>QRDG01000356.1:2347754-2877593 GCA_012064385.1 Puccinellia tenuiflora
CTAAGGATTATAAGAAGCAAGTAATGCATTTGTCTATCACTACTAATGTCACCCCACAGAAAAGAAATGGGAGAAACAGTGTTTTGAAGTTTTTTCACAGGGATTAGAGGAGATGCACCAAGAGCTATCCAAGGATGGTGAAAACCATAAGCTTGGGGATGTGAATCCATCCCGACTGGACCAACACACTCTCGTTTTGCACACGTCTAACTTATGTTTTTCTATCAATGCACTTTATCGCATAAACTTGGAGCGTCTTTTATTTGTTTGTTATGTTAGTCTAGCTTTTGTTTTGAGGCCACCACTATCATTTTTATATGAGAGAGCAACTGGAAGTTTGGGTTGAATTTAGTTGGATGCTATTATAATGATTGGGAAAGGGATGTTTGAGTTGATTTAAAAAGTTACATATAGTTGCATAATTCATATGTTTTTAATGAGTGTCAATTTACAAGTGTTTTATCAAGAGCTATCTTATATTCATGTTTAGATGCTGAATGTTACCTTACTTGGTTTAACATAAATTATTTAGTTCTATGGACACTCATGCATGCATCTAGATGGTCATCTTTCTCCCTTTGCTAGCCCAAAAATTGCAACAAGTAAAAACTTGTTTCCAACACCTTCAACCAAAGTTTTTCCAGTGAGTCCACCATATCTACCTATTAGCTTTATGCTATTCCAAGTATGTTTATCATGTTATTTGTGTTATCTATACCTCTAAATGAAAATGACTATGTTATTTATTGTAATGGGAAAAGTTGGTTAAAAAGCTCTCGCGAACTTGATGCACACTTTTATTATCTTTTATGATTGTCTTGATGTACAATGTATGAGTGCACGCATATGTTGGGGAATGCATGTAAGGTGATCACCAGTAAGGTAATGGAGTGAGGAGGACTTGGGAAGACAAGTAAACCCGAGATCGAATCATGAAGTTACTCTATTGGGGGATATATGGGAGACCCTAGAACTTAAGGCTATGGTGGGACAATTATGTCTTAATAATTCTTGTGCTGCACATTTAATTGGCCATGAGATCCATCATAAGAGTTGTGTAATTTGCTCATTTACTTGGCTACAACTATTTATGGCTCCCCCCTAGAAGAAACAATTAAGACTAAAACATGTGCTTCACTAATTGTGACAACCACACGAATGAAATAACAATTGCCAGAACATTCGCTCCCTTGAGATATTTGCTACTTGAGATCCTTGCTACTTACTGCCCTTAGAAACTTGCATTAGAAAACTTGCTCTTAGAAACTTGTTGCTAGATAAACCTACTCCACATCACTTTCTTCCATTAGTTAGTTCCTTTCATACTCAAATTTATTGCTTGCATAAAAGGCCATATAAGAGGGTTATAGGGCTTTAGAGAATAGATAGTTTACCTTCATCTCCTCGTGGGTTCGACACTCAAATACTTATCGAATTGTGATATAGTGATTCCTTGCTCTTGGGGATTATCAGGGCTCCATACTCCTATGGGCCCCACTTCTAGACTCCTCTAGAACCTTCTAGAATATTCCGGTACTCTATCGTAAAATTCCTGAACCTTTTCGATACCTCCGAAAACCACTTTCCTTATATGAATCTTATTCTCCGGACCACTCTGGAACTCCTCGTGATGTCGGGGATCCTATCCGAGACTCCGAATCACCATTCGTTCATACCATAAATTATCTCATCGCTAACCCTAGCTACATCGGAGCGTTAATTGTGTGACCCTACGGGTTCGAGAACATGTAGACATGATCATATCAATAATCAATAGCGGGACCGGGATGCCCATATTGACTCCTACATATTCAACGAAGTTCATTATCGATTGAACCACGATACCGGAGATTCTTAATCTCATATACGATTCCCTTTGTCTCACCGATATTTAATTTGCCCGAGACTTGATCGTCGATATCTCCATATCTGGTTCAATCTCGTTACCTGGCAAATTCTCTTTACTCGTCCATAATATAGGATCTCCGTGATTACTCCTAATCACATGGTTGCAACCTTTCTGATGCTATATTACCGAGAGGGCCCAGAGATATCTTTTCCGTCACAAGGAAGGACAAATCCCACTCTTGATTCATGTCACCCAACAAATACCATCGGAGATACCTGAAAGCCACCTTTATAATCACCCAGTTATGAAGTGATGTTTGATGTCCACAAAGTATTCCTCCGGTAAACGGGAGTGACATAATCTCATGGTCTAAGGAAACTATACTTGGCATACTAAAAGCGTTGGCAATGAAAACTGTGTGACACGATCAATTGCAACTCTTTATTATTTGGGTCTTGTCCATCACATCATTACTCCTAATGATATGACTCCGTTATCAAGTGACTATGACAAGTCCATGGTTAGGAAACTCTAACCATCTCTTGACTAACGAACTAGTCCGGTAGAGGCTTACTAGGGACAACTGGTTGTTTATATTCCACACATGTATTATGTTTCCGGTTAATACAATTATAGCATGGAGAATAAACTATTATCATAAACATGAATATGCCAATAAACCATTTTATTATTGCCTCTAGGGCATATTCCCAACAGTCTCCCACTTGCACTAGAGTCAATAATCTAGTTTACATTTTCTCGATCCAACACTCATGGTGTCTAACACTCATGGAGTCTCAGTGCTGATCATGTTTGCTCATGGAAGAGGTTCTGTCCGTGTTCTGTACTATACAGTTCTTTATGTTCTTTGCAAAACGTTAACGTCACCTAATTTGACATTACTTTATCATCTCATGATAAACCTATTATCATCACATGATAATTCTCATCATCACATGATGAATATAATATATTTGGTTAAAGAGTGATATTTTTCATTTCCCATTATGCCTACATGACGTATGATCAGTCAAAAGGAACTTTCACATAGCATGTGTGCCTAGAACTCACTCAGTCTTGAAACAAAATTTCTCAAACCATATATTATATCTTTTAATCCTTGAATTAATCATATACTCCTATATGTTGTAGACTCACAAATCGACAGTGCAGTCAAGTCACTTCGATATTTCCGATCATGCTTTCGCTGCGCTTTTGCTAATATGAGATTTCCAATCTAGTTTGGTTTTATGACTTCAACCAAGTCTACCAATCTCTAGATTTTATTATCTCAACTCCATGAAAAAATGACTCCTCACTTAACATGTTCTTCTAACCAAGAACTTGGGTCACATATCGTCAAATACAAACACATGGTTCTTATATGTCTAGACCTATGAACCATTCATAGCGAATACCGACATATCCTCCAACCATCATTATTGTACTGAGTTATCAACTCAATATTTCACCTATTTCTCACAAGCAGATGAACCTTTCTTCTCTTGTTTTATTTTGAACTCCTTCAAAATCTTACTTAGGTTAAACATCCTGACATAACGCTTTATCAAACATATCTATCCTCCATAGATACATCCATCTCCATGGATATTTGACATTCAAACTAACTTCATAAGTTATACGTTGATTCCTGACTCATTTACAACATTTATGAAATCTCCATTTCACTCAAACAAGATGTTGTAAACTCCCACTCAAATATACACTATACACATATTAAATTGTGAAACCACTTTGGCTCCCACTCAGAAATATGTTATCCTTATATTTGACCATGATTTAACTAGCTCCCACTCAAACATATGTCACCACATATTTTGATCTTGGAAAATAGTTTCTGCTCTAACTTAACATATGTCACCACATATTATAATTAGATCCCACTCAGTTTCTTATGCACTTTCTCGATATTTTGGACACCTCCAAAATTCTTATTTAACTTTTAAAATTCGAGAACTCATATACGAAACGCTAGTACTTTGCTAGCTTTAAGTTTTATTTATTCTCTACAAAACCCTTTTGAGGAATAAATATGCGAAACATCCTTTTCACAAAATCAAGCAACAATTACTTTGTGATTTAAACTTAACATAGAATGACTCTTAGTCACTTTCGTATTTTAAGGCTTCTATCTCTTTGTAGCTTCGTAGGTATGTCTTGTTTCTCAAACATGACAAGTAAATCATGAATATTATTTTGTAACCTGACAAAACTTTAATATTCTTGAATCCCACTCATTTAGACAAGCTAAACCGAAATTCAATGATCACCATCATTAATTCCTTCATGTGTCAAGTTTTAACCAACATAACACTTTACATATGTGCCACTTGATACATAAACAAGCAAGGTTTTAGCTTTTCCATTTATTCCAACAATTATTTTATCAATGAAACCTTTTCACGATAAACTACTACGATACTTAGCACAACCAACAAATTGGTTTGCCCCTTTTAGTCTCATATTGTGGAATCACATTCATAGTCACACTTATGAATATACTACAACATTATTCGCAATAGTCTCTAATTATCTCATAATTAATGAAACCACCTTTTCTCATAACTCATATGAAAAATACATGCGAATCATACATAGACCCTTATTTCTAAAACAGAGTGTTTATCAAATAAATCTAAATGCTATTATTAAACCCTGAAGTAAAACCCTTCTTTGAGACCACACAATATCAAATAGTGTGTGATTACAATATCTTAGGACATATCAAACGCCTTTGAAATATTCTAAACATTGTAATTTGTGATAACACTTCTCACAAGTCCACATACTAACATATAACTCAAATATTTCGTCTCTTTTGATCAAATCATAAAGACTCAATTTTCTTGTTAACTTAATATCCTAAACTCCAGAATTTTATTTGATCTCATCAAATATCATAACTCGAACAAATACATCTATTTACTCATATCATTTATGATGGAGTGCACAAAATAATGACATTTAACATTCGCTGAAAATACAACCATCACTTGTGTTTAGTTCCGGCAACTCCTGTCACTCTTGCAAAGAGTGGCATTTTAGTTATACTCCTTCAATAAGGCGCATTGATAAAACATCAAAATGTTTATTCAATCTTTAGCACGACTAAAAAAATTGTCATTATTAAGTTTTTGGATATTTTAGTATGTCCCATATTTTATAAATGTTTAACTAATTTATCATCTAGATTATAATAAGAATAATACACTTATAATCGAAAACTTGTGATTTCCAAAAAGGATCACTCATGAAAATAGAACAACCATTGTCTTTAACATGAATAACTGTCTCACATAAGCAAGACACACTAATTAAAATCACACTTAATTCAATTACAAAACTTATTCAAATCCTCTAATCCAAACGATAAATATAGAGACAGATCGTTGCCAGCATCAACTCCTTGATTGCCACCATTCCGCAACGTCTTCCCATATCCTTTATGCAAATCTCAAGCAGCAGGTTCTGTTTTCATAAAACAGAATGAGTATCAAATACTTATCAAAACCGCCACAATTGCAATTTGGACTTTAAACACTTATAACTTGTATATCACTATATACTTTCTGCATTGTCAACTTCTCTTGCTATGGGTTCCACTTTGACATGACGCAGCCGAGACACATAGTCTCCAGCATAATTCTTGAAGCTGGGGAGAAGCTAGCGTAGCACCCCATCTATCGCGAAATTGTCATTCATCTCGTGGTTCCAAACAAGCACTAGACGATGATGTATCTCATGCATTATCCTCAGGTGTTGTTCCAAGCAAGTGTTCTCTTCCATCTTGAGTGAAAGAAAAACGTTCAGACATTCGAACCTTACAATTCTAACTTGTGCTGAAAAACTATTTTTCAGCTCATCAACAATCTCCATTGCAATCAAGTTCTTGAATTGTCTACTTAGGTCAGAATTCATGAAGGTGCACATCATCCACTTGACTTTCAAGTAGGTGGTTCAAAACCACTCCATGTACTCTTCATAGCTTGCAGAAATATTTGGGTATTCTTCTAATGGTTCATCTAACACGTAGAGCTCAGCATTGGTGTGTAGGACTTCTTTAAGATGCAGGTACAACTCAACAAAATTTGACCCATCGAGACGTAGTTTTTTTCAGCAACGAACAGACTACCGTAGTCGACCATGATCTACAAGGATTTTTGCAAAGACATCTTAGGACTTTTGTTTATGATAATTTTAGTTCATCTTAATCAAAATTACCACATGAACTCCCACTAAACTCAACATCTCTCAGGTTGTTTTAGTGACACACGATCCAAATCCACTACACCACAACCGATCATCACGTGAGATGATGTAGCTTCAAAGGTGAACATCACCATGTTGATCATATCGTCCATATGACTCGTGTTTAGCCTTTCGACTCTTGTGTTCCGAGGCCATGTCTGTACATGCTAGGCTCGTCAAGGAAACCGTAGTATTTCCGCGTGTGTAAATCTGGCTTACACCCGTTGTATGTGAACGTAGAATCTATCACACCCGATCATCACGTGGTGCTTCGAAATGAAGAACTTTCACAACGGTGCATACTAGGGAAGAACGCATCTTGATATTAATGTGAGAGATCACCTTATCATGCTACCGTCGCGATCACATCTAAGCATAACAATAAGGTGCATAAAAGGATTAAGATCACATGCAATTCATAATTGTGATATGATATGGCCTTTCTTCTTGTGCCTTTGATCTCCATCTCCAAAGCACCGGCATGATCTCATTCATCACCGACATTGTGGCGCCTCCTCCATGGTTGTCCACCAACTATTGCAACTACAACTAATGCTACTCTTAGCAATAAAGTAAAGCAATTACATGGTGATTCAATGACACGCAGGTCACATAAAATAATAGACAACCATATGGCTCCTGCCGGTTGCCGTACTCATCGACATGCAAGTCGTGAAAGATTACAAACATGATCATTGCATATATTATCACAAATCACACATTGGCCATACCACATCACATGACCCCCCTGCAAAAACAAGTTAGACGTCCTCTACTTTTTTTATGCAATTTTTACGTGGCTTGGGTCAACGAGATAGAACTGTTCTAATCTACGCAAAAACCACAACGGTGATACAGTAGTTGTTTATTTACTCATCCTTTTTAAAGGCCTTCCATTGAAAATTGCATCTTCACTAAAGTAAGTGAAACAGACACCCGCCAGCCACTTATGCAATACAAGTTGCATGTCCGTCATGGAACCGGTGTCTCGTTGATGCATCTAAAATGCATACATGAACTTTGCACTATAATAGTTATATTCCATTCATATATGCATCATATAAGGGGTATATCACTGTTATTTAATGATTTTTGGTAATTTATAATGATTTCCCCTTTTTATGGAATTAATCCTGCGCAGCCAGAAAACCCCTATTTCTTTCTTTATTTGTTTCAGGACCTTAACGACGTCATAATGAGCTATAAATTTAGGGGGGGTCGTTATTTTGGAAGGAGAAGATTTAGGAGCGAAAGAAGTCAATGAACGGAGGCCGGAGAACCAAAAGGGGGGTCCCACGCGGCTATAGTACCAGGCCACGTGGGCCCATCCAATTTGGCCCTCGTGGCCCCGTTTGCATCGATCCTTCGCCCAGAAGCATCCTCGATCGTGACCTAAAAACGCCTATATAAAAGGTCCCCCGACGTTTTCCAGAGGGAGGCGACGGAGAAACGCAAAACCAGAAACAGAGAGGCAGAGGGCTGCCGCCGGAGAAGATTAGAGGGGGGGGGAAACGCCGCCGGAATCCACCTCCGGAGGGCTCCACCCCCCTCTGGCATGATCATCATCAACATCTATAGCAAGATCGTCTCCACTCCGGGCTGCACCTCTTCATCAACCTCTCCATCAAGCTCCTCATCTCCATGATGAGGAGGGAGTAGTCCCTCATCGGGGCTGAAGGCTCATGCCAATAGCTATGTGGTTTATCTCTCTCTCCCATGGTATGATCTTTATGTGATCATGAGCTTTGTAATCTAGTTGAATCCATAGATGTTACTCTTCATCATCTTATGAATTACGCTACTCAAGTGGTTTTATTGATGTGATTGCCGGAGTCATCCTTGTCCCATGGTGTGAAGTTGACAGTGTGTGCACCGTGTGTGTCTCTTAGGCTAAAGATTACATGAATACTTATCATGAGTTATTATTTGTGTTGGGTGTCTCTATGATATTGTGGTGTTTGTTAGTACTATCTTTGGATGCGAATAGTGACCGCATGAAGTGTCCATAGATGTGGAATACGAACTTTAAGGTGTGCTTTTTGTAGCCCTACATAATGGATTGGTGTTCTTTATCCAACCAGAAATTAATTCAGAGTAGCATAATGAGGAGGAATTATCTATGTATTCAATTATATTATTATTGTTGAGAGTGTCCACTAGTGAAAGCATGATCCCTAGGCCTTATTTCCAAAGCACTGTTTACACCTTTGTCTTGTCCTCTTGCATTAAAGAGGATTGGGACACTTTCACACCCTTGTTCCCTTGTCTTGTCCTCTTGCATTAAAGAGGATTGGGACACTTTCACACTCCTGTTTCGTTACATCAAACTTCCATCCATTAAATCAACCACCTTGTTCTATAAACTTGTTTAGTGCATAATCAACTAAAACTTGTGACACTTTAGTTGTAGGGAATAGATAACTTTCCTTCTTGCTCCTGCGGATCGATACCTTACTTCCACATTGAATTGTGCTACAGTGATTCCTTGCTCTTGGGGATTATCAAGTACTTTTCTGGCGCCGTTGCCGGGGAGCGTAGCGCTTAAGTTTCTATTCTTGTTTGCACTAGATATTTATTTTCAGTTTTGCATAAACTCTAGTTTACTTTCAGTTTTGCATTTAGTTTAGTTTTACTTTCAGTTTTGCATTATATCAAAAACCCAAAAAAAATAAAAAATGGAATACTATTATAAAAATGCCATGATAGCTGCTGAATTTAGAGAATCTTTCGAAGGGAAAAGATTAAAAACCATCATGAGGTATCTAAATAAAATTGCTAATGAGCTGCTTAATTTTCATAAGGAAGAAACTTGTTGCTCTGAATACTGTAGACACTTTGAATTCCAATGCCCTTCCAATAAAGTTGAACCTGTTATTGCAACTTATCATACAGCGATTTATGCTCACTTAGGGATGGCAGAAGTAGAGCAATTTGTTATTTTTGTGGCAGCCTTTGAATTAAACACCTTCATTGATGAACATGAAACCTGCCCTATAGCTTCTCAATCTAAAAATATGACTGCCTTTATCCTTAATATCTGCATAGATGAATTTGATGAAAATATCTATGTTATTGACACAAGGAAGAGATTTTCCTAAGGAAGATCTAATGTTTTGTAGGAAGAAGATGATGAAAACATAAGCTTGGAAGAGGAAGTATGTGAAGAAGAGGATAAAATCCTAAGCTTGGGGATGTCCATGCAGCCCCAAGAAGAAGACAATGAAGAGCAAAATGATGAAGAAATTGATGAACAACTAGAGAATGAAGAGAAGGAACTTGCACCTTCACCACATATGGATGAGGGTAACACTCAAGATTTAGCTAATGATAAACTTTGCTTTTATGATCCTGATGATGAGGAAGAATATGAACCTATGCCTAATGAGAACATTATTGATAATGATTTTTAAAATGATGAAGAATATGACTTAGACATGCTATATGATAGTGTTTTAGATGATGGTCCTATGCTTATTGATAATCCTCCATGTTTAGTTGTTACTACTTTATGTGCGGATAAAAATGATATACTTGCTGCTTGTGATGATACTCTCACTCATGAGAGTCCAACTTTATTTCTGAACTCCCCTATTCACACCTTGGAGGAGAAATTTGCTTATGTTGAGAAATACTTATGTGGTTTGCAATTATCTTTAGTTCCAAATATTTGTTGCAACCATGATATTAAACCTTATATTGATCTTAATAATTATTTTGAAAGAGGGAAACATGTCTCTAAATATCTCAATAATACTATGTTTCCTCTCTTTATGTTGAAGGTTTTAATGTCGCACTTGCTTTACCTTCCTATGCTAATTACTATATGCTTCATTGATTTATTTTCTTACAAGATCTCAATGCATAGGAAGTGGGTGAGACTAAATATGTTTCATATTTTTCCTTGATGCTCACCTTTGCGTTTCAATTCTTATTCCTATGTGAGCATCATTAAAACTGTCATGGCTGTCCAGGAAACAGATTCCTAAGCTTCACTGAGAATTTTTTAAAAATAACAGAAAAGGAATTTTGACCTGAAATTTTACGACAGTAATATTCAGTTATTAATACACATTTCATTAGTTCAAAGTTTTCTGATTTGAGCAACGTAAGTACCTCTGAAAATTCACTCTTTATGGGCTGTCCAGTTTTTGACAGATTCTGTTTTTTTTTCGCATTACTCTCATTACTTGTGTTTTGTGTGGTTCTACTGATCGAAGAGCAATGCACAACTATAGTAATATTAGCTAATATTTAGAATCAACTCATGATATGTCTTTACTGTACCTATGGAGATTTAATTTATGGAGACACTAACCCCTTTAGGGCCCCTTTGGATCAAAGGATTTTCACAGGATTTTTATAGGATTTTATTCCTTTGGATTGTTTCCTATGGAACGTCTTTGGATTACAGGATTGAGGCTTTGGAATTCCAGAGGATTACGTCCCTAAGGTACCGATTCCAGAGGATTGTACGCATTAGGTCGGAGCTCTCGGAAAAATTCCTGGCGCGAAAAGAGGACGCTCCCGCGGTGCGCTCGCGCCAAAATAGCAGCGCTGTGTCCCTGGCGGTAAAAACACACCTAGCCGCTTCAGGTCTCTTCTCGAAGGGAACGGACGAAATAAAGAAACACATAGCGAGAGCGGCGACGAGATCCGTACGCCTCTCCGACGGAAGCGGCAGCAAGGCAGCGGCAAGGTCCGTATGTCCTCTCGGACGGGAGCACCGGCCGCCCGGCCGCCGTCTGCTACACCGACCATGTCGTTGCCAAGCCATCTCTCTTTGTCCAACTCGGCACGATCTGGGCAACAGGTTCAACCACCAAACCATTGTCTATTGATCTTCTGTTGTTTGCTTACTTTTTTGTGGAACCGCAACCACCGCCCTCATACTAGATTAGCGCCATTAGATCTGAAGAAGTTAATCCAGATTAGTACCTTGCAGCAATCTAGTAGTAGTACCTTGCAGCATACGAGTAGTTCTTTGTTGGGCAGAGCCAATTAGTCAGATCCTAGCTGCTAGTATATTATTTGGTACAATCGAATCTGGGACGACCATGAGGGGAAAAAAAATCTGGGACAACGCTATTTCTAATTTTTGTGTTTCTCATTAGAATCTCAGAGCTAAGGCCATCCTACTCTACTGCAATCTCAAAGCCTGACAGTAGAGTACTCCGGTCACTAATATGCAATTTTGTTCTGATACAGATGGCCATCAGATTGGTTCCTGTGAGCGGCGACGAAGCTGTACGCAATCACAAGGACTTGTTGATATTGATGGTGATCGTGGGGCTGCTGAGCATCAACAAGAACTAGGTATTACTCCAAGTTTCAATTATTTGTACCATATGCAAGACTAAGATGTAGTCCACTTTAGCTACCATGAAGAGTTTTCTTAGAGCTCAATCGAGTCATTAATTTTAGGTACCATGAAGAGTACTCCTAGAGCTAAGTGGAGTCATCAAATGAAGCTGTTTCTTATCGAGTTGCTGCAAGATTATGATGTTCCTGGTTTTCGAACACAAAATGCGTGGAATAAAGATGCATGGACAAACATTGTTTCTCGGCTCAATCAAAAGTTTTGTGTATCCTTTACTATTAATCAAGTCAAACAAAAGGAGCAAGATCTAAAGAAAGACTATCGAAGTGTTAAAGATTTGATGGCAGAAAGTGGTTTCGGATGGGATAGTGAGAGAATGATGGTAGAAGCACCACCAGACGTTTGGGCAAGTTTTGCTGGCCGCCAGAACAATAAGGACGCCCTCCAATGGCGAGACAAGTCGTTTCCATACTTTGATGACTTGGCTCCTCTCTATGAGGGTTAGTTTCAAATAGCTTGGTGCTTTGTATTATTTGATATCACATTATAGCCACGTTTTTCTGAGCTAAATATATGTTTTCTGTTGGGCTTATAGGTCGTTATGCTGAAGGAAGAACTCGTCATGGTATGGACTATTACGCTAACAAGCCAAAGCATGGATCAATTCCATCGTCGCACCCAGTAGATGTGACAGATATATATGAATCACCATCACCTCCGACAGTACCTCTAGGTGAGTCAAGTTTTCATTTTTCTTTGGAAAAAGGGATCGAGGAAGCGAATCCGAATTCTGTCCAGCATACACCCATACCCAATGATCTCATGCGTACCCAGCCTATGCCCCAAAAAACACCCCCCGAGAAGCCCGAGAGTAGACGTAGAAAAAAACAGAAGAACAATCATATGGATCCTGCTGATGGATTTCATGAGAGATACCTCAAACTAAAGATGGAAGAAATAGATCGATTTGCATCTATTGAGGAGAAGAAACTAGAGGACCCGTTTAGCATTCACAAGTGCATCACAGCAATTGAAGGGTTGAATGGTCTGCAGTTGTGTGATATGTTGTTGGCATCAGACATCTTCAAAAGGAAGGAAAACAGGGAGGTTTTTTTATCCTTCAGTAGTGATGCTCTAAGGTTGGCTTGGATTAAAAGGGAGATTGCTCGCAGCAGTACAAATGATCAGAATTAGCATTTCTCTTTGTGATCAAGCAATATCTAGTTATGCTACAATATGCAAGTTTGGTAGACGTCGTGTGTATTTTGGTAGGTTGACCTCGTGTGTATTTTGGTAGTATGCTTTTGTCTACTAGACCTCATGTGTATTTTGGTTGATCGAGAGGTCTAGCAAAGGGAGTTTCTCTTGTTCTAGACTCCAATCATGTTTGCTGACAAGAACATCAGAATATTATTGAAGTACAACATTAATATCTGAGGTACATGAATGGTAGTACAACTTGCATGTAATATCCTTATGGTACATATATATATATATGCTAAGCTCTACGTGATATATAATGGTCCCACATTCTGTGTGCGATATCATCTGGCATTTGATTTCCTGCTTGTCTGGAGTAATTAAATGCATGTATATCACCATCATAGTTGTGGTCTCCATTTGGCACATCAATGATCTGGTTTGGATCAATCTCCATAGGAGCATTAGCAGGCCAGGCCATATCCCCATTGTGTAGGCGTATGAAATTGTGCAGAACACAGCAAGCCACAAATATGTCAATTTGTTTATCGACTGAATAATGGGCAGCAACTTTTAGTATAGGAAATCTCATCTTCAGTATACCGATAATCCTCTCGATGTGATTACGAAGTTGAGCATGACGAAGGTTGAATAACTCCTTGTAATTCTGTGGTCTTTGACGTGCTGCTCCTTGTTCTTTTAGATGATACCTAGTACCACGGTACGGAGCAAGAAATTGGGGTGTGTTTGCATAACCGGCATCAACAAGGTAAAATTTTCCATGAGGTACATGAAAACCATGATTCAGTGCATCTTGTAAAACTCTTGCATCGGAAGCTGATCCTTCCCAGCCAGCATGTACATGCACAAATTTCAAGTCAAAATCACAGGCAACCATGGCATTTTGTGAGAGTGTTTGCTTCCTATTCCGATATGGTTCTTGTTGGCCCGACGGAAGGAACAAAGGAATATGTGTTCCATCTATAGAGCCGATGCAATTCTACACAAAATAAATATGAGATATCTCCATGTTAGAACCTTGCATTGAGTTACATACATTATTTATCTAAACATGCTAATACAGAAATTGTAAACATGCACACATACCTCAAAGAAAGGATGAAATTGTGGTTTGCTCAAGATTGGATGTGGGTTCAGGGAGGGTGGACGTATATAGACACTTGTGAGCCGTGTGATTGCATCAAGCACTAATCCAAAACGCCGACTTATTGTTTCTCCACTGTGCTGAAACCAGTCTTGCAATGTTTCGTTGGTTGCATTTTTGGCTAATGCATATAGAAGTATTGCTAATTGCTCTTCTACTGATATTACTGTTGAATCGGCAAGGAATTTTTTCTCACGCAACTTATCAACAAGTGCTTGAAAAATTCCAACTTCCATGCGAAAAGTCCTTTTGCACAAGATCTCATGTCCAGTTAAAATTTCTTGGACACGCCAAGCCCCCGAAAGTTTCGATGTGTGCATTGGTTTCTTACTGGAAGAAGGTCGTGATGTATCTTCTAAAGTAGGAAGTACAAAATGAATAAACTCATCGTCACTTTCCGATCTACGGCGGTAGCTTGGATTCATTGAGTGCAGGAAACAAAAATAGGCTGAAAAAGTATTGAACGAAAAAGTAAAAATTGGTGACAGATTAAATAGCATGAGAGAATGGTTCTACTAAGGGAGACAAGCACTAACCTTGTTTGTTTCTTCGGCAAGGGGAATATGAAAGAATCAAGCGCGCATGAAGCAAACGGTGCAAGCAAGGAGGAAGAAAGCAGGCTGTGAGATGAAGAGAGCAAAGAAGCATCGGCTATATGTACACTGAAGCTAACGGCTACTTGAGGCACTTCAGTACACTAGCCGTTGGAAGTTTGAAAACACCAAACTCAAAATAATAATATTTTAAGGCATGGAATTCCTGTACTTTTCCTATGCTGTAGCCAAACGCCCCTCATTCCTATTTCCTGTGGTTTTTACAATCCATAGGATTTGAGATGCCCTCCAAGCAATTCCTATACTTTTCCTATTCCTCTATTCTCAGAATCCTTTGATCCAAAGAGGGCCTTAATCAAGTTTTATGATGAGTTATATGTGAAGAGAACTTTCAAGTGGAAGAGTTGATGGACATAAACAAAGATCAAGAGGGACAAACACTCAAGCTTGGGGATGTTACCCCTAGGCTCACCCTACATACAAGAATTTAAGCTTGGGGATGCCAAGTCACCTCACTCCAACCATCTTGATACCAAGTAAGTAAGCCTAGCTATATGGCTATAAAGAAAGCGCTTTACGGGAGGCAACCCGGTTGTTTTTTTTGTGTCCTCTTGCTGTAACAAGAGACTTAGTTTTTAGTTTAGTTCCTGGATTTTTTAATAAAGAGCCAAGTTTACCCATTTTGGTTTGAAAAAAGTTGCTATTTTGCATGCGGAGATTTCATTCCAGCGCAAGTCTGTGCACGGTTTGATTTTCATTCCTATTCTGTAACTCCAAATGAGCTGAGATTTTTACTGTAACTGAAAATTTTCATCCTCTGTATGCCTGAATTTTTTCAGAATTTTTAGACGAGTTTAAGTAGGACAGAAAAATACGTTTTGCTGCTGCTGTTTTTCTGGACAGACTCTGTCCAATATTGTTTGATTCATGTTTTGAACTTTTAACTTGAATCTTGTTGATTCAATTGAGTTTATTAATAGGAATACAACATTATACACTTTCTGGACATTCATATGAATTTTTGTCTTAGTATTATAAGCAGCAAGTAATGCATTTGTCTATCACTACTAATGTCACCCCACAGAAAAGAAATGGGAGAAACAGTGTTTTGAAGTTTTTTTCACAGGGATTAGAGGAGATGCACCAAGAGCTATCCAAGAATGGTGAAAGCCATAAGCTTGGGGATGTGAAGACAACCCCACTGGACCAACACACTCTCGGTTTGCACACGTCTAACTTCTGTTTTTCTATCAATGCACTTTATCGCATAAACTTGGAGCGTCTTTTGTTTGTTAGTTTAGTTTTTATTTTGAGACCACCACTATCATTTATATATGAGAGAGCTACTGGAAGTTTAGGTTGAATTAAGTTGCATGCTTTTATATGATTGGTAAAAGGGATATCTAAGTTGATTTTTAATGACACATATAGTTGCATGATTCATGAGCTTCTTTATGAGTAATAATTTGCAAATGCTTTATCATGAGCTATCTTTTATTCATGTTTTGATGCTGTATGTTATTTCACCTTGTTTGACATGAATTAGTTAGTTCTATGGACACTCATGCATGCATCTAGATGGTCATCTTTCTCCCATTTGCTAGCCCAAAAATTCCAACAAGTAAAAACTTGTTTCCAACACCTTCAACCCAAGTTTTTCCAGTGAGTCCACCATATCTACCTATTAGCTTTATGCTATTCCAATTATGTTTATCATGTTATTTGTGTTATCTATGCCTCTAAATGAAAATGATGATGTTATTTATTGTAATGGGAAAAGTTGGTTAAAAAGCTCTTGCGAACTTGATGCACACTTTACTTTTATTGCATTCAATAAAAATGAACCATTGTGATTAATATTATGATGATAGTGGCTTGAAAAATGTTTAAGGTTGGGAGTTAGCCCATATGTGCTGTCACATGCAAAGCTTTCAACATGTTCCATTATCTATTTAGTTGATATCATGTACTTTTGTCTATGGATGCCTATCATGACGAAATAATGTGGAAATAGAGTTAAATTTAAATGAGTTTGTATAAATGGTTAGAGAGAATCCAAAGTGTCCACCTTTTATATTCAGATTTTCTACACTCTATGGACCACAAGTATGCAAAAGTAAGAATGTCCATAGTACTATCTTTTATGTTGCATTTTGTGAACTGTCATTGATCATCTTTTCATTGAATACTTGATATCACTTTATAAACTGTTTGCATATTGCTACTTCTTTGAAATAATGAATCATTTGACTTTATGTAGCAGTAGCAATCATCTTGTATATCCATGTTGTGATTATATTGCAAAGTTCATGTTAGTTTTATCACTTTCATACTCAAGGACGAGCATGAGTTAAGCTTGGGGATGTTGATGCATTAAAAATGCATACATGAACTTTGCACTATAATAGTTATATTCCATTCATATTTGCATCATATAAGGGGTATATTACTGTTATTTAATGATTTTTGTAACACTACAAAGGATGATATTTTTGTTGACAAATCACTTTCGTCATGTGTTGGCCAATTTTCGTCAAGGATTTCATCGAGGTGACGAAATTTGATCGTCATGGGGTTCGTCAACAAAGCTCCGTCATAAAATATCGGGCGTGACGGTATGCATTTTTTCGTCAACGTCAAACGTTTGATGGTGACGACCTGCAAATTCGTCAACGTTGAAGGTTGATTGTTGACAGACAGATTTGTCATGCACAATTCGAACTTTCGTCAATATCTAAATGTTGCCAAGTTTCTGATTGGTCCAAAAAGGCATACGTGGCCTTACATGTGGGTTCCATTTGGCTGCTGACAACATGGGTCCTACGGCGCTGACGTGGATATCTGTCATGTGGGACCGGCATGGTGCTGACATGTGGGACCCACAAAATATTATGACAAGCTGGACCCACAATATTCTGACTGGTGGGATGCAAAAAATTCTGATAAGTGGGACCAGGTTGTTGCCAACATATGGGTCCCAATAATGCTGACTGGTGGGACCCACAAAATTCTGACAAGTGGGACCAGAATTGGTGCCACGTGGTTTCATTTAATGGTGACGTTGTGACATTTTCCGTCACCTTTCGAATTTATCAAAATTTGAGAACATTTGAATTATTTGCGAAATTTTGGAAACAAAATAACTGGCAAAATATAACAAAAATAAATAAATATCGTAAGATAATGGTGGCACGTGTAGTCGGTATGTGTCTCACAGATTGAAAGATTTATAAAAAAGATTACAATTGGGTACAGAACACAAAGAAATTAAAAGACCTATGATTAAGAATGTTGTATGATGGCGGTGCAATTGATTAGTTGCCCTGGGATTCTGTCATGGATGGTTGATGGGATGTCCTCAAGAGAGAATTCAGCACGTCATCCATTTCTGACTGCCTCTTTTCATAAGCCAGAGTCTTTTCTTCTTGGGCTTTCTTCAGAGCTTCAAGTTCTTCCTCCTGCTTTGTCCTGATCTCTTCAAATTTTTGATCTTGTTCTTGCAGTCTTGCCTGCATCTCACTGTGGTACCTTTCAGCTGCCTGTATGGAGTTTTGCTCTTGATCTGCCAGTCTTTGTTGTAGCTCTCGGATGCGTGTAGCTGAAACAGACGACTTCCTGGAGCTTGTTGCGACGCCCAATCTTGGTAGGAATGTGCTGTTGCAGGTGGTGGATGGGCTTTTCTCGCTGAGAACTAGCTGAACAATTTGCAAATCAGTCAATTCAGGTTCATCTTCCGAACCACAATTTTTACTTAATTAAATATGTTCCTGACAAGTGGGTCACGCATGATATATAAAACTAATAACATTTAATAAAGTAACTTAGTATTTTTTACCTGCCATATGGGTCCATATTATATTCAAATCACGGTTTACATACACCACGATCTTTGATTTCGTCACCTATTAACAGAGACCATGGAAGCCCTTCCCGGATAGTTAATGGGTGATGACTTTTTGTTGACGAAAAATCATACTGTCAAGCATTACCGTAAATGCGTGACGAAAGATGAATTCGTCACCTATAAGGACACATCCTTGACGGTATGCATTTTCGTCACAAGGGTTTTCGTCAACAAATATCCCATTTCTTGTAGTGTAATTTATAATGATTTCCCCTTTATATGGAATTAATCCTGCGCAGGCAGAATACCCCTATTTCTTTCTTTATTTGTTTCAGGACCTTAACGGCGTCATAATGAGCTATAAATTTAGGGGGGTCATTATTTTGGAAGGAAAAGATTTAGGAGTGAAAGAAGTCAATGAACGGAGGCCGGAGGACCAAAAGGGGGGTCCCACGCGGCTACAGTACCAGGCCGCGTGGGCCCATCCAATTTGGCCCTCGTGGCCCCGTTTGCATCGATCCTTCGCTCAGAAGCATCCTCGTGACCTAAAAACGCCTATATAAAAGGTCCCCCGACGTTTTCCAGAGGGAGGCGGCGGAGAAACGCAAAACCAGAAACAGAGAGGCAGAGGGCTGCCACCGGAGAAGATCGGAGGGGGGGAAATGCCGCCGGAATCCACCTCCGGAGGGCTCCACCCCCCCTCCGGCGTGATCATCATCAACATCTACAACAAGATCGTCTCCACTCCGGGCTGCACCTCTTCATCAACCTCTCCATCAAGCTGCTCATCTCCATGATGAGGAGGGAGTAGTCCCTCATCGGGGCTGAAGGCTCATGCCGGTAGCTATGTGGTTTATCTCTCTCTACCATGGTGTGATCTTTATGTGATCATGAGCTTTGTAATCTTGTTTAGTGCAAAATCAACTAAAACTTGATTTATCCATTAAATCAACCACCTTGTTCTATAAACTTGTTTAGTGCAAAATCAACTAAAACTTGTGACACTTTAGTTGTAGGGAATATATAACTTTTCCTTCTTGCTCCTGCGGATCGATACCTTACTTCCACATTGAATTGTGCTACAGTGATTGCTTGCTCTTGGGGATTATCACTCGTGCGTGGACGAGTAAGGTTGGTCCGGGCCGCTTCAATCTCACAATACCGCAAAGACGCAAAGTGCACGCGAGAAGGTAGCAACGTAAAATATCAACGCCCAAAACTCTTGTGTTCTAATCACACCAACATCTACGAATAGATCTAGGCTCTGATACCACTGAAGGGGTCATTGCATAAAAAAACAAAAAACTTCCTACGAAACAAGCGGAAGAAACCCCACGATCTAGATCTATTAGACGAAGGTAGCGAAGACGAGATCCAATCGCTTACCCTTGAAGATTGAACAAACGCGTTTTGTCGGTGCAGGGGTTGGCTAGTCGATCCCCGCAACTAGATTCATCTAGTCACGAGGAGATGTATTATCCACGCGATCCAATCCGATGAAGTGCCACAACGGGCAGCACCTCCGCGGTATCCACACGTACGGCTCGATGTAGACTCCGCCTTCTTGATCCCGCAAGCAAGGAGGGAGTGGCTAGATAGATCTCAGCACCACGACGGTTGTGGTGGCGTTGATGGTGTAGATCTCTCCATGGACAGGGCTTCGCCAAGCCATGAGCGAGGGAGAGAGGAGGAGGAGCAAGGCGCGGCAGCCCTAGCTAGGGAGGGGTGGCGCGGCTAGGTGGTGGTGGAGAGGGAGGGGTGCGGCTAGGGTTTTAGGAGGGGAGGCGGCGGCAGCACCAAGGGTGCCACACCCCTTGCCCTAGCCCTCCTTATATAGGAGGCAAGGTAGGGT
The DNA here is from genome assembly GCA_012064385.1 of Puccinellia tenuiflora. Lineage (NCBI taxonomy): Eukaryota > Viridiplantae > Streptophyta > Magnoliopsida > Poales > Poaceae > Puccinellia > Puccinellia tenuiflora. The sequence continues at coordinate 2,367,805 of QRDG01000356.1, forward strand.
GCGCCCCAAGCTTCCTAGGGGCAACCGACTTGGGTGGCTTGGCCCCCAAGTTAGCCGCCCTAGGGTTAGGGCCGGCCTCCCTCAAACCCTAGCCCGCATGGGCTTTTAGGGCATTGGTGCGGCTGGCCCATTAGGCCACCGCACACCCTTTTATTCCATGTGGGCCCCATACTCCTATGGGCCCCACTTCTAGACTCCTCTAGAACCTTCTAGAATATTCCGGTACTCTACCGGAAAATTCCCGAACCTATTCGATACCTCCGGAAACCACTTTCCTTATATGAATCTTATTCTCCGAACCACTCTGGAACTCCTCGTGATGTCCGGGATCCTATCCGAGACTCCGAATCACCATTCGTTCATACCATCAATTATCTCATCGCTAACCCTAGCTACATCGGAGCGTTAAGTGTGTGACCCTACGGGTTCGAGAACATGTAGACATGATCATATCAATAATCAATAGCGGGACCGGGATGCCCATATTGACTCCTACATATTCAACGAAGTTCCTTATCGATTGAACCATGATGCCGGAGATTCTTAACCTCATATACGATTTTCTTTGTCTCACCGATATTTAATTTGCCCGAGACTTGATCGTCAATATCTCCATATCTGGTTCAATCTCGTTACCTGGAAAATTCTCTTTATTCGTCCATAATATAGGATCTCCATGATTACTCCTAATCACATGGTTGCAACCTTTCTGATGCTATATTACCGAGAGGGCCTAGAGATATCTTTTCCGTCACAAGGAAGGACAAATCCCACTCTTGATTCATGTCACCCAACAAATACCATCGGAGATACCTGAAAGCCACCTTTATAATCACCCAGTTACGAAGTGACGTTTGATTTCCACAAAGTATTCCTCCGGTAAACGGGAGTGACATAATCTCATGGTCTAAGGAAACTATTGGCAATGAAAACTGTGTGACACGATCAATTGCAACTATTTATTATTTGGGTCTTGTCCATCACATCGTTACTCCTAATGATATGACTCCGTTATCAAGTGACTTGACAAGTCCATGGTTAGGAAACTCTAACCATCTCTTGACTAACGAACTAGTCCGATAGAGGCTTACTAGGGACAACTGGTTGTTTATATTCCACACATGTATTATGTTCCCGGTTAATACAATTATAGAATGGAGAATAAACTATTATCATAAACATGAATATGCCAATAAACCATTTTATTATTGCCTCTAGGGCATATTCCCAACAGATGGCGTTCCGGCGGGATTGGGCACAAGCACGGCAAGAACACGCGATGTACCCAGGTTCGGGGCCCTCGTGGTGAGGTAAAACCCCTACTCCTGCATGTCTGATGTATATGATGGAACAGATCTCGGGCTACATGGTTGCTCCTTGAGCTGTGTTTCTCTCTCTAGCTAGAGGAGGAAGAAGGGGGTAGGTGGGGATAAGAAGAGCCTCCACCTCCCAAAATATCTATCTAGGGTTTCCCCAAAAACTTGCCCTCAAGGCTCCCTGGTGCACCTTATAAAGGGGATGCCCACGGGACAAAGGGGTGGCCCACGGGGCCCAGCTAGTACTACTCACGCACATGGGATGCAAGCCTGACGTGGCCAGCCAGGTGCAGTCGGACTAGGGCAGCCGGACTGGGGCAGTCGGACTGGAGCAGCCGGACTGGGGCAGTCGGACTGGAGCAGCCGGACTGGGGCAGCCGGACTGGATGTCGTGGTGGTGCACGGACAGATGCCATAGATAGGCTTATCTTGGGGCCGATGGACGCTGGAGGTACCGGGGAGGGTTTGCACGTGAAGACGTACACCGAAACTCACACACACACACACACAATTTTACCCAGGTTCGGGGCTCTCGTGAGGAGATAACACCCCTACTCCTGCCTGTCTGATCTATATATGTGGAATACCACCGGGTTACAAGCTGCTCCTTTAGCTGTATGGAAAGAACTACCAGCTCTAAGCCTCTACCGAGTCTCAGAATGGCTATGTGTCTCTCCTGCTAGCTCTCAAGGAAATGACTAAGTGTCTTGTGAAGCAGAGTGTCTGGGCTCTCAATGAAGTGTACAACGTGCAGGAATCGTCCCTGAAAGAGGAGCCCATGGTGCTCCTTATATAGGGAAACCCAGGGTACAGAGTTAGGGCTGACGTTGATGCTGGCGTAGGCAGCACTGTGGCCACGCCTGGGTCTCTGACTGCTTCCGTCACCCCCGCGTGGCATGTCCAATCCATCAACTCCTGTGCACTGCTCCCCCGTACTGCATTGGTCAGCAGCATGGAGGACTGACTGCCCATCCCATGACCACCGAGTCAAGGGTTAGGCAGTGCGTCCCATCTTGTCTGTGGTAGGACGCCTGCTCCGTGATTGTAGGGACAAGATGTACGCCTTGACCAGCGCCGAGATAGAGCTTCATTCTTCCCGATCCGGCATAGGCATGCCAGATATTTCCTAACTCGGTTTCTCCTCTCCTGCACATAAGAACAACAAAGGAGATTCCGACATATAGTATGCATGATCCGACATAGGGCTATGTCGGTAAGCCTTGACCCGGTTGACCCCGGGTGAGCCTACGTGTATGTCGGTTTACCATTGATTCGGTCAATTCTGAGTCCACGCTTATTTCACCATATTGACCCTACTCGGGGGCTGCCCCCCGACATTAGTCCCCGAAGCTGGCGCGGTCCTGCAGCCTCGGATGGAGGGCCACGGCAGGTTTACCCGAAAACCAGCATCCTTACTTGATTACCGACATCACATACGTCGGCAAACCATTTATATGTCGGAAAGCAGTTTTGCTTCCCATCATGATATTCGACTTAATGTCGGATCGTTCCGACTCACAGGGAAAACCCACGGCTCCTCCGAGTCGTTGGTTCTCCTACGTGGCAGAGCATCTCTGCTTAACGCGTTGGCTCTTGTGCACGGATGGACGTGCCTCTGGCACGCACACCACTTGCGTCACGCCGGTCACCTCGGAGACTGTGCGCACTCAAGTGCGGTTGGACCGCACCGCTCGTGTCGCCTCGGGTCTCGCCCGATCAGGTGCGCCGCATAGAGCCGTTGGCTCCCTGTGGCCCATCGTGGGGCAGATCGTGCGGCAGTTAAGCCGCTACGGGAATCGTGGCCAAGATCGTGGGGTGGTAACTCCCGTCCGTTACGGAATCATGCGCAGAAAATCACGCGCCCACGATCTGCTCCGGCCGCTCATAAATAGTAGAGAGGGGCAACTGTTTCCCCCTCCGTATTCATTCCTCTCTTGCCTTCTTCTTCCTCCTTCTCTCCTGCGCGCAGAGCACCGCATCGCCGCACGTCTCCGCGCACAGCACCGCCGCTGTTCACACCAGCGCACCGACGCCGCCGATGCACAGCGCCGCCGCCGTACACCGCAGCACCGCGGTAAGATTTCCTTTTCTTTCTTCTTCTCTCTCGCGCATTAGCGCTTTGCCTCTATATGTACTCTCCGTTCTTGTTTCTTCCTCCTGTTCTTCCTTTGTTCTTCATCGCGGCGACGCATCGGGCGCCGCCGGTGGGTTTGTGGTCGTAGATGCGGTTCGCCGCCAGTGGACTAGCCTCCGCAACATGTTTTCTTTCCTTTCTCCTTGCGCACTAGCGCTTTTCGCATCTAGATTAGACGCTCGCACGCTCTTCTTTTTCTGCTTTTTCTCTCTTCGCCGTAACGATTCTAATCTCGCTACCGGTGACCCCCCTTTGCAGATCTCGGCACCCCTTTACCGACATGTCGGACAACTCCAACCTCGAGGTGGTCGAAGTGGTAGAAGAAGGGGTTGCAGAGGAAGCCACCCGGGCCACCTGGGAAGGCTCCTACGTCTCCATAGCCGACATAGAATGGTTGATCCGGACCCGGCGTATCCCGGCCGGAGTAGAGTGTCGGCTACCGGGTCCAGAGACATCGCCGGATCTCAAGGAGGGAGAATACGTCGTCTTCATCGCGCATTTCGAGCGAGGATTCGGTCTACCCGCCAGCGCCTTCTTCCGCAACTTTCTCAACAAGTTCGGTCTTCAACCTCATCAACTCCCGGCGAATGCCTTCACCACACTTTCTGCCTTCGTCTCTTTCATCGAGGGTTACCTCGGCCTCTGGCCTACCATCGACGCGTGGTCCAAATATTTCCACTTCCAGAAACAGGTCATCCCGAATCCTGCCAACCCGGATGCGGTCCGAGAGATGACCCAGTGCGGGGCCGCCACCATCGTACCTCGGCGCGGCTCCATTTTCCCCCGGATCCAAGGACTAGAGTCATGCCGGAAATGGCAGCGCTCCTTCTTCTACGTGAAGAACACTGACCGAGGTTGACATGATCAACCTGCCGAAGTTCACCATCGGCCCCCCAACCGCGCAGCTCAACTGGGGGTACAACCCGACGGATAAAGTATTGGAGGTCAACCACATCCACCAGGTTGTCGAGCAGCTCAAGGGCGAAGGAATAACAGCCGATGACCTGCTCGCAACTTTCATCAGCCGCCGGGTCCTGCCCCTCCAGCGCCGAGTCCACAAAATTTGCCACATGAGTGGCCCACTGGATCCGACCCGAGTGACCAGATCCGGCGGCGCATCAAAGCCATAGCCCGGACAAAGATGCCGGAGGCATGGGAATGGGGCAAAGAACCCCACAGCCGGAGCAATCTTCTGCCAAAAGTAAGTGCCACAGCTGACATAACTTTTTCACCGACATAAACTCTTATGTCGGTACAACTCTGTACTTGGTATTAATCATTTCCTGTTTCCACTACGCAGAGATTCGGTCGGCAGTTGACGGAGGACGGAGAGAACCCCTCTGCCAACTGGGGTAAAGACCGGGTCGAAGCCGACTCGGAAGACCCGGACGACGAGGATAACGTGCCAATTCCTGACGTCGGCTCAATTCCTGCCACGGGTAAGACTCATGCCTCCTCCCTCCGAGACTGGTCTGAGGATGAAGATGACGATTATCGGATTTTAAAGGTGTATGACCCTCTCCCCGTTGCATACTCATATCCGATGTCCTCGAACCCAGCTGACTCGGACGAAGTACTCGAGGTGGCACCCCTCGCCACAGGACCCAAGGGTGCGGCTCGAAAGCGCTCAGCGGCCGCATCCGCAGATGCCGGAACCTCCGGCACCTCTGGTCCCGCGCATAAGAAGCCGAGGAACAAGGTGATTGTGAAGCGCCAACGCCCTGTCTCCAAGGGGTAAGATTCTCTTTTGCCGACATATACCTTATACTCTTATCTATACTTACTTTTCTCCTCTTGCCAACATACTTTGCTGTTTTGGCTTTTCAGCATGGCTCCTCTGAAGGTCCCTACTACCGGGTCCACCGACCGGGTCCCTCCAAGGACACCGAAACCGCCTCGGCCCGACGACACCCGGGTGCCGAGTCCACCAAGGATGAGTCCGGTGGTGGATATCTCGGCTCCGGGACCCGGAGCCGGGAATGTAGACTCGGTCGAGACCGCAACCTCAGTGCCCGTCCAAGTAATGAATCTCGACGCCAGCTCCTCGGCTCCCGAGGCAGAGCCGACCGAGGTCCAGAAGGACTCGGCACAACCGAGTCAGCAACAGCAGCAAACTCAGCAGCAACAGCCAGAGCAGCAGACTCGGCCGCAACAACAACAACAGCAGCATCAGCCAACGCAGCAGACTCAGCCGCAACCACCACAACAGCAGCAGCAGCAAGTTCAGCCACCACCATCGCAGCAGCAGCAGCAGAAGCAGAAGCAAAATCAACCTCCGCCAGCGCAGCGGCAGCCAAAGCACAAGCCGCAGCCATCGCCATCGAAATCGACATCAACAGCAAAGCCAACACCGCCACCGGCACAGCCGCAGCCACAGCGACAGACAACTGGGGTAACAATTGGAAAGGCACCGGTGAAAACGGTGTCTGCTAACCCGGAAAGGCAGTTGATTGTACCACCAAGCCAAGGCGCAGCAACATCCGGCAGTATCCAGACCGCCAGCTGGGGATTTGCCCCACTGCGAACCCTTAGCGGGAAAAGCTTGGGCTCCCTTGAGCATTACAACATGGACTGGAACGCTGCCGACTTGAGCGAAGTAAGTTCGCGGTCACCAGCGGGCCAAATCGTCTCAGAACATCCGGCGGGGCCGAGCTTGGTGGCTCAAAAGATGTCCGCAGCCAAAGCTGCCTTCTCGCAGCCGACCAAGCAGCTGCGGTAAGTTATACCGAATAATGATAACTCGGTTTATTTCTTTAATGTAGACATCATCTATCCCCAGTCCCCGAGATTCGGGTCGAGTGACCGAGACTCGGCTAAGTATACTGACTTGGTCGAGTAAGGATAACTCGGCCTGAATCTTCACCAACAAGACTAACATTTCTTCTTTCCAGGCTTGCATGTCCAAGCGTACACAGGTGCACCGCAAGCTCCTGCTGGAGCACAAAGCACTTTCCGACAAGTACAAACTGCTGCGAGCCAAGCTGAGCCAAGTAGCTGACTCGGAATCCAAGGCTGAGGGTAAGTCATATTTTGTTTTCCAACTTATATTTGCATTAGTTTTTGTATTCTGACTCTGCTATCTCGGCACAGCCGCACGGAAGGAGCGCGAGCTTGCACACCAGGCTGAGCTCAAGAAGGAGCAGGACGAAGCGTCTCGGCTGCAGACCGAGCTTGAGAAATCTCGGAGCCGCATTGCCGAGTTGGAAAATACCGCCGCCACAGAGAAACAGCTCCGAGAAGAGGAGACTCGGAAGCTCAAGGAGTCTCTTGAGGAGTCCGAGTCACAGGCAACCTCGGCTGAGAGCGAGCTTCGAGCTCTGAAGACCAAGATTGCGCAGTGGCTGGTGGACATCTCCAGCATCAACTCCGAGATGGACAGTAAGCCCCTTCCCCTTCTGTCTTTATTCAATCTCCCATTTTTATCCTTATGTGACTTATTTTAGCGTTAGCCATTCCCTACTCAGAACGCTTCCCCCACACCAAGGCTGCTGCGGACCAGAGCGCTCAGGAGCACCGGAGTAAGAAAATCCGAGATGGCCCGATCTCGGCCGATTGGGATATGGATGCCCACTTGGTGGCCCTGAAGGCGCGCTTGGTACCAATGAGGGCTATCGGGATGAATCTCCTTGGCTCTGCGATCCGGGTTTACAAGGTTCTCTGGCCCGGGTGCGAGGCCCCTGCGATTGTTGACGAATTGGCCAAGTGCCTGATGGCCTCCGAGGAGAGGCTCGATGATTGGCGATCATCCGCCGCCCGAGTCGGCGCAGACGAGGCGTTAACTTATGTGCTGTCTTGGTACGAAGAACTCGACCTCGAGATGCTCAAGACCGTGCGTGACGGATCAAAGTGGCTCTCTGACCCGGAACTTATCCAATGTCGCCAAGAGCTGACCCATTCCCTTATTCAGTATGCTCCGGTGCATAGCTTTGTCCCGGGTGAGCGGGTTCCTCAAGCAGAGGAAATGGAGGTCGACGGCGAGGGCGAAGAAGAAGACGAAGAACAAGTCGACGAGGAGATCCAAGCCGACACTCCTCCTGGCACGGCCACAGCCGAGGAACCGGCCTCGACCGACACTGCTCCTTCTGCTCCGAGTAACTCGGGTCCGGCTGTCTAGACTTAGCAAAAACTCAAATCATCAAATCCCCGGAACGCCGGGTGCAAATGTAATATAACCTTTAGCTTTTATGTTCTGGTACTTGGTTCTCTTACTTTGCACATTTTTAGCATGGTTATTTATTATGCCGGATTATTCTGAACCGAGTCCCCGAGTTCGTTTTCTTGTTTACCATACTTTGCACCTCTGCTCTTGTCTACCTTTTTCGGTGTTTTGACAGTCGAGTCACAAGATCACCGAGATACGGCATACAATACTAAGAAACTTTGAGTCAAAGCTCACAATCATCCGACATAAAAGTTAGGAACGAAACAACTTGTGCCGAATCGCACTTGGGCCAAGTCCCCGAGTTTGTTTTCTTGTGTGCTACCCCTTGCAATCTCTGCCCTTGCCTACCATTTATGGTTTCTTTCGCAGTCGGGTCACAACATCACAAAAACATAGCATACAATACTCAAAACTTTGAGACATGGTCTAGAGCCATCCGACATAAAGCAAAAGACAACAAAAGGAAACCGAATCGCTCCTGGACCGAGTCCCCGAGTCTGTTTTCTTGTTTACTATCCTTTGCAATCTCTGCCCTTGCCTACCTTTCATGGGTTTTTTGGCAGTCGGGTCACAAAATCACAAAAACATAGCATACAATACTTACAAACATGGAAGCACGATTTTTGGAGCCATCCGACACACAGGAAACAGAGATAAACATGCATACAACATAAAACTCATAGCAAGGCAGTCCCCGAGTTTCATTTCGGGTGCCGACATTTCATTTCAGGGTTGCGAGATACATACAGTGAGTCCTTAGGAGTAAAAAGGGCGAAGAAGAGCTATATTCCAAGGTCGTTTGGTCTCCTCTCCGGATCTATCCATCCTGTTCTTCACCTGTGCCTGAGCATCAATAAGATAATATGTATCGTTGTTCAAAGTCTTGCTCACAATAAATGGCCCCTCCCAGGGAGGTGATAGCTTGTGCATTCTGGCGGTGCGCTGCACAAGCCTAAGCATCAAGTCTCCTTCTCGAAACTTGCACGGATTTACTTTCCGGCTATGATAGCGTCGGAGATTTTGCTGATATATCGCTGACTTGGACAATGCCAATTCTCGTGCTTCATCGAGCAAATCGACATCATTTTCCCAGGCTTCCTTTGCCTCCGACTCGGTATATAATGCGACTCTTGGCGAGTCATGCTCTATGTCGGTTGGCAGAACTGCCTCTGCTCCGTATACCAGGAAGAATGGCGTGTAGCCAGTAGAGTGATTCGGTGTAGTCCTCAGACTCCACAGTACTGCCGGAATCTCATCCAGCCAACAACCCGGAGCATGCAACAGTGGCTCAATCAACCGGGGTTTTGATGCCGGATAAGACTAGGGCGTTTGATCTTTCCACTTGTCCATTGGACTGTGGATGTGCAACCGATGCTAAGTCTAGCCGAATTCTCCTTTCCTGGCAAAACCGAGCAAAGGCTCCCTCGGCGAAATTGGTGCCATTATCCGTGATAATACTATGCGGGTGACCATACCTTAGGATAATATACTTTAGGAATGACACGGCCATGCGCCCATCGCACTTTCTTATTGGCTTCACCTCAATCCATTTGGTGAACTTGTCCACCATCACCAGGATGTGAGTCATGTTACCCTCGGGCTGGCTTGAACGGTCCCACCATATCAGACACCACACTGCAAATGGCCAAGTGATGGGAATAGTTTTGAGTGCGGAGGCCGGCATATGAATTTTGTGTGCAAACCTCTGACATTCTTCACCTTCCGGACAATGTCCTCTGCTTGCTGCAAAGCACTGGGCCAGTAGAACCCATATCGGAATGCTTTAGCCACTATAGCTCGGGAAGAGGCGTGATGACCGCATTCTCCCTGATGGATATCTAGGAGAATCTTTTCCCCCTCTTGGTTCGACACAGCGCTGGAGCACGGTGGTCACACTTCTCTTGTACAACTCCTGGTTGATGATGGTGAAGGATTTGGATCGCCTTTGGATTTGTCTGGCCGAGACCTCATCACTCGGTAGGGTGCCATCTAACATGAATGTCATAATGGGTTGTGCCCATTTCGGTACCGGGCGAGTGCCGAGTACAGGCTCGTCGATTTCCATTGTATCAACCGACATCACCACGCCCGACATAGGCTTACGAGTCCCGAGTCCTCCCAGGGAGTCCCCGAGTTCCGCCAAGCGGTCTTTCCAATTTTCTAGCGTAGTTGCCGAGTCTTGCTGAATGTACTCGACATCCATGGAAGTCCCCGGGTCCTGCGCAGCAGTCCCCGAGTCCTGCAACTTGCTCCCGACATCCACGTCCATCGGGACGACGTCGGATTCCGGATTACCCGGTATGAATATCGATTCAGACTCGGGTGAAGGCTTGATTGATGGCTTGTGAAGATGCTCAAGTGACACCCCGGGTGGGATGGCCTGCCGATATGACCCGATCTTGGATAGCATGTCAGCACTTTCATTATCTGTCCGTCGGATGTGAGTGAACTCGCACCCATCAAAGAATCCTGAAATCTTCTGGACATGGAACTGGTATGCTGCCATGTTGGCATCCAGGGCATCCCAGTTGCCTGATGTTTGTTGAATCACCAGGTCCGAGTCACCATAACAGATGATCCGGCGAATTCCAATTTCCTTGGCCACCTTGAGCCCATGAATCAGTGCTTCATACTCGGCGACATTGTTAGATGCCGCGAAGTGGACTTGCAACACATATTTCAGCTGATCTCGCTTTGGCGAGGTGAGAACTACACCGGCTCCCAGGCCCTCCTTTACTTTGGACCCGTCAAAATGCATTCTCCAGTAATTGGAGTCCGGAAGGGACGGTTCATATTGCATCTCGGCCCAATCTACAAGGAAATCTGCCACTGCCTGAGATTTGATGGTATCTTTTCTCGCGTACTGCGGCGCGTAAGCTGCGAGCTCGATAGCCCATTTGGCGACTCGGCCACTGGCATCTTTGTTGCCAAGGATTTCCGACATAGGGCCGCACTTACAATAGTTATCGAATGCTCATGGAAGTAATGCTTTAGTTTTTGGCCGCCATGTAGACACCATAAGTCATTTTATGATAGTGAGGATAGTTTTGTTTTGATGCGGAGAGCACCTCACTCAAATAATACACCGGCCTCTGCACGGTAGCTCCCTCTTCTTCTCGTTCCACCACCACTACGACACTAACGACCCGGTTAGTGGCCGCTATGTAGAGCAACATGGGCTCTCTCGGTAGTGGCGAAGCCAGTATCGGCGCAGTAGCCAACATCATTTTCAGCTCATAAAACGCCGCATCCGCTTGCGGGGTCCAGCTAAACTATCTGATTTTTCATTAGTTGGTATAAGGGCAAGGCCTTTTCTCCAACCGACCTAGGAAACGACTCAGAGAAGCCAGACATCCGGTGAATTTCTGGACATCTCGGAAGCATCTCGGTAATTTCATATTTTCTATCGCCCGGATCTTAGTGGGTTTGCCTCGATACCTCGGCTAGACACAAGGAAACCGAGTAACTTTCCTGCTGGTACGCCAAATGTACATTTATCCGGATTAAGCTAAGTCGGAATTTCCGCAGGTTTGCGAATGTCTCCATAAGGTCATCCAGCAGTGTGTGTTTTCTTTAGTTTTAATGACTATGTCGTCAACATACACTTGTACGTTTTTGCCTATTTGGTCATGCAGACATTTTTGCATACAACGCTGATAAGTAGCGCTAGCATTTCTCAAACCAAAACACATGACTCGATAGCAATAAGCCCCGTACGAGGTGATAAAGGCGATCTTTATTTGATCTGTAGGATTCAGCGGTATCTGGTGAAAACCAGAGTACGCATCTACAAACGAGAGTAGTTCACACCCGGCCGTGGAGTCGATCACTTGATCGATCCGGGGCAGCAGGAATGGATCTTTATGACATGCCTTGTTCAGGTGGGTGTAATCAACACACATGCGCCAGACAGTGGCAGCATTCGGGTCATCTTTCTTCTTTTCTACCAGGACCGGGTTAGCCAACCAGTCCGGGTACTTCACTTCTACGACGGCATTTGATGCGAGTAACTTGGCTAACTCGTCCACTCACAGCCTTCCTTCTTCCTTCGGCAAGACGCCGTGTCGGTTGCTTCACTGGCCTAGCATCTGGCCTGACATGCAATGAGTGCTCAGCCAACTCCCTCGGAACACCCGGTAGATCCTGACTGGACCATGCAAAGATATCCCGATTCTCACGGAGGAAGTGGATGAGCTCGCTTTCCTATTTGCTGTCCACCCGGCACCGATGATGACGGTGTGGTCCGGGTTAGACTCGTCAACGCCGACCTTCTTGGACTCCTTCGCCGCTTGGAAGGTTGCAGTCTGCTGCGGGTTGGCCGGACTCGGCATGCCGAGTTGAGCAGACTGGGCCAGAGACACCACTTCAAGAATTCTCTTCTTCTCCGCAGCAATCACCAAAGACTTCGGCCAGACAAGACCCGGCAGAAGCACACTCCATAGAACGCTTGTAGTCTCCCGAGATGGTGATGCACTACCACAGAAATGGCTATCAGTGGCGCACCAAATTGGGAATTCTGTGGCGCACCCCCAGGTTTTGCTGGGTGCGCCACAGAATTCTCGCCACAAAAATATTTTCTATGGCGCACCTTGCTTGGTGCGCCACAGAAAATATTTCTGTGGCGCACCTGGCCTGGTGCGCCACAGAATTCTGAAAAAATTCAAAAAATGCAAAAATATAAAAAGTTTCAAAAAAATCAAAATATGAAATAATATGAAAAATCTTAATTATTTGAATTTTTTGCACATTTTGAACTGATACCTTCCTCTAGGTCATCCATCCTCAATTGCTCCAACCCTAGCACGCTTAACTTCTAAGTTCCACCCACTTCACCTACCCTTGTGCTACTCAAGTTCTTATTGATATATATATCATATGATCCTCTTAAGTCTTGTATGTGTATATGTTATGTATGTGTTATAATGTGTGTTTTTAAATTTCAGATTTTTCAAAAACTTCTAAACTTCAAAAGGAGATTCAAAAGTTTCAAAAGATCCAAAAAATTTAAAAAAACTTTTAAAAATTCAAAAAATCCAAAAAATTCAAAAAACTTATTAAAAAAAACTTTTAAAAATTCAAAAAATCCAAAAAATTGAAAAACTTATTTAAAAAAAACTTTAAAAATTCAAAAATCCAAAAAATTCAAAAAACTTATTAAAAACTTTAAAAAATTCAAAAAATCCAAAAAATTGAAAAAACTTATTTAAAAAAAACTTTAAAAAATTCAAAAAATCCAAAAAATTCAAAAAACTTATAAAAAACTTTAAAAAAATTCAAAAAATCCAAAATTTTCAACAATCTTCTTGTTATAACTTTTTTTGGAATTTGGAATTTTTTCTTTTTTTTTTAATTTTTGAATTTTTTTGATTTTTTAGAAAAAAATCGTCTGTTTGAAATTCTGTGGCGCATCCTTGGCATTGGTGCGCCACAGAATTATTGGGCGGGATTCAAATTTCGAATCCCGCCCAATAATTCTGTGGCGCACCAATGCCAAGGATGCGCCTTGGCACATGCGCCACATATTTTTTTCCTTTTTTTGATTTTTTTATTTTACTGGGAAAATTCTTCTATTGGCCATAACTTTTTTTTTCGTTTGGAATTTTGAGAATCCGAGAAATGTCCAACCGGGTAAACCCGGGTGAGGGCGGTTCTGAAATTTCCTCTAGTTTTTTTAAGGTATTATTCGCATTTTTTCGACATCGTATGCAAAAGTTATGCCCGTTATAAGATTTTTTTTTCATTTGTTGCAAAAAAGGTCAAAATTCATATTTCAAAATTTCTAGACCTACTAGACACTCATACCTAAGTACATCGCAAAGGATTTTATTTATTGAATTTTTTATCATTTTCTTTCACTTCCTGCAAACTAAAAAGGCGATCCACAGGGGGGTGTGGGATTTGAAAAAAAATCTGTGGCGCACCAAACTTGGTGCGCCATAGAAAGTCAGCTTCTGTGGCGCACCTACCAGGTGCGCCACAGAATGTCACTTTTCTGTGGCGCACCAGCCACGGTGCGCCACAAAATGTCCCTTTTCTGTGGCGCACCAGCCACGGTGCGCCACAGAATGTCCCAGATAGACCTCTGACCTAGTGGCTGTACGTGGGACCCACAGAAATTCAGTGGCGCATGGGTGGGCATGCGCCACAGAATCCTGACTTTCTGTGGCGCATGGGTGGGCATGCGCCACAGAATTCTGACTTTCTGTGGTGCAATCGACAAAAGATGCGCCACAGAAAGTCGAAAATTTCTGTGGCGCACCAGCATCCATGCGCCACAGAAATAATTCTGTGGTGCCCAATTAACGGTGCGCCACAGAATGCCAACCTCCCTATAGCCCATTTCTGTGGTAGTGATGACACCATTTGGTCCCGGAAGCTTCATCTTCAAGTAAGCCACATGAGTGGACGCCATAAACTTGGTGAGTGCTGGCCTACCGAGTAAGGCATGATACGGGCTTTCGAGGTCCACGACCTCAAACAGCAGACTCTCAGTTCTGCAATTGTCTATGTCGCCGAAGGCAACATCGACCCAGACGGTGCCCATAGGTGCATGCGAGACACCCGGCACAATGCCGTGGAAGGTGGTTCTGCTTGGCTGCATCATGTTCTCGGTTATGCCGAGCTTGACCATGGTGTCTCGGTACATGATGTTGATGCTACTCCCGTTGTCAACAAGGACCCGGGTAAACCTGACATTGATGCTGGGCCCGACGAATGTCGGATCCACCACTAGAGCATAACCCCCGGGATTCGGCATGACCCTGGGATGGTCCTTGATGCTCCAAGTAATCTGATCCTCAGACCAGTACATGAACTTGGGCACGGCCGGCATGACCGCGTTTACCTCCATCGCACGCCGGTGTTGGCTCTGCTTGTCCGTCGGCTCGGTCACGAAGACCATGTAACTCTGATGCGGCTCTCTGTACTCGTTCTGCCGACTCGGGCCGGCGTTGTTGTTGCGGTTTGTAGTTGTTGTTGTTGTTGGCCACTTGGTTGACATCCTCCTGCCTCGGCTGAGTGTTCAGAGGCTGAGTGTTTGCAACCAGTGAGAGGTGCAGGTCTGGATGTCGGACCAGCAGTTACTGGCTTGCGCTGTTACCAACTGTAGTTCCGGGTAGTGTGTTGTACCGGTCTGCTGGGATGCTTGGTGTGAAAGATGCAGGGGCCATCCAGCATTTCTCGTAAGTGTACCTCTCCTGGTCAGCCACTGCTTCTTGTTGCCATTCCCACGGTTTCTTTTCGCCGTTCCACAGCTTCCTCTCGCCGTTCCACGACCTTTTTCCTTCCGAGCTCTGGCCCCACGAGGGACCATCATTTTTCTGGCGCTGGCTGCTGCCGGCACCACCTGATCTTCGTCAACAGCTGCGACCTGGTCTGACCCGTACCGGTAATCCGGCCGGTCATCTCTCTCTTTTTTTGGTTGTCCGGGCGATCGTTACGCCGACCCGATCTGTCCCGATCTTGAGCAGGATACCTCCTGCCCACATCGACCTAGGTCAGCAAAGGCTGTGTCGGATCACCAAGTGCATAGCTGTCCGCTATCGCCATTGTTTCGGACAAGGTGGCCGGCATCTCCCTTTGGAGTCTCTGCCAAAGCATGGAACCATGTCGGCATCCCTGCGCAAACCATGCAATGGCTTGTGACTCAATCACTCCTTCACAGGAGTTCCGGATCATGCTCCACCGGGTAAGGTACTCCCGGCCCGTCTCTTCTTCTCTCTGCCGACACATGGACAACTGCTGAGGGCGATTCGACCTCTTGTAGGTGCTGGAGAAGTTGCTGACGAAAGCGTCGGAGAAGTCGAGCCAGCAATCAATGCTGTTCTCCTCCAGGTTGTTCAGCCAGATCCGGGCTGGCCCCTCTAGCATCTGCGGTACATACCGCACAGCCCATCGGCGGCTGCCACCAGCGATGTGCACCGCTGTGACATAATCTGTCAGCCAGTCCTCCGGCTTGGTGCTACCGTCATAGGTCTTGGCACCCCGGGGGAGCTGGAAGTTCGGCACCGGTGGCTGCTTCATGATCCGGGGTCCGAAACATGCAGGACCCGGTGGGCCCTGCTCCTCCAGCAGTTCCGACAGATAGATTCTGTCAAGCTTGTTGCGGACGTCGTGAGCCGGTAGCTGGCGAGCTCCCAGCCTAGCACCGAGTGTACCCTCGGTCGCCAGATCTCTGAATCTTGTGTACCCGGCCCGCTCCATGGCCGAGTAACCATCATCGTACCGGTCAGCAGCTTGCTCGGCGTACCCGGCACCCGGTTGTTGCCGAGGTGGATTGGGTACCGGATACCGAGGTGGCTGACCCGGATTTGCCGGGTTGACCCGGTTGGCTTCATGTCTGCCCTGAACGGGTCCTGGGGCTCCCTGACCGGGTTGACCTTGGGCAGCTTTCTGCTTTCCGGCATATACCGGATCATACGCCTGCAGCTGTTTGTTCTTACCAGAGTTTACACTCTGGCCACGGCTTCCGCCGACATGTGGCGAAGAGGCCTGTCCCTTGGACATTGCCCCGGCACCACCATTCGAGTGAAGGTACCGAGACCCACCTACATCCGGGTTTGCATTCCGGAATGCTTCATTCTGGCGGTTAGCAATAGCCACTAGCTCGTTGACTCGGTCCTGCTGCCTACGACGAGCATCTCCGGATAAGCTTGGTAACTCAGCTGCGGCTGCCTCTGCAGCCCTAAGATTCTTGGCGGGGGGTGCTGTACTTTGGCCTATCTGCCGACACATGGCTAGCAGCTCTACTAGATCTGGCTCTACCATCTCTAGCTATCTCGACGTTGAGGTCTCTGCCTCGGTTGCACTTTTTTTGTCATGACTGAACCAAAATAAAACCACTGATGCACTTTTTTTTTGCCAATTCACAATCGAATCTTCTTTCCATAAGTAAAACGGTTAGTCAATATCAATTTTTAATCACAAAAATATATCCATATCAATCCGTACTTCTAAAAGAAAGATTTCTTTTTACTAATATAGGTTTCAAAGAAAATGGAAGGTGTAAATTGCAAGAAAATGTAATAATTATACAGAACATATAAGCACACAAAAATAAAGGTGCAATTTTTAGAAAATGCAATTGCACAAAAAATAAAAAAAGGTAATTACACACAAAATGTTATTTCACAAACAAAAGTTAGAAATTGCACGCAAGAAGAGTGCAATTGGACAACAAGTACAAAGAACATTTTCAAAAATAACAACTAGTTTTGTGCCTAATAAACCAAAAATTGAAAAAACGAAAACAAACCCATTACAAGAATGCAAATACCAATTTTCTTTACACTATTTATACACAGAGACACTTAACTGGGGTTCAAATCCCTGCAGACGCATGATTTTCCTTTTGTTCCCCGCCGCATTGACTCAACAGCTGATAATCGTCTCTCTTTTAGGGAAAAAACGCAACAACATTGTAGCAAAGCTACCTAATTATATACACAAGATTTTGTTACATTTCGCAATGAAATGAAAAAATACATGCATAAAAAATAATTGATGTTCGTTGTCCAGATGATTAACTCGAGCAAGAAATAATTATTTATCAATCTACCTCGCCTGATCAATTTAAACCTCTTTTGTTGTTCGTATATTGTGTCGTGGTGGTGCACGGACAGATGCCATAGGTAGGCTTAATAATGGGGCCGATGGACGCTGGAGGCACCGGGGAGGGTTTGCACGTGAAGACGTACACCGAAACTCACACACACACACACGATTTTACCCAGGTTCGGGGCTCTCGTGAGGAGATAACACCCCTACTCCTGCCTGTCTGATCTATATATGTGGAATACAACCGGGTTACAAGCTGCTACTTGAGCTATATGGAAAGAACTACCAGCTCTAAGCCTCTACCTAGTCTCAGAATGGCTCTTTGGCTCTCCTGCTAGCCCTTAAGGAAATGACTAAGTGTTTGTCCAGCGTCTAGGCATGTGTCTGGGAATCGTCCCTGTAAGAGGAGCCCATGGTGCTCCTTATATAGGGAAACCCAGGGTACAGAGTTAGGGCTGACGTTGGCGCTAGCGTAGGCAGCACTGTGGCCACGCCTGGGTCTCTGACTGCTTCCGTCACCCCCCGCGTGGCATGTCCAATCCATCAACTCCTGTGCACTGCTCCCCCGTACTGCATAGGTCAGCAGCATGGAGGACTGACTGCCCATCCCATGACCACCGAGTCAAGGGTTAGGCAGTGCGTCCCATCTTGTCTGTGGCAGGACGCCTGCTCCGTGATTGTAGGGACAAGACGTACGCCATGACCAATGCCGAGATAGAGCTTCATTCTTCCCGATCCGGCATAGGCATGCCAGATATTTCCTAACTCGGTTTCTCCTCTCCTGCACATAAGAACAACAAAGCAGATTCCGACATATAGTATGCATGATCCGACATAGGGCTATCTCGGTAAGCCTTCACCCGGTTGACCCCGGGTGAGCCTATGTGTATGTCAGTTACCATTGACTCAGTCAACTCCGAGTCCACGCTTATTTCACCATATTGACCCTACTCGGGGGCTGCCCCCCGACATGTTGTATTTGGTAGTGGCTTTTCAACGGTGGCGGGTCTTTTTCTGTTGTTGTTGTCGCGTGCATTCTTAATGTCTGGACTAGTTCTGATGTTATGTTAGTGCAAAGGTTATGTATAATTGGTATCTGCAATGTCACCGGTTCATATAGCGGTGGTGCGTTAGAACTTAGAAGGCGCATAGTTATTTCTCAATCATCTATGAAAGGTTATATGCATCATATTGTTGCATTGGTCGGAGGTTCTAACCTCTTTAAGACGACTAAGGCCCAGTTCTTTTGACAGCTTAAAAAATAAGCTACCCCCTCCCCAGCTTTTCCTATAAGCCATACGGCTTATTACTTGAAGGTTCTAATTTAGTTATAGGATGACTAGTTTAGAAGCTTCAAGTAATAAGCCGGATAGCTTATAGAAGAAGCTGGGGGAGGAGCAGCTTATTTTTTAAGCTAGCAAAACAACTGGGCCTAAAGTTGTGGGATTGTAAATGATAAAAACTCCGTATATATACATCTACGTTTGGATTTTGAACATTTGGCGGTGAGTACTTTGTGTGGCCACTTTGTGATATGGGAAAAACTTTATTTTTTTGAAACAGGGAACAATGTCATCACTCAGATACATGCGCATACACTCAGCTATATGAACGCACATACGCACACTCTTCCTTTGAGAGATTGAGTCGGCGGGTTGAGTATTGAGATTGCCGAAGTCATCATAGTCGCCCGCTATCGACGGAAACGTTGCCTCCCAATTAAAAAATATTCTGTCTTTTATACGAAGGTTTCAAACCTGGGAAATAAACACTGATGGTACAACCAATCATGTTAATAAGAGTAATGGTACAGCTACGGGACATATTTTACAGAATGGAGCCTACGAACTGACGTGGAGAGCTAACGATGGGCTGCGGACCTGAAATCACGGGAGGTTAAGGAAATTTATCCAACCCGCAGTCACCACGTGTTTCCGCAAGCCATGTCCCGTAGGTCTAGGATTTCCGCGTTAAAAATAGTCCGCCTTTTATGCGACACACATATGTCGAACCTGTGCTCAGGATTTTCGTGCAACTCGTACAAATTCTCCGAAGAGTTTACAGATTTGTTCATACGTAGTAAAATATGCATTAAGTATTATTATGTTTGTATTGCATGGAAAATATAATATTTTTTCTCAGAGTTACAAATATGGGATTTGCTAATTATCAGGTACCTGATATTTTCTTATGTCTCAATCGATTAGCTCAGCCGTCCGTGTTTTGTCCAATCGTTCAGAGTTTTGCCTCCTGTCCCGTGTGTGCGTGTGCACTTTTTCTTGTTTTGTCTGTTGACCGCTTCTTGGGCTTTAATGGGTAGTTATTGGGCTGCATTTTTTGTCTTTGCTCGCTCCATTTGATGTTCCTGATTTTTATTTATGAATTTTTTTCTAGAAATATCTTTTACCGTGAGTGTGTTTTACGCGGATGGCCTTTTCTTCTTTCCTCTTTTTCATTTATTTCTTTTTTCTTTCCTTCTTTCTTGTGTATTTTACCATTTTTCAACCACACCGTAGTTGACATTGTTCTATTGTTTTTTCGCTTTTTATTTGGTGCATATTGTATTTTTCACAAGAAATGTACATCTAGTAACCAGCTTTCTATATGAATTGTGTTTTTCTTGAGAAACGTGCAACTAGCAACTAATATTCGATATGAGTTGCACTTACAAGAAATGTGAACTCCAAACGATTTATGATATGAGTTGTACATTTCTCTCAGATTTGTGCAACTTGTTAGTTTAGTTGTGTATTCTTTCAAATTTGAGTAACTAATCGACCAGTTGCATATTTCTCTCAGATTTGTGCAACTGGTTAGTTAGTTGCTCATTTCTTTCCGATTTATGCAACTAATCGACCAGTTGCACATTTCTCTCAGATTTGTGCAACTGGTTAGCTTAGTTGCATATTTCTTTCAAATCTGAGTAAGTGATTGACCAGTTGCACATTTCTCTCAGATTTGTGCAACTGGCTAGTTAGTTGCCATTTCTTTTCAGATTTGTACAACTAATCGACCAATTGCACAATTCTCCCATATTTGTGCAACTGGTTAGGTTAGTTGCATATTTATTTCGGATTTGCTAAGTCACAGGTGCTTGATTTTTGCTTAAGTCTCAGTCGACGAGGAGAACCGTCTGATCTGGCGTCAAGAATCGTGCGCTTTTTTGTCTGTCTCCGCTTGTTTGGATCTTTCGTACCTAGACGGACCGGTCGTTTCCCGCAGAGCAGTTGTTAGTGGATGGGCCTGTCCGTCTTATGGGCTTTTTTTTTTGTTTTTTGTTTTCTCCGTAGCCATTTTCTTGGTTGAGAGTGAGGCCATTGCTTAATTTCAGAGAAGGGAAAGGGGGGACGTGGGGAGGAGAATGCGCAACTGTCATTTGTTGCACAATTCTCAAAGTAATATGCAACTTACTTCGAGAAATGTGCAACTAGTAAACTCAGCTGCAATTTTTTTTAGTTTTATGCAACTAGTAAACTGAGTTGCATATTTCTTTTAGATTTGCGCAACTGATAAAGTGAGTTGCACTTTTCTTTTGAGAAATTTTGGTTGCACCTTTCTTTAAGTTTTCTGTAACAAGTAAAGTAAGTTGCACATTTCTTCTAGATTTGTGCAACTAGTAAAGTCTGTTGCACCTTTCTTTGAGTTGTCTGTAACAAGTAAAGTTGCACATTTCTTCTAGATTTGTGCAACTAGTAAAGTCAGTTTCACCTTTCGTTTAGTTTTGCGCAACTAGTAAAGTGAGTTGCATATTTCTTCTAGGTTTGTGCAACTAAAAAAATGAGATGCACTTTTCTTTTATAAATGTGTAACTATCTAATAGTTGCACCTTTCTTCGAGTTTTGCACTATAGAAGTGAGTTGCACATTTCTTTGAGAAATGTGTAACTATCAAGTAGTTGCACCTTTCTTTGAGATTTGCGCAACAAGCAAACTAAGTTGAACATTTCTTATACATTTGCACAACTAGTATAGTAAGTTGAACATTTCCTCTTGGTTTGTGCAACTAGTAAAGTCAGTTACACATTTCTCATAGTTTTGTAAAACTAGTAAGTGAGTTGCATATTTCTTCTAGATTTGTGCAACTAGGAAAGTGAATTGCACTCTATTTTTATTAAAAAATAAAATCTAAAATACATTTTCTTTTAATTCTGTAAATAAGTTTAAAATTTTGAGGAGGAGTACCGGTTGTTAGCTAAGCGATAGTCCAAATTATTGCAGTTTGCTCCGTCCTGTGATTTTAAATAGGTAGGGAGCTAACTAGCAGTGCATGTCCATGCAAAAAAAAAACTACTAGCAGTGCATGCACCATGCGTGCACATGCTGCTGTGCATGCGCCTGATGCTGCTTGCTGCATGTCCCTAGGTGTCGACTGAGACGTAACAAGTTCTCAGGCAACTGCTACCTAGGCGCTCTCTACAAATATATATATATCTAGACATGAAGTTAAAAAGAAAGCTACTGTGTCTTGACATCCGTGGATCTGGAACTAAGAAATTCTTGGAACAGAAAAGCCGATCTGTATCTATGTCAATGAAGGCGTAAGCCAAACAGAGTAATGCCAATCCGGCAGCCAAGCTCCAATGTGTTCATATTCTGCTCCTACGAACATGTCCATGGTATTGGTAGGCACGTGGAGGCGCCACACGGGAGCCATCCCCCGTTCGTACGCGTAGTCGTCCTCGTCCCCGGTCATCCAGTAGACGCAGTCGGGTTTCAACCACCGCGGCGACGCCGCCGTGGGAATCACGGACACCGACTGCGCGGCGTTAGCGATGAGAAGGGCGCGGCCGCCCAGGTCGGACACCACGCTCCACGGCTCCGCCGCCGTATACTTGTGCACAATCACGCGTTGCTCTTGCGTTTCCGTTATCACCATGTACATCTGCGAGAGCGCTGTCGCCGCTGTCGTCGGAGAAGACGACGGCGTGCCTGCGTTGCGCGACGGTGAGCTCGCGGAAGGACTCATGGCATCTCACGAGGGGCTCCAGCGTGGGGACGGGAGCGCTCATGTCGAGGATCCAAACCGAACCGGGTGGCGTCACCACGTAGTACACGCCGGATCGTTGGCAGTAGGCTATGTCGAAGTGTGTTAACAAGTTAGGATTCTGTACGTGTACGAATAGATAGACGTATGAATCGTTAGGCTAGATAAGTTTGACAGCTGTTGATACTAACCATAATTGGTTAGATACTTGTATCTCACGTTGTAATCCTAACCGGCTACGGCCGCCTATATAACATGACCGAGGATGAGCCCTGGAGGTCATCTCGCCTTCCCAATTTCTTCTCTCCCTATTTTCCTATAAAGTGCTTGTCCTCACCGTCGTGGAAAAAGGCTGGTTGCCGCCATTCCCAGTGGTCCCACCCGGCCCTGGTGAATGTCAAGGCCAGCTCCTTCCCCAGCCGGGCGGAGCGGTGCAAGGCCGCGGCGCTGTGGGCGTAGCTGCTCCCACGCACGCCCGACGGTTTGACCGTGAAGGCCACCTTGTGGATGGTGTGGTCGAGATGGCGATCGTCGTAGTTGTATGAACGTATGAATGCAAAGTAGGGGTCGAAACGGTCGAGATCTTGATGAAGGCGCCGGATCTCCGTGAAGGCCACGAGACCGCGAGCTGCGTCGTCGTAGTCGTACGCAAACGCAGAGTTGGGGTCGACATGGCCGAGATCTTGAATGCGCCGGATCTCCGTGTTGCGCGGGAGTGGCGGCAACCACGCCGCGACCTGGAGCGTCAGGGCGTTCACTAGCCGGATGACATAAGTCGAGTCGGTGACGGCGAGCCACCCGCCGCTGGAGCCGACGCAGCGCAGCCCCGAGCGGAAGTCGACGACGTGGAGCGTAAAGGGGTTGGAGGAGGTGCCGCCGCCGCACGACTCGGCGACGGAGCGCAGGGGCAAGGAGGGCGCAGGTACTGTGGTTGGGAGGAGGACCAGAGGGGACGGGATGGAGGCCACGCTGCCGGCGGGGAGTGCTACCCTCCATGACCGGCACACTGCGCGGAAGCGTATGCGGGATAGCACGTCGAGGCGGTCGCCGATGCACCTGGCAAGATCGCAAGGAAGCCCGGAGCCCCACGAATTCTCCATCAGATCGATCGAGGCCGGGCTAGCACGTTTACCTTCGGTCTCTCTCCACGGTCCACAATATATATACGAGGGCAGGTCTAACCGGACATCGATCGTCACGGAATCGGAGGACACGCGGCTTCCGAAGCACTCACGCGCCCGAACTAGATTCCGATTTTTGAGCGAGTTGTTTACATCCTCCCTGAACAAGGAATTTTATTCGATTGTTCAGGTCGGTACTCTTGTAGACCTATATACGTGGGACAAAAAGGGGATTTGTATTACAAACACATCGATCAAAGGCACTTGATAGAGATTCGCACATCTACTTGGTATGACCTTTTCACCTTTTGGCTTTTGCCAACGAGGCAAGGAAACATCCTATTTGGCCTAGAGGATGGACAGGAGCTAGATGTTAGCACAAAAAAAAAAAGATACATCATTCTTTTTTTGCGAAAAGAACACTGGTATTAAAAGAAACAACGAACAGTACAAAACACCTCAACAAAAATAAAAATTACAACGAGATCCTTGAGATGCCCTGTGAATTGTGTAGATTGGTTTTGGAAAACGCAAGACCCAGCAATGCCGGGCTAGCTCTTTATATATAGGCACCGAGGGGTAGGTGCAACAGACACAGGATCATAGTTGCCTCCACATTAATCTTGGATGGCTAGCTATGGATTAGGATACAGGTTGTTACACGGTTAGTCTATACGACTTGATATAAGAAACCTAAACTACGGTTTCCAACACTCCCCCTCAATCACAAGCCCATAGGTTGAGATTGCGACATAGCCTTCGTAGTTGAGGAGCTCCAAGTGGTTTTGTCAGACCATCTGCAACTTGATCATCAGTTGAAACAAACCTGATCTCAAGAGCCTTCCGAGCAACCCTCTCCCTAACGAAGTGGAAATCTATCTCGATATGTTTTGTCCTCGCATGAAATACCGGATTGGCCGACAAATACGACGCCCCTAGGTTGTCACACCATAACACCGGGATCTGTTTTGAAGTCCAAGTTCTCTCAACAAGGACTGAAACCAGGTTATCTCTGCCGTAGCATTTGCTCATGCCTTGTATTCTGCTTCTGTAGACGATCTTGAGACCGTGGCTTGCTTCCTCGCGCTGCATGACACGGGGTTGGTTCCAAAGAATATGGCAAACCCACTAGTACGTATAGCGTTGGTCATCTACTGATCCGGCCCAATCAGAGTCTGAGAAGGCACTGAGGAGCGTTGATTCTGATCTATTGATCGTCAGACCCCCTGGAGGTGTTCCATTTAGATATCTGAGAATACGCTTTGCTGCCGTCCAGTGTTGATTTGTCGGTTTCTGCATAAACTGGCATACCTTGTTAACTGCAAACGCAATGTCTAGCCTAGTGAGCGTCAGATACTGCAGCGCTGCCACGACACTGCGGTACCTGCTAGCCTCGGACAGTGACAGAGGTTTTCCTTCAGATTTTGACAGTTTTTCAGATGTGCACATCGGTGAAGACACTGACTTGCAGTTTTGCATGCCTTCACGAGCCAGGAGATCCTTCACGTACTTGGCCTGACGAAGTACTACTCCCCCTGTCTTTGGCCGTGATACTTCTATTCCGAGGAAATAATGCAGTTCTCCGAGATCTTTGATAGCGAAAGAGATCCTCAACCTCTGAATAAGTTTCTGCGTGGCCTGTGTGGACGAGCTGGCGACGATTATGTCGTCAACATATATCAGGATGTAGACGGTAACTCCCCCTTGCTGATATATGAACAACGAGGTGTCAGCCTAAGAAGCACAAAAACCCTCTTCCTGAAGAGCGGAACTAAGTCGAGAATGCCAGCCTCGTGGAGACCATTTTAACCCGTAGATAGACTTGTCCAACTTTTAGACGTGACGGGGACGAGTATGATCCTCGTATCCTGGCGGTTGTTTCATGTAAACGTCCTCCTCAAGGATGCCATGGAGGAAGGCATTTTGTACATCCAACTGCCGGAGGCACCAACCTTTGGAGATGGCAATAGACATAATGGCCTGATACTCGCATGCTTGACAACTGGACTGAATGTCTCGGCATAATCCACACCGTACCGCTGCTTGCAACCCTTGGCAACCAACCGGGCCTTGTAGCGTTCGACAGTGCCATCTGTGTAGCGACTTGACCCAATAATATGGACCTCGTCTATGAGTATAGTGTTAGTCCCGGATCGACTCGCTAGCACACTCATTACAAATGAAATAACAGAACACAATGCGTCTTTATTACAACGAAATGATCCAGAATAACAAAGTCCTTACATCTTTGCATAGCATTGACGCTAGCACAAAATAACTTTATTGAATAAAAGCACACAGCGGAAAATAAACGATAATGAAGCTCCAATCAACTCGTGCAGGCGTACGTGTCGGGTGTAGCTCCAAGACCTACGTAAAATCGTACCTGCAATAGTGCAATTGCAGCCGCAGCGAATACGGTCAGTACAATGGGATTTGTACTGGCAAGTGTGCTTGAGAGGCTATTATATAACTCTACCTAACTTCTACATGCATATTTGGCTAGGTGGAGTTTCCATGGCTGATTTTTGCGCAAAACAACAATTTTATCCTATCATTTGATAAACATTTGTTTTCACACATTAATTGGACACTCTGTTATTCCAACAGGTGCTCCTACCCAACTGGCTATGAGTCCACTGGCATACCACCAGATACTCCCACCAATTTGTTGTTATCCCATCAAATTTTAATTTAGAAAATTGGGATGAGTGAGAATATGTCATAGACTCCCATCTAGTTGCTAGTTTGCCCATAACCGAAGGACACGGCTAAGATCTTAGTTCAAACCCTCGCGAGGTGTGTACACTTTACCCATGTTGCCCGGTCCACTTTGCTCATTCCGGGAATCACCACATGGAGAGGAAGAGAGGATCGAACCAGAACTAGTAGAAAGTAGCTTCCCAAACCCCCACGCACTGTACCACCTATCACTATTCTACATCTCTGGCTACGATGGGTTCAGGTCACCACCATCTACCAATTTCTGTCGTAGCCCATACTACATTGACACATGGTTGCACAGAATAGCTACCAAACAAGAAACCAGACTATTCTCAATGATATTGGGCGGC
Source organism: Puccinellia tenuiflora (assembly GCA_012064385.1). Lineage (NCBI taxonomy): Eukaryota > Viridiplantae > Streptophyta > Magnoliopsida > Poales > Poaceae > Puccinellia > Puccinellia tenuiflora. The sequence continues at coordinate 2,394,150 of QRDG01000356.1, forward strand.
GGTCCCCACCATAAAGTTTAACTCAGATGACAAGCTAGCAATCCGCCCAGTGGTAGATTAAATTACTCAGTAGTTTTATTAAGCTTTTTAAAACCATAAACAAAATAAGCATGTCATGAATTTCCCAACCATGCTTTCTATTCATCAACTAAGCAATCTAACCTACGACGGTTTGCCATTATCAAATGCTAGGGGTGAACATATGATTATTCCATCTGGGTGTTAATGGAACAATCTAGCGTAGCTTAACAAATCAACTCCTACACATGCAAGTCTACTTAGGGTGTGTTTGGTTCATTGGCTATGAAAAAGTGGTTGGGGGCACCCCCAACCACGTGGTTGGTGGTAACCATTTTTCATGTTTGGTTGTGTGTGTTGGCTAGCCATGTTTTCTGTTTGGTTGAAGTGATAAAAAGTGGTTAGGGTGGCCATATTTGTGTTTATTTTGAGGGATTAGAAATGCTTAGAGTGATATGGTCAATTATTTTTAAGATGCTGAGGAAACCCCGTAATATATTTATAAAAGGGAAAAGTTTTTTTAAATATCTATACTATACAGCAATTTAGAGAGGGAAATTTCTTAATGTGTTGAGATAAAATATCAGCATCTGAAATAACTTTGCTCAAATATTTAAAAGGAAAGAGTTATTTCAAATATTTAAAAGTGAATATTTTGTTCAAATAATTACAAGGGAACGTTTCTTCAAATATTCTTAATATATAATAGTAAAATGTTTTCAAATATTTAAAAGCGTAAAATTACTTATTATATTTAAAGAGAAATGTTTATTCCAATATTATTAATGTATAAATCAAGAAAAGTTTGTTTAAATATTTAAAAGTGAATATTTTGTTCAAATAATTAAAATATAAAAGTTTCTTCAAATATTGTTAATATATAAAAAATGTGTTTTCAACTATTTTAGAAGGGTAAATTTGTTATTATATTTAAAGGAAAAAGTTTATTCCAATATTTTTAATATATAAAAAGGAAAATTTATTCTAATATTTAAAAGGTAAATGTTTGGTTAATATTAAAAGGGAAATCTGTCAACTTTTCTTAATGTTTATATAATAAGGGAAAGTTTTTTCACATATATAAACGGGTAAAATGTCTTAATATATTTAATAATGAAAAGCTTTTTCAAATATTAAAAAAGGGTAAATTTTCTATTTTTTGAGTACGATGAATATGTCGTAAAATGTTTTGTAGGTGATGGCAGGGACTCGCCCACGGGTGGTTGGCCTCAACCACCACTTTTATAGTGGTTGAGCTCAACCACTTTTTTGAGGGAGGCTACCCCCACACACCCGACACCACAAACCAAACATGGGCTAACCACTTAAAAAATGGCTACCCACAACCACTTGGTGGCTAGCCACCCAACCAAACACACCCTTAAAATAAAGACTACGATGCATAGCAAAATAATAGGACGTTTATGAGCACCACTTGCCTTAATCCTCGTAGGGGTTGACACAATCCTCACAGTTGCAGCAACAGTCGCAAGCGTCGTTCTCTACACGATTACACGTTCACAACAATAAGAAACAAAGCAAACATACACATATGCATGCATGACATGTTAATTGGGCACAAAACATTAACTTTAGTTCTCTGGATTATATGATGCATGAGAAATATTTTTTAATGCAACAAACCAAAACGATCGAGTTAATGTTAAATAAAGGGTCAAACATGAATCTACAGCTATTAAATCAAAACTTAGTTCATATAATTAGGTTTAATGTTCTCTGGACAGAAGATTTAATTTTGAGACTTTTAGCCGAAGGAACTAAATCAATTCGAGTTATAGATAAAAGTTATTCCCAAATTATCAATTAACAAGATTTGAAAATACAGATAATAAAAATAATTTAAAAGTTAAATATTATTTTAGATCTGGATAGATATTATTTTTTTAAGAATTTTGGTATACTGAACTTAATTTTTCGAGTTACGGTTGAAAAGATATGAATTTTTACAAGTTTTAATGAGTTTCTGTAATTTCAGAAAAGATCTTTGACCGAGACTTGACCTTGATGATGTCAGCGTGATGTAGTGCTGACTCCGCTGCTGACTGGATGACGATGTGGCGATGACGTGGATACCACGCTGATGGTGACTAGGTGGTGACGAGGATGACACGTGGCGACTTCTGATTCGTCTATACCTCGAAAAATAGATCCGATTTTTATAAATAAAACCGTGCATCAAAACGAAAAACTTTGAACATGAAAGTTGTGGGGAACGATGGGATCTAACTTGTGTAAAAATTTCACTGGATTTGGTCGGACGGTTGGTGAATAATCGAGAATTTACTCTGTCAGATCTGAAAACTTGCGATGCAGAATTATCCGGCTACGCTGGATAAAAAGTGGTGAGGTTTATCGGGATAGAAAGATCTCGACGAGTTCTACAACTCTTGCGAAGGAAGAAACGGCATCCGAGCAAAGCTCGAACCGTGAGAAGCGAAAGATTGCAAAGAGGTTGCAAACTAGGGTTTTGGGTTTGGTGCGAGTTCTGCCTCGGGTCTGGGATTTATATAGGTGAATAGATCGGTGGAGAGGTACTACTTAGGGAACAAGGCAAAACAAACGGATTCGAGTTTGAAGTCTTCTAGATGAAGATATAGGAGTTTGATTAGGGATAGGTTTTGAAAAACGATTCTGGAAGTAACTTCCATCGATCGAACAGCGCCAGCGCTGCTGCCACGCTAGTGGGTCGGCCCATGCGAGGAAAAGAAGAGAGAGGAAAGAAAGGTGCGGCTGGGCCGTTGTTGGGCCTGGTTCGGCTGGTTTCCCTTTTCTTCTTCTTCTTCTTTTATTCTTTTTTCAGAAAACAGTTTTTCAAATAACTTTTGATTTAGAACTCCAAAATGAGTCAAACCAATTTTAAATTTTTTTTGTAAAATTTCCCTCTGCCATATTTGACTATAAAAGGGTATTTTTGCATAGAACCCCAAGCCTATATAATTAGCTTGTTGAATTTGCTAATAATTCAAAATAGAGTTTAGGGTTTATTTCTTTTGGGAAAAGATGCAAACGAGCAAATGCAAATTTTTCAAATGATGCCATGATGAAATGCAAATGATCTAAATACAAAACATCCTAATAGAAGATTGGGATGTTACAATCTGCCCGGTGTTTGAGTTTATAGACCCATTTGCAGTCGATGAGGTTGCACTTGGGTGGCGGTACCACGAGATGCCACGTCTTTTTCTTGAGTAGCGCCTTGTACTCCTCGTCCATGGCGCACTTCCAATTCTTGTCCGCAGCTGCTTGTATGTGATCGAACGGTTCAACAATAGCAAGAGATGCTCGCTGACGACGAGGTAGCCCATATGGGATCGTACCATCGGTGGCCTGTTTGGCCTTCCAAGTGTTGTCGCGGAGGCGAGTGACCATGCGAGTGGGTGCAGCCGGAGGATCTTCTTGGGGTCCTGATGCGGCACGAGCAGCCTCGTAAGCTGCTTTTGCCGTTGCGGCAGGGCTCCCGACACCGGATGGAGATGAAGCATGAGTATCTGCCGAGGCAGGAGAATGGGCCATTTCCTCTGCCGCGGCAGAGCGTGTGGTAGGCCTGGTAGAGTCATGGGCCGTGGGCGTGTGGTGGCCTGGCGATGATGGCTCCTCTGCATTGCCCATGCAAGTGTGCGCGTTGATCATGGTTGCCGTCCCTGATGCCTGCACAAGAGAGGTAAACGGATCAAGCTGCACATGCAAAGGTACATTAGATGTATTATCTTTCTCAAAAGTATTTCCTTCATCCGTAGCACCGTACTTAGGGTAGGCTTGGGATGGGTAGGTGTTTGGTGGAAGCAGGAGTTGGTCATGAAGAGACTCGGGTGTCATAGTCGGAGTAATATCGGAGTATGGAAAATATTGTTCATCGAACACTACATCGCGAGAAATGTATACGCGACATGTAGTGACATGTAAGCACTTGTACCCCTTATGGTGCCTACTATACCCAAGAAATACGCAACGTTTGGAACGAAATTGGAGCTTTTTGTTGTTGTACGGGCGAAGACATGGCCAGCAAGCGCAGCCGAAGGTTCTCAAGAGTGAGTAGTCAGGTTTGGTGTTGAGAAGTCGTTCAAGGGGTGTACTCATGGAAATTGTTTTACTTGGCATGCGATTAATAAGAAAGCATGCCGTTTGGAATGCTTCGTCCCAAAAACTAATAGGCATAGATGATTGGTGATGTCTACTACGTGCTTCTATTCTTGTAGACAGTGTTGGGCCTCCAAGTGCAGAGGTTTGTAGGACAGCAACAATTTTCCCTTAAGTGAGTAACCCAAGGTTTATCGAATCCACGGGAGGAAGAGGTTGAACGTATCCTCTCTCAAGCAACCCTGCAATTAAGATACAAGAAGTCACTTGTGTCCCCAACACACCTAATACAATTGTCAGTTGTATAGGTGCACTAGTTCGGCGAAGAGACGGTAAAATACAAGTGATATGGATGGTAAAAAGTGGTATTTGTAATCTGTAATAAAAATGGCATCAAGCGAACATGCAACAAAAGTGAGTAGAAACGATGTTTCGATGATTGGAAACAAGGTCTAGGGATCATACTTTCGCTAGGGAACTCTCTCAACACGTTAGCGCAACTGAAAGCAAGCAAGTGCTAGTCGGAACTATCCTTCTCCTTGGTAAAACATGGGTACTAAGCGTAGGGCTACAAATGCACACCTAAAAGTCTGAGTAAATAAACACCACAATTCCACAAAGAATAATCCATGGTAATTATCACTCTAGATAATCCATTAAGGAGTCACACACGCGCCCCGTTCTGTCACCAAGGCTTTGTGTTGTCACTAACTCCAGAAATTATACTAAACAAATCAATTGAGTAGCATAACATTACATAAGAATTCAGCCGTACTAACAATGCTCACGATCACATAAAGATCACACCATGGGAGAGAGAGATAACCACATAGCTACAGTAGAGCCCTCAGCCTCGATGAAGAACTACTCCCTCCTCATCATGGGAGGCAGCAACGGCGATAAAGATGGCTCCGGGGGCAATTCCCAATCCCGGCAGGGTGCCGAAATAGGAACTGTTGTACCCCAAATTAGGGTTTTTGGTGGCGGCGGAGCTCGGGAACTTTTCTGGAGAAATCGATCAGGGTTCTCCAGTTTTTAGGTCAGGAGCAAATATATAGGCGAAGAGGCGACGCGAGACGGTGCACGAGTTGTCCAGGTGGGTCCCACATGCGGCCTAGGCTGGGCCGCAACCAGGGGTCACTTGGAGGCTGTGTTCCCCTCCCGGACTTGTCCTTCTGGATCCCAGGGTTTTCTAGCGAAATAGAATTTCTGTAATGTTTTGGGAATTTTCCGAACACTTTGGATTTTGGACCTTTTCTGCAATGCACAGACATAATAAACAGAAACTGGCACTGGTCATCTTGTCAATAGGTTAGTCCAATAAAATTTGCCAAAATGATATGAAAACATAATAAACACATGTGGCATTTGATATAAAACAAGCATGGAACATCAAAAATTATAGATACGTCTAGGACGTATCAATTGGGCGAGGAGAGTTAGACCCATTTCCACCAGATGCCTAAGTTTTCTTTCTGCCGAACCATTCTTCTAATGGGTGTGTGGACAGGAGACGTGATATTCGATGCCGATTTAATCGAAGAAGGGTCGAAGTTTGAGATACTCTCCACCCCCATCGGATTGAACACATAAAATTTTCATGTTTAGGAGACGTTCAACTTGAGCTTGGAACTGAAGGAAAACTTGTTCAACATCTGATTTATTCTTAATGCAAAACAGCCAAGTAAACTTGCTGTAATCATCCACAAAACTAACATAATAACTAAAACCACCGGATGAAAGACACGCAGGTCCCCCGACATCGGTGAAAACAAGCTCAAGAGGAAAAGATGAAATTCTAGATGATCGAGGGAAAGGGAGTCGGTGGCTCTTTCCCTGTTGACATGCGTCACAAACCGACGCTTTATTGGACACTTTGTTGCAAGGAAGACTAAAGCAGTTGATGACATGGTCGATGATGGCAGACGAGGGATGCCCTAGTCTGCAGTGCCATCGATCATGGATGGGCTTGAACACTAAAGACATGGCTGTCCTATGCATATTTGGCTAGGTGGAGTTTCCATGGCTGATTTTTGCGCAAAACAACAATTTTATCCTATCATTTGATAAACATTTGTTTTCACACATTAATTGGACACTCTATTATTCCAACAGGTGCTCCTACCCAACTGGCTATGAGTCCACTGGCATACCACCAGATACTCCCACCAATTTGTTGTTATCCCATCAATTTTAATTTAGAAAATTGGGATGAGTGAGAATATGTCATAGACTCCCATCTAGTTGCTAGTTTGCCCATAACCGAAGGACACGGCTAAGATCTTAGTTTAAACCCTCGCAAGGTGTGTACACTTTACCCATGTTGCCCGGTCCACTCTGCTCACTCCGGGAATCACCACATGGAAAGGAAGAGAGGATCGAACCAGAACTAGTAGAAAGTAGCTTCCCAAACCCCCACGCACCGTACCACCTATCACTATTCTACATCTCTGGCTACGATGGGTTCAGGTCACCACCATCTACCAATTTCTGTCGTAGCCCATACTACATTGACACATGGTTGCACAGAATAGCTACCAAACAAGAAACCAGACTATTCTCAATGATACTGGGCGGCGGTCCCCACCATAAAGTTTAACTCAGATGACAAGCTAGCAATCCGCCCAGTGGTAGATTAAATTACTCAGTGGTTTTATTAAGCTTTTTAAAACCATAAACAAAATAAGCATGTCATGAATTTCCCAACCATGCTTTCTATTCATCAACTAAGCAATCTAACCTACGACGGTTTGCCATTATCAAATGCTAGGGGTGAACATATGATTATTCCATCTGGGTGTTAATGGAACAATCTAGCATAGCTTAACAAATCAACTCCTACACATGCAAGTCTACTTAAAATAAAGACTACGATGCATAGGAAAATAATAGGACGTTTATGAGCACCACTTGCCTTAATCCTCGTAGGGGTTCACACAATCCTCACAGTTGCAGCAACAGTCGCAAGCGTCGTTCTCTACACGATTACACGTTCACAACAATAAGAAACAAAGCAAACATACACATATGCATGCATGACATGTTAATTGGGCACAAAACATTAACTTTAGTTCTCTGGATTATATGATGCATGAGAAATATTTTTTTAATGCAACAAACCAAAACGATCGAGTTAATGTTGAATAAAGGGTTAAACATGAATCTACAGCTATTAAATCAAAACTTAGTTCATATAATTAGGTTTAATGTTCTCTGGACAGAAGATTTAATTTTGAGACTTTTAGCCGAAGGAACTAAATCAATTCGAGTTATAGATAAAAAGTTATTCCCAAATTATCAATTAACAAGATTTGAAAATACAGATAATAAAAATAATTTAAAAGTTAAATATTATTTCAGATCTGGATAGATATTAGTTTTCTAAGAATTTTGGTATATTGAACTTAATTTTTCGAGTTACGGTTGAAAAGATATGAATTTTTACAAGTTTTAATGATTTTCTGTAATTTCAGAAAAGATCTTTGACCGAGAGTTGACCTTGATGATGTCAGCGTGATGCAGTGCTGACTCCGCTGCTGACTGGATGCCGATGTGGCGATGACGTGGATACCACGCGGATGGTGACTAGGTGGTGACGAGGATGACACGTGGCGACTTCTGATTCGTCTGTACCTCGAAAAATAGATCCGATTTTTATAAATAAAATTGTGCATCAAAACGAAAAACGTTGAACACGAAAGTTGTGGGGAACGATGGGATCTACCTTGTGTAAACATTTCACTGGATTTGGTCGGACGGTTGGTGAATAATCGAGAAATTACTTGATCAGATCTGACAACTTGTGATGCGGAATTCTCCGGCTACGATGGATAAAAAGTGGTGAGGTTTATCGGTATGGAAAGATCTCGACGAGATCTACAACTCTCGCGAAGGAAGAAACGGCATCCGAGCAAAGCTCGAACCGTGAGAAGCGAAAGATTGCAAAGAGGTTGCAAACTAGGGTTTTGGGTTTGGTGCGAGTTCTGCCTCGGGTCTGGGATTTATATAGGTGAATAGATCGGTGGAGAGGTACTACTTGGAGTAGGGAACAAGGCAAAACAAACGGATTCGAGTTTGGAGTCTTCTAGATGAAGATATAGGAGTTTGATTAGGGATAGGTTTTGAAAAATGATTTTCTGGAAGGAACTTCCATCGATCGAACAGCGCCAGCGCTGCTGCCACGCTAGTGGGTCGGCCCATGCGAGGAAAAGAAGAGAGAGGAAAGAAAGGTGCGGCTGGGCCGTTGTTGGGCCTGGTTCGGCTGGTTTTCCCTTTTTTTCTTCTTCTTCTTTTATTCTTTTTTCAGAAAACAGTTTTTCAAATAACTTTTGATTTAGAACTCCAAAATGAGTCAAACCAATTTTGATTTTTTTTGTAAAATTGCCCTCTGCCATATTTGACTATAAAAGGGTATTTTTGCATAGAACCCCAAGCCTATATAATTAGCTTGTTGAATTTGCTAATAATTCAAAATAGAGTTTAGGGTTTATTTCTTTTGGGAAAAGATGCAAACGAGCAAATGCAAATTTTTCAAATGATGCCATGATGAAATGCAAATGATCTAAATGCAAAACATCCTAATAGAAGATTGGGATGTTACAGACTAACCCCCTTAAGATGATTCTCGTCCTCGAGAATCGGTTTGGTCAGCAAATAGGTGAGGGTGGTCTTCTCGAAGATCATCTTCTCGTTCCCATGTGGCTTCCTCTTCAGTGTGATGATTCCACTGGACTTTGCAAAATTTGATCATCTTGGTGCGAGTAATTCTTTCTGCTGTCTCTAGGATCTTGACTGGCTTCTCCTCATATGTGAGATCACTCTCCAATTGGACCTCCTCGAGCGGTACTGTATCCCTCAATGGTGTATCTGCCATCTCTGGGTGACACTTCTTCAACTGGGACACATGGAACACATTGTGTACATTGGACAAGACCTCTGGTAGCTCTAGCTGATAAGCTACTTCTCCTTTTCGTGCCAGAATCTTGTAGGGTCCAATAAACCTCGGTGCTAGCTTCCCTTTGATGCCAAAACGCTTAACACCGCGTAGTGGTGAAACGCGAAGATACGCTATATCTCCAACCTCGTACGTGATCTCCCTATGCTTCGAATCTGCGTAGCTCTTCTGTCTTGATTGTGCTATCTTTAGTCTATCTCGAATTAATCTGACCTTCTCCTCAGCATCCTTGATAATGTCAGGTCCGAACAGACTACGCTCTCCTACTCCACTCCACAGTAGTGGGGTCCTGCACTTTCTACCATATAGTGCTTCAAATGGTGACATTCCCGTGCTAGCTTGATATCCATTGTTGTATGAGAACTCGGCATAGGGTAGGTTCTCATCCCAACTCGATCCATAGTCTAGAGCACAAGCCCTCAGCATATCCTCTAGTATTTTATTGACTCTCTCAGTCTGTCCATCTGTCTGTGGATGAAAGGCTGTACTAAACTCCAATCTAGTCCCCAATGATTCATGTAGTTGGCGCCAAAAATGCGAGGTAAATTGTGTCCCTCTATCTGACACAATGCCCTTGGGAACTCCATGCAAACTGACAATCCTGCTCATGTAGAGCTGGGCTAGCTTGGCACTAGTGTAGGTGGTCTTCACTGGTATGAAATGTGTGACCTTGGTCAAATGATCGACCACTACCCAAATAGAATCATAACCTGATTTGGTCCTGGGTAATCCCGTAATAAAGTCCATACCAATCTTGTCCCACTTCCAGTCGGGTATCGGCAAGGGTTGTAGCATCCCTGCTGGCTTCTGGTGCTCGGCCTTCACCCTGCTACACACATCACATTTAGCGATATACTCGGCGATATCCCGCTTCATATTGGGCCACCAGAATCTCTCCTTCAGATCCATATACATCTTCGTGTTGCCTGGATGAATGGAGTACGGTGAGTCATGAGCTTCCTGAAATATCAGCTTCCTAATTTCCGGATCCTTTGGCACACAAATACGGTCCCCAAACCATATTGTTCCTTGCTCATCCTCCTGGAATTCTTCAGCTTTGCCTTCTTTCATACTTCCTTTATTTTTTCTATTTCCTCGTCTCCATTCTGGGACTCTCTAATTCTGTTCACTAGAACTGGTTCTACCTCCAATGTTGCCACATAACCCTCGGGCACTAACTCCAACCTAAGACGCTTAAATTGCTCGCACAGATCTGGTGGTAATTCTCCTGTTGAAATCCCATTTGCATACACCTTACGGCTTAATGCATCTGCTACAACATTGGCTTTCCCGGGGTGATATTGGAGATTCATGTCGTAATCCTTTATCAACTCTAACCATCTCCTTTGCCTCATGTTCAACTCCTTCTGAGTAAAAATATATTTCAAGCTCTTATGATCAGTGAACACCTCACAATGCTTGCCCATGAGGTAGTGTCTCCATGTTTTGAGTGCATGGACGACCGATGCAAGCTCTAAATCATGAGTGGGATAATTTCTTTCATGATTTTTGAGTTGCCTCGATGCATAGGATACGACTCTTCCATCTTGCATCAACACACTTCCAAGTCCTTGGCGAGAAGCGTCACAATAGACTTGGAAATCCTTCTGTAGATCCGGCAGACATAGAACTGGTGCTGTCACCAAGCGTTGCTTCAAGTCTTGGAAACTATCTTCGCACTCCTCGGTCCAAGCAAATTTCTTCTCCTTCTTTAGCAACTCCATCATTGGCTTTGCAATCTTGGAGAAGTTCTCAATGAACCTCCGATAGTATCCCGCCAATCCTAGGAAACTCCGGATATCCTTTGCTGACTTTGGTGACTCCCATTCGGTCACAGCTAACACCTTGGCTGGGTCCACTGCAATGCCTTCCGCTGACACTAGGTATGTGTCCTAGGAATCCCACAGTGTTTAGCCAGAACTCACACTTGCTAAATTTAGCATATAACTTGTGTTCCCTGAGCTTTTCCAATATCTGACGCAAGTGTCGTCATGCTCCTCTTCATTCTTGGAGTACACAAGGATGTCATCGATATATACTACTACGAACTTATCCAAGAACTCCATGAAGACATTGTTCATCATGGTCATGAAGTATGCCGGCGCATTGGTTAGTCCAAAAGACATAACCGTGTACTCATATAGACCATACCTTGTAGTGAAGGCGGTCTTAGGGATATCCTCCTTCCTAATCTTCAGCTGGTGGTATCCTGATCGAAGATCGATCTTGGAGAATACACAAGCTCCCTTCAGCTGATCAAACAGATCGTTGATGTTGGGGAGTGGGTATTTGTTCTTTATCGTCACCTCATTAAGTGAGCGATAGTCCATAACTAGTCGTTGTGTCCTGTCCTTCTTCTCTACCCACAAAACAGGTGCACCCCAAGGTGATGAACTACGCTGAATAAATCCCTTATCCAACTGCTCCTTGAGTTGTTTCTTCAGTTCTTTCAGCTCGTCAACATCCATCTTGTAAGGCCTCTTGGCTATAGGTCCTGCTCCCGGTATCAAGTCGATGATGAACTCGATATCCCTATCAGGTGGCATACCTGGTAACTCCTCCGGAAACACATCCGGGTATTCTCTCACTATACGCACATCCTCTATGCTAACCCCCTTAAGAGAATTTAACTTGACCTCTCCGAGATTCAGTTTAGACTTGTATCTAATCCTCTTGTTCTCTGGGGTAGTGAGTGTGATGGCCCTTTGTGCGCAATCGATCTGACCCTCATACTTAGTCATCCAGTCCATGCCTAGTATTACATCTAAGCCTTGGGATTCTAATATGATAAGATCAGTGGGGAAATTGTAAGCCCCAATTTCTAAGGTCAAGCTACGGCAAATAGCCTTTGCAATCATTTCTCCTCCGGGTGAGCTTACTCTAAGGGACCCTCTAAGCCGCTCAGTTGCTAACATGTTCTTACCCACAAATGCCCTTGATATAAATGAATGTGATGCACCAGTATCAAAAAGAACAAGAGCGGTGCATGAATTGATCAAGAGCTTACCCATCACCAGGTCGGGTTCGTCATAGACTTCCTCCACGTTCACATGATTTGCAGTTGCCTTCTGGAACGGGTTTGGCTTGGCTCCTTCCACTGCCTTCTCTTCCGTGCACTTGTCAGAGTAGTGACCCATCTTCTTGCATTTGTAGCATTGCACCTGACTGAGATCCTTCTTGTGTGCTGGGTTGTGGTTGCGTCCATTGCCTCCACTGTGGTGATTGTTGCCCCTTTGACCATTATGATTGTAGCCATTTCCACCATTGTGCTGGTGTCCATTTCCTCCACGATGGTTATTGCCTCCGTGCTTGTTGTAGTGAGAGCCTCCATTATCGTCATGGTGAGTTCGGACCCTCTGGTGAGATCCAGAACCATGGCCACCATGATTGTACTTCCTCTTGCGGCTCTCTGCCTGCTTCTGCTTGCCTTCAAGAATGATAGCTTTGTCGATGAGTGCCTGGTAGTTTGGAATGTGAACTACCGACAGTTGAATAGCCAGCTCATCATTCAGCCCATCGAGGAATCTCTCACGCCTCTTGAGATCAGTATCCACATCTTCTGGCGCATAACGAGCTAAATTCCCAAACTCATCAATGTATTCCTTCACAATGCGGTTGCCCTGTCGCAGATTACGGAACTCCCTCCTTTTCAGACTCACAATGCCTGATGAGACATGAGCATTGCGGAATCCTTCTTCAAACATTGCCCAAGTGACAGTGTCTATTGGGTGAGTGATCTGAAAGTTGTCCCACCATGATGCAGCTGGTCCCTCAAGCAAATGGGCTGCAAACCTCACTTTCTCAGCCTCATTGCACCCACGGTTACTAAGTCCTTGTTCACAGAGCGCAACCAATCAAGTGCGGCCATTGGTTCAGGTGCGCTGGAGAACTTCTCAGGCCTTAGTCTCAAGAACCTAGTGAGCATATCCACCTGAGGCGGTGGAGGTGGTGGTGGTGGTGGGTTGTTGTTGTTGGCATTGGCGGCTATGAATTGCGTCATCACTTGCATGAGCTGAGTCATCACTTGCTGCATGTCGTTGTTCCCGGTGTTGTTGTTCTCGGGGTTGCGACGGGGAGGCATCTATTGGTTGGGAAAAGACAAGTTTTAGATAGATAGGACTAGGGAAATAACTACCCATACCTATTATGATCAAGCAACACTTAGCAAGCAACATATAGTCAAACCACACTCTTTAAAATACTTTTCCAAAATAGGGTCTAGAAACCTGCGAAAATTACAAGGTTTCAAACTTAAGAAAACAAAAGAAAGCTCTCGACTAAAGTTGCCATACCACACGTTTTGGTATGATCAACACCTAACACGCAAAACGATAACCTATCGAAGACTATAAGGTGGGCATGACTATCTAGTTTCCTTCATCCTCATAGTCGTAGGGCATCACTTTCTCGGGATTGTACTCCTCCACATCTTCCTCTTTTGTCTTGGCATCTACCTTGTCTTCTGGTGAGGTTGGGGTTTGTTGAGCTCGCAAACTGGCAATCTCCTTCCGTAGTAAGGCAATCTGATTATCCTTCACAAGAATTCGATCATCCTGGTCACAGAGCTCAATAGCCATGAACACTATATCAGACCTCAAGGTCTTCTCGAGCTTGCATGCTGATGCCAACTCCTCGGACACTTGAGCTAGTTGCCTTGCAATAAGCCTCCCGGACTTCAATCCATCCTTTAGTGCTTGGTGTTCTCCCATCTATATAAAGGGGTTAAGTAAAGGAATTAGAAGTGATAAGAGTACTAGAAGAATGCGAAGAACTTAAGGACAGAAGGTAAAATAAGAATTTTAGTCCTATGGCCTCCTATTCCAATCCTAGGTCTCGATACTACAGCCAACACAAGGCTCTGATACCATCTGTAGCGACTCGACCCAATAATATGGACCTCGTCTATGAGTATAGTGCTAGTCCCGGATCGACTCGCTAGCACACTCATTACAAATGAAATAACAGAACACAATGCGTCTTTATTACAACGAAATGATCCAGAATAACAAAGTCCTTACATCTTTGCATAGCATTGACGCTAGCACAAAATAACTTTATTGAATAAAAGCACACAGCGGAAAATAAACGATAATGAAGCTCCAATCAACTCGTGCCACAGGTGTACGTGCCGGGTGTAGCTCCAAGACCTACGTAAAATCGTAGCTGCAATAGTGCAATTGCAGCCGCAGCGAATACGGTCAGTACAATGGGATGTGTACTGGCAAGTGTGCTTGAGAGGCTATTATATAACTCTACCTAACTTCTACATGCATATTTGGCTAGGTGGAGTTTCCATGGCTGATTTTTGCGCAAAACAATAATTTTATCCTATCATTTGGTAAACATTTGTTTTCACACATTAATTGGACACTCTGTTATTCCAACAGGTGCTCCTACCCAACTGGCTATGAGTCCACTGGCATACCACCAGATACTCCCACCAATTTGTTGTTATCCCATCAAATTTTAATTTAGAAAATTGGGATGAGTGAGAATATGTCATAGACTCCCATCTAGTTGCTAGTTTGCCCATAACCGAAGGACACGGCTAAGATCTTAGTTCAAACCCTCGCGAGGTGTGTACACTTTACCCATGTTGCCCGGTCCACTCTGCTCACTCCGGGAATCACCACATGGAGAGGAAGAGAGGATCGAACCAGAACTAGTAGAAAGTAGCTTCCCAAACCCCCACGCACCGTACCACCTATCACTATTCTACATCTCTGGCTACGATGGGTTTAGGTCACCACCATCTACCAATATCTGTCGTAGCCCATACTACATTGACACATGGTTGCACTGAATAGCTTCCAAACAAGAAACCAGACTATTCTCAATGATACTGGGTGGCAGTCCCCACCATAAAGTTTAACTCAGATGACAAGCTAGCAATCCGCCCAGTGGTAGATTAAATTACTCAGTGGTTTTATTAAGCTTTTTAAAACCATAAACAAAATAAGCATGTCATGAATTTCCCAACCACGCTTTCTATTCATCAACTAAGCAATCTATCCTACGACGGTTTGCCATTATCAAATGCTAGGGGTGAACATATGATTATTCCATCTGGGTGTTAATGGAACAATCTATCATAGATTAACAAATCAACTCCTACACATGCAAGTCTACTTAAAATAAAGACTACGATGCATAGGAAAATAATAGGACGTTTATGAGCACCACTTGCCTTAATCCTCGTAGGGGTTCACACAATCCTCATAGTTGCAGCAACAGTCGCAAGCATCGTTCTCTACACGATTACACGTTCACAACAATAAGAAACAAAGCAAACATATACATATGTATGCATGACATGTTAATTGGGCACAAAACATTAACTTTAGTTCTCTGGATTATATGATGCATGAGAAATATTTTTTTAATGCAACAAACCAAAACGATCGAGTTAATGTTGAATAAAGGGTTAAACATGAATCTACAGTTATTAAATCAAAACTTAGTTCATATAATTAGGTTTAATGTTCTCTGGACAGAAGATTTAATTTTGAGACTTTTAGACTAAATCAATTCGAGTTATAGATAAAAAGTTATTCCCAAATTATCAATTAACAAGATTTGAAAATACAGATAATAAAATAATTTAAAAGTTAAATATTATTTCAGATCTGGATAGATATTATTTTTCTAAGAATTTTGGTATATTGAACTTAATTTTTCGAGTTACGGTTGAAAAGATATGAATTTTTACAAGTTTTAATGATTTTCTGTAATTTCAGAAAAGATCTTTGACCGAGACTTGACCTTGATGATGTCAGCGTGATGCAGTGCTGACTCCGCTGCTGACTGGATGCCAATGTGGCGATGACGTGGATACCACGCGGATGGTGACTAGGTGGTGACGAGGATGACACGTGGCGACTTCTGATTCGTCTGTACCTCGAAAAATAAATCCGATTTTTATAAATAAAACCGTGCATAAAAACGAAAAAACTTGAACACGAAAGTTGTGGGGAACGATGGGATCTACCTTGTGAAAAAATTTCACCGGATTTGGTCGGACAGTTGGTGAATAATCGAGAATTTACTCGATCAGATCTGGAAACTTGCGATGTAGAATTCTCCGGCTACGGTGGATAAAAAGTGGTGAGGTTTATCGGGATGGAAAGATCTCGATGAGATCTACAACTCTCGCGAAGGAAGAAATGGCATCCGAGCAAATCGCGAACCGTGAGAAGCGAAAGATTGCAAATAGGTTGCAAACTAGGGTTTTGGGTTTGGTGCGAGTTCTGCCTCGGGTCTGGGATTTATATAGGTGAATAGATCGGTGGAGAGGTACTACTTGGAGTAGGGAACAAGGCAAAACAAACGGATTCGAGTTTGGAGTCTTCTAGATGAAGATATAGGAGTTTGATTAGGGATAGGTTTTGAAAAATGATTTTCTGGAAGGAACTTCGATCGATGTAACGGCGCCAGCGCTGGTGCCACGCTAGTGGGTCGGCCCATGCGAGGAAAAGAAGAGAGAGGAAAGAAAGGTGCGGCTGGGCCGTTGTTGGGCCTGGTTCGGCTGGTTTTTTCTTCCTCTTCTTCTTCTTCTTCTTCTTTTATTCTTTTTCAGAAAACAGTTTTTCAAATAACTTTTGATTTAGAACTCCAAAATGAGTCAAACCAATTTTAATTTTTTTTTGTAAAATTGCCCTCTGCCATATTTGACTATAAAAGGGTATTTTTGCATAGAACCCCAAGCCTATATAATTAGCTTGTTGAATTTGCTAATAATTCAAAATAGAGTTTAGGGTTTATTTCTTTTGGGAAAAGATGCAAACGAGCAAATGCAAATTTTTCAAATGATGCCATGATGAAATGCAAATGATCTAAATACAAAACATCCTAATAGAAGATTGGGATGTTACAATCTGCCCGGTGTTTGAGTTTATAGACCCATTTGCAGTCGATGAGGTTGCACTTGGGTGGCGGTACCACGAGATGCCACGTCTTTTTCTTGAGTAGCGCCTTGTACTCCTCGTCCATGGTGTTGGGAATATGCCCTAGAGGCAATAATAAAATGATTTATTAGCATATTCATGTTTATGATAATAGTTTATTATCCATGCTATAATTGTATTAACCGAAAACATAATACATGTGTGGAATATAAACAACAGGTGTCCCTAGTAAGCCTCTACCGGACTAGTTCGTTAGTCAAGAGATGGTTAGAGTTTCCTAACCATGGACTTGTTACAGTCACTTGATAACGGAGTCATATCATTAGGAGTATTGATGTGATGGACAAGACCCGATAATAAAGAGTTGCAATTGATCGTGTCACACAAGTTTCATTGCCAACGCTTTTAGTACGCCAAGTATAGTTTCCTTAGACCATGAGATTATGTCACTCCCGTTTACCGGAGGAATGCTTTGTGGACATCAAACGTCACTTCGTAACTGGGTGATTATAAAGGTGGCTTTCAGGTATCTCCGATGGTATTTGTTGGGTGACATGAATCAAGACTGGGATTTGTCCTTCCATGTGACGGAAAAGATATCTCTGGGCCCTCTCGGTAATATAGCATCAAAAAGGTTACAACCATGTGTTTAAGTGTTAATCACGGAGATCCTATATTATGGACGAGTAAAGAGAATTTGCCAGGTAACGAGATTAAACTAGATATGGAGATATCGACGATCATATCTCGGGCAAATTAAATATCGGTGAGACAAAGGGAATCATATATGAGATTAAGAATCTCTGGCATCGTGGTTCAATCGATAAGGAACTTCGTTGAATATGTAGGAGTCAATATGGGCATCCCGGTCCCGCTATTGATTATTGATTTGATCATGTCTGCATGTTCTCGAACCCGTAGGGTCACACACTTAACGCTCCGATGTAGCTAGGGTTTGCGATGAGATAATTGATGGTATGAACGAATGGTGATTCGGAGTCTCGGATGAGATCCTAGATATCACGAGGAGCTCCGGAAGAGTCCGGAGATAAAATTTCATATAAGGAAAGTGGTTTCCAGGGTTCCGGAAAAGTTCGGGAAAATTCCGGCAGAGTACCAGAAGATTCTAGAAGGTTCCGGAAGGTTCCGGAGGGCCCCACCTTGGGGGCCACGAACCTGGAAGGGCCAACATGGACCGAGGGGAGCTGCAGCAGCCCACATGGGCTGGCCGCACCTTGTCCCCAAGGCCCATGCGGCCAAGGCAAGGTGGGGGCAACCCTAACCCTAATTGGGCGCCTTGGGGGGCAAGTTTCCCCCCTTGGCCGGCCCTAGATGGGATTGGGGCGCCCCCCACAGCCCCCTCACGCCTATATAAGGAGGAGGGGAGGGCTGGGGCGCAGTACCCTTGAACCCTAGCCGCCGGCCTCCCTCTCCTCTCCCTCCTCTCTCCTGCAGCCGCTTGGCGAAGCCCTGCAGGAATTTCTCCACCATCAACGCCACCACAACCGTCGTGGTGCCGAGATCCATCTAGCCATCTCCACCTTGCTTGCGGTATCAAGAAGGAGGAGATCTACATCGAGCCGTACGTGTGGATACCGCGGAGGTGCTACCCCTTGTGGCACTTCATCCGATTGGACTTCGAGGAAATACATCTCCTCGCGACTAGATGAGTCTAGTTGCGGGGATCGACTAGCCAGCCCCTGCACCGACAAAACGCGTTTGTTGATCTTCAAGGGTAAGAGATTAGATCTCATCTTCGCTACCTCCGTCTAGTAGATCTAGATCCTTGGGGTTTATTCCGCTTGTTGCGTAGGAAAAATTTTGTTTTCTATGCTGCGACCCCATCAGTGGTATCAGAGCCTAGATCTATTCGTAGATGTTGGTGCGATTAGAACACAAGTGTTGTGGGCGTTGATATTTTATGTTGCTACCTTCTCGCATGCACTTTGCGTCTTTGCGGTATTGTGAGATGAAGCGGCCCGGACCAACCTTACTCGTCCACGCACGAGAGACCGGTTCCACGATTGACATGCAACTTGTTTTGCATAAGTGGCTGGCGGGTGTCTGTTTCTCTTGCTTTAGTGAAGATGCAATTTTCAATGGAAGACCTTTCAAAAGGATGAGTAAATAAGCAACTACTATATCACCGTTGTGGTTTTGCGTAGATTAGAACGGTTCTATCTCGTTGACCCAAGCCACGTAAAAATTGCATAAACAAAGTAGAGGACGTCTAACTTGTTTTTGCATAGGGGGTCATGTGATGTGGTATGGCCAATATGTGATTTGTGATAATGTATGCAATGATCATGTTTGTAATCTTTCACGACTTGCATATCGATGAGTACGTCAACCGACAGGAGCCATATGGTTGTCTTTTATTTTATGTGACCTGCGTGTCATTGAATCACCATGTAATTGCTTTACTTTATTGCTAAGAGTAGCATTAGTTGTAGTTGCAATAGTTGGTGGACAACCATGGTGATGGCGCCACGATGATGGAGATCATGCCGGAGATGGAGATCATGCCGGTGCTTTGGAGATGGAGATCAAAGGCACAAGAAGAAAGGCCATATCATATCACAATTTTGAATTGCATGTGATGTTAATCCTTTTATGCACCTTATTGTTATGCTTAGATGTGATCGCGACGGTAGCATGATAAGGTGATCTCTCATGTTAATATCAAGATGTGTTCTTCCCTAGTATGCACCGTTGCCAAAGTTCTTCGTTTCGAAGCACCACGTGATGATCGGGTGTGATAGATTCTACGTTCACATACAACGGGTGTAAGCCAGATTTACACACGTGGAAATACTACAGTTTCCTTGAGGAGCCTAGCATGTACAGACATGGCCTCGGAACACAAGAACCGAAAGGTTAAACACGAGTCATATGGATGATATGATCAACATGGTGATGTTCACCATTGAAGCTACATCATCTCACGTGATGATCGGTTGTGGTGTAGTGGATTTGGATCGTGTGTCACTAAACAACCAGAGAGATGTTGAGTTTAGTGGGAGTTCATTAAGATGAACTAAAATTATCATAAACAAAAGTCCAGATGTCTTTGCAAAAATCCTTGTAGATCATGGTCGACTACGGTAGTCTGTTCGTTGCTGAATACTGCGTCTCGATGGGTCATTTTGTTAAGTGGTACCTGTATTTGAAAGAAGTCCTAAACACCCATGCTCAGCTCTACGTGCTAGAAGAACCAATAGGAGATAAACCCAAACATTTCTGCAAGCTATGAAGAGTACATGGAGTGGTTTTGAACCACCTACTTGAAAGTCAAGTGGATGATGTGCACCTTCATGAATTCTGACCTAAGTAGACAATTCAAGAACTTGATTGCAATGGAGATTGTTGATGAGCTGAAAAATAGTTTTTTAGCACAAGTTAGAATTGTAAGGTTCGAATGTCTGAACGGTTTTCTTTCACTCAAGATGGAAGAGAACACTTGCTTGGAACAACACCTGAGGAAAATGCATAAGATGATTATACTCTGGTAGATGTTTGGAACCACGAGATGAATGACAATTTCACGATAGATGGGGTGCTACGCTAGCTTCTCCCCAGATTCAAGAATTATGTCGGAGACTATGTCATGGGAAGGGATTTGATCACTTTCTATGAGTTTGTGTCTCGGCTGCGTCATGTCAAAGTGGAACCCATAGCAAGAGAAGTTGACAATGCAGAAAGTATATATTGATATACAAGTTATAAGTGTTTAAGTCCAAATTGCAATTGTGGCGGTTTCAATAAGTATTTGATACTCATTCTGTTTTATGAAAACAGAACCTGCTGCTTAAGATTTGCATAAAGGATACGGGAAGACGTTGCGGAATGGTGGCAATCAAGGAGTTGATGCTGGCAACGATCTGTCTCTACATTTATCGTTTGGATTAGAGGATTTGAATAAGTTTTGTAATCGAATTGAGTGTGATTTTGATTAGTGTGTCTTGCTTATGTGAGACGGTTATTCATGTTAAAGACAATGGTTGTTCTATTTTCATGAGTGATCCTTTTTGGAAATCACAAGTTTTCGATTATAAGTGTATTATTCTTATTATAATCTAGACGATAAATTGGTTGAACATTTATAAAATATGTGACATACTAAAATATCCAAAACTTAATAATGACAATTGTTTTTAGTCGTGCTAAATATTGAATAAACATTTTGATGTTTTATCAATGCGCCTTATTGAAGGAGTATGACTAAAGTGCCACCCTTTGGAAGAGTGACAGGAGTTGCCGGAAATAAACACAAGTGTTGGTTGTATTTTCAGCAAATGTTAGATGTCATTATTTTGTGAACTCCATCATAAGTGAAATGATTAAATAGGTGTATTTATTCAAGTTATGATATTTGATGAGATCAAATAAAATTCTGGAGTTTAGGATATTAAGTTAACAAGAAAATTGAGTCTTTATGATTTGATCAAAAGAGACGAAATTTTTGAGTTATATGTTAGTATGCAGACTTGTGAGAAGTGTTATCACAAATTACAATGTTTAGAATATTTCAAGGCATTTGATATGTCCTAAGATATTGTAATCACACACTATTTGATTTTGTGTGGTCTCAAAGAAGGGTTTTATTTTGGGGGTTTGATAATAGCATTTAGATTTATTTGATAAACACTCTGTTTAGAAATAAGGATCTATTTAATGATTTGCATTTCGCATATGAGTTATGTGAAACAGTGGTTTCATTAATTATGAGATAATTAGAAACTATTGCAAATAAAGTTTGTAGTATATTCATATGTGACTATGAATAGAGATTCCACAATGAGAGACTAAAAGGGACAAATCAATTGTTGATTGTGTTAAATGTTTTAGTGGATTTATCGTGAAAAGGTTTCATTGATAAAAGAATTGATGGAATGGAAAAGCTAAAACCTTGCTTGTTTATGTTTCAAGTGGCACATATGTAAAGTGCTATGTTGGTTAAAACTTGACACATAAAGGAATTGATGATGGTGATCATTGAATTTCAGTTTAGCTTGTCTAAAGAAAAGTAGGATTCAAGAATATAAAATTTTGTCAGGTTACAAAATAATATTCATGATTTACTTGTCATGTTTGAGAAACAAGACATACCTACGAAACTACAAAGAAGAAATAGAAACCTTAAATATGAAAATGACTAAGAGTCATCCTGTGTTAAGTTTAAATCACAAAGTAATTGTTGCTTGATTTTGTGAAAGTGATGTTTCACATATTTATTCCTCAAAAGGTGTTTTGTAGAGAATAAATAAAACTTAAAGCTAGTAAAGTACTAGCGTTTCGTATAAAGAGTTCTCGATATTAATAGTTAATTATGAATTTTGGAGATGTCCAAAATATCGAGAAATTACACGAGTGTGATCTAATTAAAATATGTGGTGACATATATTAAGTTAGAGCGGAAACTATTTTCCATGATCAAAATATGTGGTGACATATGTTTGAGTGGGAGCTAGTTAAATCATGGTCAAATATAAGGATAACATATTTCTGAGTGGGAGCCAAAGTGGTTTCACAATTTAATATGTGTATGGTGTATATTTGAGTGGGAGTTTACAACATCTTGTTTGAGTGAAATGGAGATTTCATAAATGTTGTAAATAAGTCAGGAACCAACGTATAACTTATGAAGTTAGTCAAATATCCATGGAGATGGATGTATCTATGGAGGATAGATATATTTGATAAGCATTATATCAAGATGTTTAACCTAAGTAAGATTTTGAAGGAGTTCAAAATAAAACAAGAGAAGAAAGGTTCATCTGCTTGTGAAAAATAGGTGAAACATTGAGTTGATAACTCAGTACAAAAATGATGGTTGGAGGATATGTTAGTGTTCACTATGAATTGTTCATAGGACTAAACATATAAGATCCATGTGTTTGTATTTGACGATATGCGACTCAAGTTCTTGGTTAGAAGAACATGTTAAGTGAGGAGTCATTTTTCATGGAGCTGAGATAATAGAATCTAGAGATTGGTAGACTTGGTTGAAGTCATAAAACCAAACTAGATTGGAAATCTCATAATAAGCAGAAGCGCAGCGAAAGCATGATCGAAAATATCGAAGTGACATGATTGCACTGTCGATTTGTGAGTCTACAACATATAGGATTAATTCAAGGATTAAAAGATATAATATTATGGTTTGAGAAATTTTGTTTCAAGATTGAGTGAGTTCCGGGTGCACATGCTATGTGAAAGTTCCTTTTGACTGATCATACGTCATGTAGGCATAAAAGGGAAAACGAAAATCTCACTCTCTAACCAAATATATTATATTCATCATGTGATGATGTGAATTATCATGTGATGATAATAGGTTTATCATGAGATGATAAAGTAAATGTCAAATTAGGTGACATTGACGTTTTGCAAAGAACATAAAGAACTGTATAGTACAGAACAGGGACAGAACCTCTTCCACGAGCAAACATGATCAGCACTAAGACTCCATGAGTGTTAGACACCATGAGTGTTGGATCGAGAAAATGTAAACTAGATTATTGACTCTAGTGCAAGTGGGAGACTGTTGGGAATATGCCCTAGAGGCAATAATAAAATGATTTATTAGCATATTCATGTTTATGATAATAGTTTATTATCCATGCTATAATTGTATTAACCGGAAACATAATACATGTGTGGAATATAAACAACAGGTGTCCCTAGTAAGCCTCTATCGGACTAGTTCGTTAGTCAAGAGATGGTTAGAGTTTCCTAACCATGGACTTGTTACTGTCACTTGATAACGGAGTCATATCATTAGGAGTAATGATGTGATGGACAAGACCCGATAATAAAGAGTTGCAATTGATCGTGTCACACAAGTTTCATTGCCAACGCTTTTAGTATGCCAAGTATAGTTTCCTTAGACCATGAGATTATGTCACTCCCGTTTACCGGAGGAATGCTTTGTGGACATCAAACGTCACTTCGTAACTGGGTGATTATAATGGTGGCTTTCAGGTATCTCCGATGGTATTTGTTGGGTGACATGAATCAAGATTGGGATTTGTCCTTCCTTATGACGGAAAAGATATCTCTGGGCCCTCTCGGTAATATAGCATCAAAAAGGTTGCAACCATGTGATTAAGTGTTAATCATGGAGATCCTATATTTTGGACGAGTAAAGAGAATTTGCCAGGTAACGAGATTAAACTAGATATGGAGATATCGACAATCATATCTCAGGCAAATTAAATATCGGTGAGACAAAGGGAATCGTATATGAGATTAAGAATCTCCGGCATCGTGGTTCAATCGATAAGGAACTTCGTTGAATATGTAGGAGTCAATATGGGCATCCCGGTCCCGCTATTGATTATTGATTTGATCATGTCTGCATGTTCTCGAACCCGTAGGGTCACACACTTAACGCTCCGATGTAGCTAGGGTTTGCGATGAGATAATTGATGGTATGAACGAATGGTGATTCGGAGTCTCGGATGAGATCCTAGATATCACGAGGAGCTCCGGAAGAGTCCGGAGATAAAATTTCATATAAGGAAAGTGGTTTCCAGGGTTCCGGAAAAGTTCGGGAAAATTCCGGCAGAGTACCGGAAGATTCTAGAAGGTTCCGGAAGGTTCCGGAGGGCCCCACCTTGGGGGCCACGAACCTGGAAGGGCCAACATGGACCGAGGGGAGCTGCAGCCCACATGGGCTGGCCGCACCTTGTCCCCAAGGCCCATGCGGCCAAGGCAAGGTGGGGGCAACCCTAACCCTAATTGGGCGCCTTGGGGGGCAAGTTTCCCCCCTTGGCCGGCCCTAGATGGGATTGGGGCGCCCCCCACAGCCCCCTCACGCCTATATAAGGAGGAGGGGAGGGCTGGGGCGCAGTAGCCTTGTACCCTAGCCGCCGGCCTCCCTCCTCCTCTCCCTCCTCTCTCCTGCAGCCGCTTGGCGAAGCCCTGCAGGAATTTCTCCACCATCAACACCACCACAACCGTCGTGGTGCCGAGATCCATCTAGCCATCTCCACCTTGCTTGCGGGATCAAGAAGGAGGAGATCTACATCGAGCCGTACGTGTGGATACCGCGGAGGTGCTACCCCTTGTGGCACTTCATCGGATTGGACTTCGAGGAAATACATCTCCTCGCGACTAGATGAGTCTAGTTGCGGGGATCGACTAGCCAACCCCTGCACCGACAAAACGCGTTTGTTGATCTTCAAGGGTAAGAGATTGGATCTCATCTTCGCTACCTCCATCTAGTAGATCTAGATCCTTGGGGTTTATTCCGCTTGTTGCGTAGGAAAAAATTTGTTTTCTATGCTGCGACCCCATCACATGGCGCACTTCCAATTCTCTGTCTGCAGCTGCTTGTATGTGATCGAACGGTTCAACAACAGCAAGAGATGCTTGCCGACGACGAGGTAGCCCATATGGGATCGTACCATCGGTGGCCTGTTTGGCCTTCCAAGTGTTGTCGCGGAGGCGAGTGACCATGCGAGTGGGTGCAGCCGGAGGATCTTCTTGGGGTCCTGATGCGGCACGAGCAGCCTCGTAAGCTGCTTTTGCCGTTGCGGCAGGGCTCCCGACACCGGATGGAAATGAAGCATGAGTATCTGCCGAGGCAGGAGAATGGGCCATTTCCTCTGCCGCGGCAGAGCGTGCGGTAGGCCTGGCAGAGTCATGGGCCGTGGGCGTGTGGTGGCCTGGCGATGATGGCTCCTCTGCATTGCCCATGCAAGTGTGCGCGTTGATCATGGTTGCCGTCCCTGATGCCTGCACAAGAGAGGTAAACGGATCAAGCTGCACATGCAAAGGTACATTAGATGTATTATCTTTCTCAAAAGTATTTCCTTCATCCGTAGCACCGTACTTAGGGTAGGCTTGGGATGGGTAGGTGTTTGGTGGAAGCAGGAGTTGGTCATGAAGAGTCTCGGGTGTCATAGTCGGAGTAATATCAGTGTATGGAAAATATTGTTCATCGAACACTACATCGCGAGAAATGTATACGCGACATGTAGTGACATGTAAGCACTTGTACCCCTTATGGTGCCTACTATACCCAAGAAATACGCAACGTTTGGAACGAAATTGGAGCTTTTTGTTGTTGTACGGGCGAAGACATGGCCAGCAAGCGCAGCCGAAGGTTCTCAAGAGTGAGTAGTCAGGTTTGGTGTTGAGAAGTCGTTCAAGGGGTGTACTCATGGAAATTGTTTTACTTGGCATGCGATTAATAAGAAAGCATGCCGTTTGGAATGCTTCGTCCCAAAAACTAATAGGCATAGATGATTGGTGATGTCTACTACGTGCTTCTATTCTTGTAGACAGTGTTGGGCCTCCAAGTGCAGAGGTTTGTAGGACAGCAACAATTTTCCCTTAAGTGAGTAACCCAAGGTTTATCGAATCCACGGGAGGAAGAGGTTGAACGTATCCTCTCTCAAGCAACCCTGCAATTAAGATACAAGAAGTCACTTGTGTCCCCAACACACCTAATACAATTGTCAGTTGTATAGGTGCACTAGTTCGGCGAAGAGACGGTAAAATACAAGTGATATGGATGGTAAAAAGTGGTATTTGTAATCTGTAATAAAAATGGCATCAAGCGAACATGCAACAAAAGTGAGTAGAAACGATGTTTCGATGATTGGAAACAAGGTCTAGGGATCATACTTTCGCTAGGGAACTCTCTCAACACGTTAGCGCAACTGAAAGCAAGCAAGTGCTAGTCGGAACTATCCTTCTCCTTGGTAAAACATGGGTACTAAGCGTAGGGCTACAAATGCACACCTAAAAGTCTGAGTAAATAAACACCACAATTCCACAAAGAATAATCCATGGTAATTATCACTCTAGATAATCCATTAAGGAGTCACACACGCGCCCCGTTCTGTCACCAAGGCTTTGTGTTGTCACTAACTCCAGAAATTATACTAGACAAACCAATTGAGTAGCATAACATTACATAAGAATTCAGCCGTACTAACAATGCTCACGATCACATAAAGATCACACCATGGGAGAGAGAGATAACCACATAGCTACAGTAGAGCCCTCAGCCTCGATGAAGAACTACTCCCTCCTCATCATGGGAGGCAGCAACGGCGATGAAGATGGCTCCGGGGGCAATTCCCAATCCCGGCAGGGTGCCGAAATAGGAACTGTTGTACCCCGAATTAGGGTTTTTGGTGGCGGCGGAGCTCGGGAACTTTTCTGGAGAAATCGATCAGGGTTCTCCAGTTTTTAGGTCAGGAGCAAATATATAGGCGAAGAGGCGACGCGAGACGGTGCACGAGTTGTCCAGGTGGGTCCCACATGCGGCCTAGAATTTCCGACACAGGGGCCGCACTAACAACAGTTATGGGATGCTCCTGGAAGTAATGCTTTAGTTTTTTGGCCGCCATGTAAACACCATAAGTCATTTTTTGATAGTGAGGGTAGTTTTGTTTCGATGTGGAGAGCACCTCACTCAAATAATATACCGGCCTCTGCACGGTAGCTCCTTCTTCTTCTCGCTCCACCACCACTACGACGCTAACGACTCGGTTAGTGGCCGCAATGTAGAGCAACATGTGCTCTTTCGGTAGTGGCGAAGCCAGTATCGGCGCAGTAGCCAACATCCTTTTCATCTCATGAAACGCCGCATCCGCTTGCGGGGTCCAGCTAAATCTGTCCGATTTTTTCATCAGTTGGTATAAGTGCAAGGACTTTTCTCCCAACCGACCTAGGAAACGACTCAGAGAAGCCAGACATCCGGTATATTTCTGGACGTCTCGGAGACATCTCGGCAATTTCATATTTTCTATCGCCCGGATCTTAGTCGGATTCGCCTCGATACCTCGGCTAGACACGAGGAAACCGAGTAACTTTCCTGCTGGTACACCGAATGTGCATTTATCCGGATTAAGCTTAAGTCGGAATTTCCGCAGGTTTGCGAATGTCTCTTTGAGATCATCCATGAGAGTGTGTTTTTCTTTAGTTTTTATGACTATGTCGTCGACATACACCTGCACATTTTTGCCTATCTGATCATGCAGACATTTTTGCATACAACGCTGATAAGTAGCGCCAGCATTTCTCAAACCGAAACACATAACACGATAGCAATAAGCCCCGTACGGGGTGATAAAGGCAGTCTTTATTTGATCATCAGGGTTCAGCGGTATTTGGTGAGAACCAGAGTACGCGTCTACAAACAAGAGTAGTTCACACCCGGCCGTAGAGTCGATCACTTGATCGATCCAGGGCAGCGGGAATGGATCTTTAGGACATGCCTTGTTCAGGTGTGTGTAGTCAACACACATGCGCCAGGCAGTGGCAGCAATCGGATCATCTTTTTTCTTTTCTATCAGAACCGGGTTAGCCAACCAGTCCAGGTACTTCACTTCTACGACATCATTTGCTACGAGTAACTTGGCTAATTTGTCGCCCACAGCCTTCCTTCTTCCTTCGGCAAGACGCCGAGTCGGTTGCTTCACTGGCCTAGCATCTGGCCTGACATGTAGAGAGTGCTCAGCCAACTCCCTCGGAACACCCGGCAAGTCCTGACTGGACCATGCAAAGATATCCCAATTCTGCGGGTTGGCCGGACTCAGCACACTGAGTTGAGCAGACTGGGCATGAGCCACCACCTCAAGGATTCTCTTCTTCTCCGCAGCGATCACCAAAGACTCGGCCAGACAAGACCCGGCAGAAGCACACTCCATAGAACGCTTGTAGTCTCCCGAGATGGTGATGACACCATTTGGTCCCGGAAGTTTCATCTTCAGGTAAGCCACATGAGTGGACGCCATGAACTTGGAGAGTGCTGGCCTACTGAGTAAAGCATGATACGGACTTTCGAGATCCACAACCTCGAACAGCAGACTCTCAGTCCTGCAATTGTTTTTGTCTCCGAAGGAGACATCCACCCAGATTGTTCCCATGGGTGCATGTGAGACACCCGGCACGATACCATGAAAGGTAGTTCTGCTTGGCTGCATCATGTTCTCGGTTATGCCGAGTTTGACCATGGTGTCTCGGTACATGATATTGATGCTGCTCCCGTTGTCAACAAGAACCCGGGTAAACCTGACATTGATGCTGGGCCCGACGAACGTCGGATCCAACACCAGAGCATAACCTCCGGGATTCGGCATGACCTTGGGATGGTCCTTGATGCTCCAAGTGATCTGATCCTCGGACCAGTACATGAACTTGGGCACGGCCGGCATGACCGCATTTACCTCCATCGCACGCCGGTGTTGGCTCTGCTTATCAGTTGGCTCGGTCACAAAGACCATGTAACTCTGATGCGCTTCTCTGTACTCGTTCTGCCGACTCGGGCCGGCGTTGTTGTTGCGGTTGTAGTTGTTGTTGTTGTTTGCCACTTGGTTGACATTTTCCTGCCTCGGCTGAGTGTTCAGAGGCTCAGTGTTTGCACCAGTGAGAGGCGCAGGTCTGGATGTCGGACCAGCAGTTACTGGCTTGCGCTTGTGCCAATCGCAGTCCCGGGTCGAATGTTGAGCCGGTCTGCTGGGGTGCCTGGTGTGATAGCAGCAAGGGCCATCCAACATTTTCTCGTAGGTGAACCTCTCCTGGTCATCCCACTGCTTCTTGTTGCCATTCCATGGCTTCTTTTCGCCGTTCCACGGCTTCCTCTCGCCGTTCCATGGCCTCTTTCCTTCCGAGTTCTGGCCCCAAGAGGGACCATCATTTTTCTGACGCTGGCTGCTGCCGGCATCAACTTGATCTTGGTCGATAGCTGCGACTTGATCCGAACCATACCGATAATCCGGCCTGTCTTCTCTTCTCTTGTTTCGGTTGTCCGGGCGATCGCTACGCCGACCTGACCTGTCTCGGTCTTGAGCAGGATACCTCCTGCCCACATCAACCTGAGTCAACAAAGGCTGTGTCGGATCACCCAGTGCATAGCTGTCTGCTACTGCCATTGTCTCGGCCAAGGTGGCCGGCATCTCCCTCTGGAGTCTCTGCCAAAGCATGGAGCCATGTCGGCATCCTTGCGCAAACCACGCAATGGCTTGTGACTCAATTACCCTTCACAGGAGTTCCGGATCGTGCTCCACCGGGTAAGATACTCTCGGTCGGTTTCTTCTTCTCTCTGCCGACACATGGACAGCTGCTGAGGTCGATTCGGCCTCTTGTAGGTACTGGAGAAGTTGCTGACAAAGGCCTCGGAGAAGGCGAGCCAGCAATCAATGTTGTTCTCCTCCAGGTTGTTCAACCAGATTCGGGCTGGCCCTTCTAACATCTGCGGTACATACCGCACAGCCCATCGGCATCTGCATACCGCACAGCCCATTATGCACCGCTGTGACATAATATGTCAGCCAGTCCTCCGGCTTGGTGCTGCCGTCATAGGTCTTGGCACCTCGGGGGAGCTGGAAATTCGGTACAGGTGGCTGTTTCATGATCCGGGGTCCAAAGCATGCAGGACCCGGTGGACCTTGCTCCTCCAGCATTTCAGACAGATAGATTCTGTCAAGCTTGTTGCGGACGTCGTGAGCTGGTAGCTGGCGAGCTCCCAGCCTAGCGCCAAGTGCACCCTCGGTCGCCAGATCTCTGAATCTTGTGTACCCGACCCGCTCCATGACCGAGTAACCATCGTCGTATCGGTCAGCGGCCTGCTCGGCGTACCCGGCACCCGGTTGTTGCCGAGGTGGATTGGGTACCGGATACCGAGGTGGCTGACCCGGATTTGCCGGGTTGACCCGGTTGGCTTCATGTCTGCCCTGAACGGGTCCTGGGGCTCCCTGACCGAGTTGGCCTTGGGCCGCTTTCTGCTTTCTGGCATATACCGGATCATACGCCTGCAGCTGTTTGTTCTTACCAGAGTTCACACTCTGGCCACGGCTTCCGCCGACATGTGGCGAAGAGGCCTGTCCCTTGGACATTTCCCCGGCACCACCATTTGAGTAAAGGTACCGGGACCCACCTACATCCGGGTTTGCATTCCGGTATGCCTCATTCTGACGGTTGGCTACAGCTACCAACTCATTCACTCGGTCCTGCTGCCTACTACGAGCTTCACCGGATAAATTAGGTAACTCAGCTATGGCAGCCTCAGCAGCTCTAAGGTTTTTACCCGGGGTACTGTATTTCGGCCGGCCCGCCGACACATGACTAGCAGTTCTACTAGATCTGGCTCTACCATCTCTAGCTATCTCGGCATTGAGGTCTCTACCTCTAGCATGTACCTCATTTATGCGACTAACCGGGTTGGCTACCGGCGTAAAACCATGAGCGATGTTGTACTCACGGAGAGAGATGTCGAAATCCTGCCTGACTCGGGCCACATCCTGGGCCTCTCGGAGTATCTCCTGGCGCTGCTGTTCCAACTCCGCCTGAGTTAGAACAACATCTGCGCTCGGAGCCACTGGCGTTGCCAGCTTCTCGATCACGTCCTGCAGAGGACTCAGCACCACCGGCATAGCGGAAGTACTGGCCAGCTCCTGACGGTTCTCCGGCCTCTCCAGCGGTGGGCGTCCCATCCTGGCAGACCTGGTGTTGACCTCGGCCACCCCAGCACCAGCAACCGGGGCGGTCATCATGACCTCTGCACAGCTAGCGGGGCGGGCGATACGTCGGCCGTGAGCTGCACAGACAGCGGGGGGATCCGCTGCAACCTGCACCCTTTCGGGAAACCGGCAGGAGACCTCGGTGGCGACGTAGACGGTGAGGGAGCCGAACTCGATGAGGCACCCGTTCCGAGGTAGCGGCCTGCTGCCGAAACAGCCGGCGTTGTCGCTGACGACGTTGAGCGAGCCGAACCTGTGGACAAGGCCACAGAGAACGCGCTCACCCGACGCGATGAAGGAACCCGTCCGGATGAACACACCAGCCAGCGCCGCTGCTGACCCCACGGTGGGCGCCAACTGTCGTGGTGGTGCACGGACAGATGCCATATAGGCTTAAGGTGGGGCCGATTGGACGCTGGAGGTACCGGGGAGGGCTTGCACGTGAAGACATACACACACGAACACACACACACACACACACACGGTTTTACCCAGGTTCGGGCTCTCGTGAGGAGATAACACCCCTACTCCTGCCTGTCTGATCTATATATGTGGATTACAACCGAGTTACAAGCTGCTCCTTGAGCTGTATATGATGAACTACGAGCTTAGGGCTCTCTATCGAGTCTCGGGGCTGTCTACCGAGTCTCGGCACGGCTATGTGTCTCTCTTGCCTAGCGCGCTCTCTTGTGAGGCAAAGTCTCAGCGATCTCATGAAGCGTCCCGTAAGAGGAGCCCCTAGTGCTCCTTATATAGGGAAACTCAGTGTACAGAGTTAGGGCTGACGTCTGTGCTGGCGTAGGGAGCACTGTGGCCACGCCGGGGCCTCTGACTGCTTCCGTCACCCCTGCGTGGCATGTCCAATCCACCAACTCCTGTGCACTGCTCCACCGTACTGCCTCGGTCAGCAGCATGGAGGTCTGACTGCGCATGCTACCACCGAGTCAAGGAGTTGGCAGCACGTCCTGTCCTGCCAGTGGCAGGCCCCCTGCCCCGTGATTGTAGGGACAAGACATACGCCACGACCAAAGGAACCCCTATTTCTATGCCAGTGGCGAAGCCCTGTCGGACGGAGCACTACATCATCAACGCCACCACAACCGTCGTGGTGCCGAGATCCATCTAGCCATCTCCACCTTGCTTGCGGGATCAAGAAGGCGGAGATCTACATCGAGCCGTACGTGTGGATACCGCGGAGGTGCTACCCCTTGTGGCACTTCGTCAGATTGGACTTCGAGGAAATACATCTCCTCGCGACTAGATGAGTCTAGTTGCGGGGATCGACTAGCCAACCCCTGCACCGACAAAACGCGTTTATTGATCTTCAAGGGTAAGAGATTGGATCTCATCTTCGCTACCTCCATCTAGTAGATCTAGATCCTTGGGGTTTATTCCGCTTGTTGCGTAGGAAAATTTTTGTTTTCTATGCTGCGACCCCCTCAGTGGTATCAGAGCCTAGATCTATTCGTAGATGTTGGTGCGATTAGAACACAAGTGTTGTGGGCGTTGATATTTTATGTTGCTACCTTCTTGCGTGCACTTTGCGTCTTTGCGGTATTGTGAGATGAAGCGGCCCGGACCAACCTTACTCGTCCACGCACGAGAGACCGGTTCCACGACTGACATGCAACTTGTTTTGCATAAGTGGCTGGCGGGTGTCTGTTTCTCTTGCTTTAGTGAAGATGCAATTTTCAATGGAAGGCCTTTCAAAAGTATGAGTAAATAAGCAACTACTATATCACCGTTGTGGTTTTGCATAGATTAGAACGGTTCTATCTCGTTGACCCAAGCCACGTAAAAATTGCATAAACAAAGTAGAGGACGTCTAACTTGTTTTTGCAGAAGGGGTCATGTGATGTGGTATGGCCAATGTGTGATTTGTGATAATGTATGCAATGATCATGTTTGTAATCTTTCACGATTTGCATGTCGATGAGTACGGCAACCGGCAGGAGCCATATGGTTGTCTATTATTTTATGTGACCTGCGTGTCATTGAATCACCATGTAATTGCTTTACTTTATTGCTAAGAGTAGCATTAGTTGTAGTTGCAATAGTTGGTGGACAACCATGGTGATGGCGCCACGATGATGGAGATCATGCCGGAGATGGAGATCTTGCCGGTGCTTTGAAGATGGAGATCAAAAAGCATAAGAAGAAAGGCCATATCATATCACAATTATGAATTTCATGTGATGTTAATCCTTTTTATGCACCTTATTGTTATGCTTAGATGTGATCGCGACGGTAGCATGATAAGGTGATCTCTCACGTTAATATCAGGAAGTGTTCTTCCCTAGTATGCACTGTTGCCAAAGATCTTCGTTTCGAAGCACCACGTGATGATCGGGTGTGATAGATTCAACGTTCACATACAACGGGTGTAAGCCAGATTTACACACGCGGAAATACTACGGTTTCCTTGACGAGCCTAGCATGTACAGACATGGCCTCGGAACACAAGAGCCGAAAGGCTAAACACGAGTCATATGGATGATATGATCAACATGGTGATGTTCACCAATGAAGCTACATCATCTCACGTGATGATCGGTTGTGGTGTAGTGGATTTGGATCGTGTGTCACTAAACAACCAGAGAGATGTTGAGTTTAGTGGGAGTTCATTAAGATGAACTAAAATTATCATAAACAAAAGTCCAGATGTCTTTGCAAAAATCCTTGTAGATCATGGTTGACTACGGTAGTCTGTTCGTTGCTGAAAAACTGCGTCTCGATGGGTCAAATTTGTTGAGTAGTACCTGCGTCCTGAAAGAAGTCCTACACACCAATGATCAGCTCTACGTGTTAGATGAACCATTAGAAGTAAACCCAAATATTTCTGCAAGCGATGAAGAGTACATGGAGTGGTTTTGAACCACCTACTTGAAAGTCGAGTGGATGATGTGCACCTTCATGAATTCTTACCTAAGTAGACAATTCAAGAACTTGATTGCAATGGAGATTGTTGATGAGCTGAAAAATAGTTTTTCAGCACAAGTTAGAATTGTAAGGTTCGAATGTCTGAACAGTTTTCTTTCACTCAAGATGGAAGAGAACACTTGCTTGGAACAACACCTGAGGATAATGCATGAGATACATCATCGTCTAGTGCTTGTTTGGAATCACAAGATGAATGACGGTTTCGCGATAGATGGGGTGATACGCTAGCTTCTCCCCAGCTTCAAGAATTATGTCGGAGACTATGTCATGGGAAGGGATTTGATCACTTTCTATGAGTTTGTGTCTCGGCTGCGTCATGTCAAAAGTGGAACCCATAGCAAGAGAAGTTGACAAGGCAGAAAGTATATAGTGATATACATGTTATAAGTGTTTAAGTCCAAATTGCAATTGTGGCGGTTTCAATAAGTATTTGATACTCATTCTGTTTTATGAAAACAGAACCTGCTGCTTGAGATTTGCATAAAGGATATGGGAAGACGTTGCGGAATGGTGGCAATCAAGGAGTTGATGCTGGCAACGATCTGTCTCTACATTTATCATTTTGATTAAAGGGTTTGAATAAGTTTTGTAATCGAATTAAGTGTGATTTTGATTAGTGTGTCTTGCTTATGTGAGACGATTATTCATGTTAAAGACAATGGTTGTTCTATTTTCATGAGTGATCCTTTTTGGAAATCACAAGTTTCGATTATAAGTGTATTATTCTTATTATAATCTAGATGATAAATTGGTTGAACATTTATAAATAAAAGACATACTAAAATATCCAAAACTTAATAATGACAATTGTTTTAGTCGTGCTAAAGATTGAATAAACATTTTGATGTTTTATCAATGCGCCTTGTTGAAGGAGTATGACTAAAAATGCCACCCTTTGGAAGTGTGTCATGAGTTGCCGAAGATAAACACAAGTGTTGGTTGTATTTTCAGCAAATGTGAGATGTCATTATTTTGTGAACTCCATCATAAGTGATATGAGTAAATATATGTATTTGTTCGAGTTATGATATTTGATGAGATCAAATAAAATTCTGGAGTTTAGGATATTAAGTTAACAAGAAAATTGAGTCTTTATGATTTGATCAAAAGAGACAAAATATTTGAGTTATATGTTAGTATGTGGACTTGTGACAAGTGTTATCACAAATTACAATGTTTAGAATATTTCAAAGGAGTTTGATATGTCCTAAGATATTGTAATCACACACTATTTGATATTGTGTGGTCTCAAAGAAGGGTTTTATTTCGGGGGTTTGATAATAGCATTTAGATTTATTTGATAAACACTCTGTTTAGAAATAAGGATCTATTTAATGATTTGCATTTCGCATATGAGTTATGTGAAACAGTGGTTTCATTAATTATGAGATAATTAGAAACTATTGCAGGTAAAGTTTGTAGTGTATTCATATGTGACTATGAATAGAGATTCCACAATGAGAGACTAAAAGGGACAAATCAATTGTTGATTGTGTTAAATGTTTTAGTGGATTTATCGTGAAAAGGTTTCATTGATAAAAGAATTGTTGGAATGGAAAAGCTAAAACCTTGCTTGTTTATGTATCAAGTGGCACATATGTAAAGTGCTATGTTGGTTAAAACTTAAAACATAAAGGAATTAATGATGGTGATCATTGAATTTCGGTTTAGCTTGTCTAAAGAAAAGTAGGATTCAAGAATATAATGTTTTGTCAGGTTACAAAATAATATTCATGATTTACTTATCATGTTTCAGAAACAAGACATACCTACGAAACTACAAAGAAAAAATAGAAGCCCTAAATACGAAAATGACTAAGAGTCATCTTGTGTTAAGTTTAAATCACAAAGTAATTGTTGCTTGATTTTTTGAAAGTGATGTTTCACATATTTATTCCTCAAAAGGTGTTTTGTAGAGAATAAATAAAACTTAAAGCTAGTAGAGTACTAGTGTTTCGTATAAAGAGTTCTCGATATTAATAGTTAATTAAGAATTTTGGAGGTGTCCAAAATATCGAGAAAATACCACGAGTGTGATCTAATTAAAATATGTGGTGACATATATTAAGTCAGAGCAGAAACTATTTTCCAAGATCAAAATATGTGGTGACATATGTTTGAGTGGGAGCTAGTTAATCATGGTCAAATATAAGGATAACATATTTCTGAGTGGGAGCCAAAGTGGTTTCACAATTTAATATGTGTATGGTGTATATTTGAGTGGGAGTTTACAACATCTTGTTTGTGTGAAATGGAGATTTCATAAATGTTGTAAATAAGTCAGGAACCAACGTATAACTTATGAAGTTAGTCAAATATCCATGGAGATGGATGTATCTATGGAGGATAGATATGTTTGATAACATTATGTCAGGATGTTTTACCTAAGTAAGATTTTGAAGGAGTTCAAAATGAACAAGTGAAGAAAGGTTCATTTTTGCTTGTGAGAAATAGGTGAAACATTGAGTTGATAACTCAGTACAAAAATGATGGTTGGAGGATATGTTAGAATTCGCTATGAATTGTTCATAGGACTAAAACATATAAGAACCATGTGTTTGTATTTGACGATATGTGACCCAAGTTCTTGGTTAGAAGAACGTGTTAGAATGAGGAGTCATTTTAACATGAAGATGAGATAAAGTAATCTAGAGATTGGTAGACTTGGTTGAAGTCATAAAACCAAACTAGATTGGGGATCTCATAATAGCAGAAGCGCAGCGAAAGCGTGATCGAAAATATCGAAGTGACATGATTGCACTGTCGATTTGTGAGTCTACAACATATAGGAGTATATGATTAATTCAAGGATTAAAAGATATAATATTATGGTTTGAGAAATTTTGTTTCAAGATTGAGTGAGTTCCGGGTGCACATGCTATGTGAAAGTTCCTTTTGACTGATCATACGTCATGTAGGCATAAAAGGGAAACGAAAATCTCACTCTCTAACCAAATATATTATATTCATCATGTGATGATGTGAATTATCATGTGATGATAATAGATTTATCATGAGATGATAAAGTAATGTCAAATTAGGTGACATTGACGTTTTGCAAAGAACGTAAAGAACTGTATAGTACAGAGCACGGACAGAACCTCTTCCACGAGCAAACATGATCAGCACTGAGACTCCATGAGTGTTAGACACCATGAGTGTTGGATCGAGAAAATGTAAACTAGATTATTGACTCTAGTGCAAGTGGGAGACTGTTGGGAATATGCCCTAGAGGCAATAATAAAATGGTTTATTAGCATATTTATGTTTATGATAATAGTGTATTATCCATGCTATAATTGTATTAACTGGAAACATAATACATGTGTGGAATATAAACACCAGGTGTCCCTAGTAAGCCTCTACCGGACTAGTTCGTTAGTCAAGAGATGGTTAGAGTTTCCTAACCATGGACTTGTTACAGTCACTTGATAACGGAGTCATATCATTAGGAGTAATGATGTGATGGACAAGACCCGATAATAAAGAGTTGCAATTGATCGTGTCACACAAGTTTCATTGCCAACACTTTTAGTATGCCAAGTATAGTTTCCTTAGACCATGAGATTATGTCACTCCCGTTTACCGGAGGAATACTTTGTGGACATCAAACGTCACTTCGTAACTGGGTGATTATAAAGGTGGCTTTCAGGTATCTCCGATGGTATTTGTTGGGTGACATGAATCAAGAGTGGGATTTGTCCTTCCTTGTGACGGAAAAGATATCTCTGGGCCCTCTCGGTAATATAGCATCAAGAAAGGTTGCAACCATGTGATTAAGTGTTAATCACGGAGATCCTATATTATGGACGAGTAAAAGAATTTGCANAAGTGTTAATCACGGAGATCTTGTATTATGGACGAGTAAAGAGAATTTGCCAGGTAACGAGATGAAACTAGATATGGGGATATCGACGATCGAATCTCGGGCAAATTAAATATCGGTGAGACAAAGGGAATCGTATACGAGATTAAGAATCTCCGGCATCGTGGTTCAATCGATAAGGAACTTCGTTGAATATGTAGGAGTCAATATGGGCATCCCGGTCCCGTTGTTGATTATTGATATGATCATGTCTGCATGTTCTCGAACCCGTAGGGTCACACACTTAACGCTCCGATGTAGCTAGGGTTAGCGATGAGATAATTGATGGAATGAATGAATGTTGATTAGGAGTCTTGGATAAGATCCCGGACGTCACGAGGAGTTCCGGAGGAGTCCGGAGAATAAGATTCATATAAGGAAAGTGGTTTCCGGAGGTATCGGAAAGGTTCGGGAATTTTCCGGTAGAGTACCGGAATATTCTAGAAGGTTCTAGAGGAGTCTAGAAGTGGGGCCCATAGGAGTATGGGGCCCACATGGACCATAGGGGTGGTGCAGCAGCCTCATGGGCTGGCCGCACCAGCCTCCTAGGCCCATGCGACTAAGGGGCAAAGGGGCCCAAGTGGGGGCGCCCCAAACCCTAACTTGGGGGCCAAGCCTCCCAAGCCCTAGGGCCAGCACGCCCCTCCCCTTGCCTCCACCTATAAAAGGAGGGGTGGGGGTGCGGCACACCTAGGCCAAGGCTGCCCTAGCCACACCCCACCATCAAACCCTAGCCGCCGGCCTCCCTCTCCTCTCCCTCCTCTCTCCTGCAGCTGCTTGGCGAAGCCCTGCAGGAATTTCTCCACCATATCCACCACCACGCCGTCGTGCTGCTGAGATCTCACGAGCCACTTCCTCCTCGCTTGCGGGATCAAGGAGAGGAAGTCTTCATCGAGCTGTACGTGTGGATACCGCGGAGGTGCTGCCCGTTGTGGCACTTCATCGGATTGGATCTTCGAGGAAATACATCTCCTCGCGACTAGATGAGTCTAGTTGCGGGGATCGACTAGCCAACCCCTGCACCGACAAAACGCATTTGTTCGATCTTCAAGGGTAAGAGATTGGATCTCACCTTCGCTACCTTCGTCTAATAGATCTAGATCCTTGGGGTTTCTTCCGCTTGTTTCGTAGGAAATTTTTTGTTTTCTATGCAACGACCCCTTCAGTGGTATCAGAGCCTAGATCTATTCGTAGATGTTGGTGTGATTAGAACACAAGTGTTGTGGGCGTTGATATTTTATGTTGCTACCTTCTCGCGTGCACTTTGCGTCTTTGCGGTATTGTGAGATGAAGCGGCCCGGACCAACCTTACTCGTCCACGCACGAGAGACCGGTTCCACGACTGACATGCAACTTGTTTTGCATAAGTGGCTGGCGGGTGTCTGTTTCTCTTGCTTTAGTGAGGATGCAATTTTCAATGGAATTCCTTTCAAAAGGATGAGTAAATAAGCAACTACTATATCACCGTTGTGGTTTTGCGTAGATTAGAACGGTTCTATCTCGTTAACCCAAGCCACGTAAAAATTGCAATAAACAAAGTAGAGGACGTCTAACTTGTTTTTGCAGGGGGTCATGTGATGTGGTATGGCCAATATGTGATTTGTGATAATGTATGCAATGATCATGTTTGTAATCTTTCACGACTTGTATGTCGATGAGTACGGCAACCGGCAGGAGCCATATGGTTGTCTTTTATTTTATGTGACCTGCGTGTCATTGAATCACCATGTAATTGCTTTACTTTATTGCTAAGAGTAGCATCAGTTGTAGTTGCAATAGTTGGTGGACAACCATGGTGCTGGCGCCATGATGATGGAGATCATGCCGGTGCTTTGGAGATGGAGATCATAAGCGCAAGAAGAAAGGCCATATCATATCACAATTATGAATTGCATGTGATGTTAATCCTTTTATGCACCTTATTGTTATGCTTAGATGTGATCGCAACGGTAGCATGATAAGGTGATCTCTCACATTAATATCAAGAAGTGTTCTTACCTAGTATGCACCGTTGCGAAAGTTCGTCGTTTTGAGACACCACGTGATGATCGGGTGTGATAGATTCTACGTTCACATACAACGGGTGTAAGCCAGATTTAAACACGCGGAAATACTACGGTTTCCTTGACGAGACTAGCATGTACAGACATGGCCTCGGAACACAAGAGCCGAAAGGCTAAACACGAGTCATATGGATGATATGATCAACATGGTGATGTTCACCATTGAAGCTACATCATCTCACGTGATGATCGGTTGTGGTGTAGTGGATTTGGATCGTGTGTCACTAAACAACCAGAGAGGTGTTGAGTTTAGTGGGAGTTCATTAAGATGAACTAAAATTTTCATAAACATAAGTCCAGATGTCTTTGCAAAAATCCTTGTAGATCATGGTCGACTACGGTAGTCTGTTCGTTGCTGAAAAACTGCGTCTCGATGGGTCAATTTTGTTAAGTGGTACCTGCGTTTGAAAGAAGTCCTAAACACCCATGCTCAGCTCTACGTGCTAGAAGAACCAATAGGACATAAACCCAAAACTTTTTCTGCAAGTGATGAAGAGTACATAGAGTGGTTTTGAACCACCTACTTGAAAGTCAAGTGGATGATGTGCACCTTCATGAATTCTGACCTAAGTAGACAATTCAAGAACTTGACTACAATGGAGATTGTTGGTGAGCTGAAAAATTGTTTTTCAGCACAAGTTAGAATTTTAAGGTTTGAATGTCTGAACGGTTTTCTTTCACTCAAGATGGAAGAGAACACTTGCTTGGAACAACACCTGAGGATAATGCATGAGATACATCATCGTCTAGTGCTTGTTTGGAACCACGAGATGAATGACGGTTTCGCGATAGATGGGGTGATACGCTAGCTTCTCCCCAGCTTCAAGAATTATGTCGGAGACTATGTCATGGGAAGGGATTTGATCACTTTCTATGAGTTTGTGTCTCGGCTGCGTCATGTCAAAGTGGAACCCATAGCAAGAGAAGTTGACAAGGCAGAAAGTATATATTGATATACATGTTATAAGTGTTTAAGTCCAAATTGCAGTTGTGGCAGTTTCGATAAGTATTTGATACTCATTCTGTTTTATGAAAACAGAACCTGCTGCTTGAGATTTGCATAAAGGATATGGGAAGACGTTGCAGAATAGTGGCAATCAAGGAGTTGATGCCGGCAATGATCTGTCTCTACATTTATCGTTTAGATTAGAGGATTTGAATAAGTTTTGTAATCGAATTAAGTGTGATTTTGATTAGTGTGTCTTGCTTATGTGAGACGGTTATTCATGTTAAAGACAATGGTTGTTCTATTCTCATGAGTGATCCTTTTTGGAAATCACAAGTTTCGATTATAAGTGTATTATTCTTATTATAATCTAAATGATAAATTAGTTAAACATTTATAAAAATAAGAGACATACTAAAATATCCAAAACTTAATAATGACAATTGTTTTAGTCGTGTTGAATATTGAATAAACATTTTGATGTTTTATCAATGCGCCTTATTGTAAGGAGTATGACTAAAATGCCACCCTTTGGAAGAGTGCCATGAATTGCCGAAAATAAACACAAGTGTTGGTTGTATTTTCAGCAAATGTTGGATGTCATTATTTTGTGTACTCCATCATAAATGATTAAATAGGTGTATTTATTCGAGTTATCATATTTGATGAGATCAAATAAAATTTCTGGAGTTTAGGATATTAAGTTAACAAGAAAATTGAGTCTTTATGATTTGATCAAAAGAGACAAAAATATTTGAGTTATATGTTAGTATGCGGACTTGTGAGAAGTGTTATCACAAATTACAATGTTTAGAATATTTCAAAGGCATTTGATATGTCCTAAGATATTGTAATCACACAATTCGATATTGTGTGGTCTCAAAGAAGGGTATTATTTCGGGGTTCGATAATAGCATTTAGATTTATTTGATAAACACTCTGTTTAGAAATAATGATCTATTTAATGATTTGCATTTCGCATATGAGTTATGTGAAACAGTGGTTTCATTAATTATGAGATAATTAGAAACTATTGCAAATAAAGTTTGTAGTATATTCATATGTGACTATGAATAGAGATTCCACAATGAGAGACTAAAAGGGACAAATCAATTGTTGATTGTGTTAAATGTTTTAGTGGATTCATCGTGAAAGGTTTCATTGATAAAAGAATTGATGGAATGGAAAAGCTAAAACCTTGCTTGTTTATGTATCAAGTGGCACATATGTAAAGTGCTATGTTGGTTAAAACTTGACACATAAAGGAATTGATGATGGTGATCATTGAATTTCGGTTTAGCTTGTCTAAAGAAAAGTAGGATTCAAGAATATAAATTTTTGTCGGGTTATAAAATAATATTCATGATTTACTTGTCATGTTTCAGAAACAAGACATACCTACGAAACTACAAAGAAGAAATAGAAACTTTAAATACGAAAATGACTGAGAGTCATCCTATGTTAAGTTTAAATCACAAAGTAATTGTTACTTGATTTTGTGAAAGCGTTGTTTCACATATTTATTCTTCAAAAGGGTTTGTAAGGAATAAATAAAACTTACTGGACAAAAGCACAAGAGGTAAAGCTCTTTAACATATTCAATGTTGTTAACTACATGGTGTAGTTGTGCTTAAGGTCAAAAGGATTTATGCTAGCAAAGTACTAGCATTCGTAGAAAGAGTTCTCGATATTAATAGTTAATTAAGAATTTTGGAGGTGTCCAAAATATCGAGAAAATACACGAGTGTGATCTAATTAAGATATGTGACGACATATATTAAGTTAGAGCAGAAACTATTTTCCATGGTCAAAATATGTGGTGACATATGTTTGAGTGGGAGCTAGTTAAATCATGGTCAAATATAGAGATAACATATTTCTGAGTGGGAGCCAAAGTGGTTTCACAATTTAATATGTGTATGGTGTATATTTGAGTGGGAGTTTACAACATCTTGTTTTGAGTGAAATGGAGATTTCATAAATGTTGTAAATATTTCAAGAACCAAACGCATAACTTGTGAAGTTAATTTGAATGTCAAATATCTATGGAGATAGATGCGTATTTTGTCGATAAATAAGTCAGGAACCAACGTATAAGTTATGAAGTTAGTTTGAACGTCAAATATCCATGGAGATGGATGTATCTATGAAGGATAGATATGTTTGATAACATTATGTAAGGATGTTTTACCTAAGTAAGATTTTGAAGGAGTTCAAAATGAACAAGTGAAGAAAGGTTCATTTTTTTTGCTTGTGAGAAATAGGTGAAACATTGAGTTGATAACTCAGTACAAAAATGATGGTTGGAGGATATGTTAGAATTCGCTATGAATTGTTCATAGGTCTAAAACATATAAGAACCATGTGTTTGTATTTGACGATATGTGACCCAAGTTCTTGGTTAGAAGAACATGTTAAATGAGGAGTCATTTTTTCATGGAGTTGAGATCTAGAGATTGGTAGACTTGGTTGAAGTCATAAAACCAAACTAGATTGGAAATCTCATAATAGCAGAAGCGCAGCGAAAGCATGATCGAAAATATCGAAGTGACATGATTGCACTGTCGATTTGTGAGTCTACAACATATAGGAGTATATGATTAATTCAAGGATTAAAAGATATAATATTTTGGTTTGAGAAATTTTGTTTTAAGACTGAGTGAGTTCCGGGTGCACATGCTATGAGAAAGTCCTCTTGACTGATCATACGTCATGTAGGCATAAAAGGGAAACAAAAATCTCACTCTCTAACCAAATATATTCATCATGTGATGATGAGAATTATCATGTGATGATAATAGGTTTATCATGAGATGATAAAGTAATGTCAAATTAGGTGACATTGACGTTTTGCAAAGAACATAAAGAACTGTATAGTACAGAACATGGACAGAACCTCTTCCACGAGCAAACATGATCATCACTGAGACTCCATGAGTGTTAGACATCATGAGTGTTGGATCGAGAAAATGTAAACTAGATTATTGACTCTAGTGCAAGTGGGAGACTGTTGGGAATATGCCCTAGAGGCAATAATAAAATGATTTATTAGCATATTCATGTTTATGATAATAGTTTATTATCCATGCTATAATTGTATTAACCGGAAACATAATACATGTGTGGAATATAAACACCAGGTGTTCCTAGTAAGCCTCCACCGGACTAGTTCGTTAGTCAAGAGATGGTTAGAGTTTCCTAACCATGGACTTGTTACAGTCACTTGATAACGGAGTCATATCATTAGGAGTAATGATGTGATGGACAAGACCCGATAATAAAGAGTTGCAATTGATCGTGTCACACAAGTTTCATTGCCAACACTTTTAGTATGCCAAGTATAGTTTCCTTAGACCATGAGATTATGTCACTCCCGTTTACCGGAGGAATACTTTGTGGACATCAAACGTCACTTCGTAACTGGGTGATTATAAAGGTGGCTTTCAGGTATCTCCGATGGTATTTGTTGGGTGACATGAATCAAGAGTGGGATTTGTCCTTCCTTGTGACGGAAAAGATATCTCTGGGCCCTCTCGGTAATATAGCATCAAGAAAGGTTGCAACCATG
Source organism: Puccinellia tenuiflora (assembly GCA_012064385.1). Lineage (NCBI taxonomy): Eukaryota > Viridiplantae > Streptophyta > Magnoliopsida > Poales > Poaceae > Puccinellia > Puccinellia tenuiflora. The sequence goes on from QRDG01000356.1 coordinate 2,438,986, forward strand.
TGATTAAGTGTTAATCACGGAGATCCTGTATTATGGACGAGTAAAGAGAATTTGCCAGGTAACGAGATGAAACTAGATATGGGGATATCGACGATCGAATCTCGGGCAAATTAAATATCGGTGAGACAAAGGGAATCGTATACGAGATTAAGAATCTCCGGCATCGTGGTTCAATCGATAAGGAACTTCGTTGAATATGTAGGAGTCAATATGGGCATCCCGGTCCCGCTGTTGATTATTGATATGATCATGTCTGCATGTTCTCGAACCCGTAGGGTCACACACTTAACGCTCCGATGTAGCTAGGGTTAGCGATGAGATAATTGATGGTATGAATGAATATTGATTCGGAGTCTCGGATAGGATCCCGGACGTCACGAGGAGTTCTGAAGGAGTCCGGAGAATAAGATTCATATAAGGAAAGTGGTTTCCGGAGGTATCGGAAAGGTTCGGGAATTTTCCAGTAGAGTACCGAAATATTCTAGAAGGTTCTAGAGGAGTCTAGAAGTGGGGCCCATAGGAGTATGGGGCCCACATGGACCATAGGGGTGGTGCAGCAGCCTCATGGGCTGGCCGCACCAGCCTCCTAGGCCCATGCGGCAAAGGGGCAAAGGGGCCCAAGTGGGGGCGCCCCAAACCCTAACTTGGGGCCAAGCCTCCCAAGCCCTAGGGCCAGCACGCCCCTCCCCTTGCCTCCACCTATAAAAGGAGGGGTGGGGGTGCGGCACACCTAGGCCAAGGCTGCCCTAGCCGCACCCCACCATCAAACCCTAGCCACCGGCCTCCCTCTCCTCTCCCTCCTCTCTCCTGCAGCTGCTTGGCGAAGCCCTGCAGGAATTTCTCCACCATATCCACCACCACGCCGTCGTGCAGCTGAGATCTCACGAGCCACTTCCTCCTCGCTTGCGGGATCAAGGAGAGGAAGTCTTCATCGAGCTGTACGTGTGGATACCGCGGAGGTGCTGCCCGTTGTGGCACTTCATCGGATTGGATCTTCGAGGAAATACATCTCCTCGCGACTAGATGAGTCTAGTTGCGGGGATCGACTAGCCAACCCCTGCACCGACAAAACGCGTTTGTTCGATCTTCAAGGGTAAGAGATTGGATCTCACCTTCGCTACCTTCGTCTAATAGATCTAGATCCTTGGGGTTTCTTCCGCTTGTTTCGTAGGAAATTTTTTGTTTTCTATGCAACGACCCCTTCACATACGCCACTATGGGAGATCATCTTCACTTGACCATTATCTCCAAAAGGGTGACAAGCTCCAAGCATGTGATCTCTTCAAGATGCTCTTCTTGGACTTGCACTAATCAACATGTATCTTTACTTCTCTCTTCATAAAGATGATGTCTTGAAGATTAACATGAACATTCACTCAATCTTAATCTTCAAGACATACTTGCACTATGCTCAACACCATCATGACCATTCTTCAGATAACACTTTAAACTTCTTGGTCATCACTTAATATTCTTCTTTCCACCTTGAAACCAACATATGGTCTTCAAGCACTCCTATGGACAAACACTACAAGTATAACTCAATGCAACCATTAGTCCATAGAGATTGTCATTAATTACCAAAATAACACATGGGGGCAACCATGCTCTTTCACTTAGCCATAAGGCAAAAGTGAGTAGAGGGCGATGATGAAGAATTACTTGAGGCTCTATGAGATTCCTTATCTTGTTCCATGAGGTGATCAGTTTCCTCTACATTGTTAGCCAAACAAGTACTAGAGGAAATAGAAGCATTTTTATCAAGGGAACAAGACATAGAGAGCATACCATCGCAAGAATTAATTATGCATTTTGTACATGATATGCAAGGACTATCAACACAAACATGTAAAGCATTTTTGGTGCTATATGTGTTTAAGTCCAAAGATAAATCATTGCAATAAGATAGAGGTGAATTATCAATAATAAGCTCATTATCATCATTACAATATTTATCACTACTCACCATTGCATTTCTTTGTGGCTTACCACATGTAGGTGAGGTAGACGAAGTTGAGAATTCATCACGACCAGAGGTGGAGGGAGAACATTCATCTCCACTAGACTTGGACGCATCATATTTATCTTGAAGCTTTGTCCATATCTCATGAGCATTCCGAAAGGATAGACGGAGATAATAACTACATTGCTCAAAGCATTGAAAATCACATTAGAAGCTTGAGTATCTAGATATGAATTATTCTCATCCTCTAAAGATATTCTTTTGGGATTCTTTGGAGGAGAATAACCCATATCTAAAATTTGCTCTATATTTGGGTCCATGACCCGGAGGATATCAAGCATGTGAATTTTCCAAATACCATAATTTGTGCCATCAAATATAAAAGACTCATTGTGCACTAGATTACTAGACGACATCTTACTTCCTATACCGTGAAGCCTAATAAAGAGAGAACCCGCTCTGATACCAATTGAAAAGGACACTGATGTCGCCTAGAGGGGGGGGGGGGGTGAATAGGCGATTTAGAATTATTACGGTTTAGGCTTGAATAAATGCGGAATAAAACTAGTGTTTAATTTATCAAGCACAAAACCTACACAAGCTAGGTTTACCTAAGTGCACCAACAACTTATGCTAAGCAAGATAAGAAACTATGTGATAGCAATATATATATGTAACTTCAAGCTCGAAGGCTATCACAAAGATAATTGCATAAGTAAATAGCTCGGGTATAGAAATAACCGAGGCACGCGGAGATGATGATTTATCCTGAAGTGCACTTCCCAATGGAAGCTAATCTCCGTTTGGAGCGGCGCGGTGTTCACCAAAGTGAAACACCGAGTAGCCTTAAAATGGCACACCGTATCTCCCTCGTTTCCTACCACCAATGTGGCGAGGCACGAGTCACTATGTTGCCGTTGAGGTTGACAACTAGAACCTTCACAAGGATGAAGCACACTCCACAAGTTGGAGGGTCTCCACCAAATGCACCGAGCCGCCAAGACTCGATGCACCAAGGCCGGGGCACACGCCACAACTCAATTGGTGGCTCCCAGCAATGTCTTCGTAGCTACCAAAGCTCCAAGACGAACAAGGTTGAGCCACACTCCACAACTTAATTGGAGGCTCCCAACAAATCCCACGAGCCACCAAAACTCCGAGATATCAACAACCGTCTAGGGTACCAACGTGCCCTAGAGAAACAAGATCTAGGGCACCAAAGCACCCAAGAGTAACAAGCTTCTCAACTTTAACTTCCACGAATCACCGTGGAGAACTCAAACTAATGCAACCGATGCAATGGCAAGAATACACTAAGTGGTCAAGTCTTTCTCTCCCAAATCCAACCAAAGCAACTAATGCTAGGGAGGGATTTAAGAGGAAGAAAAAAAATGAGAAACACTAAGAAACTCCAAAGATCTAGATCCAAAGGGTTCCCCTCACTTAGAGGAGAAATCAATCGGTGGAAACGCGGATCTAGACCTCCTCTCTCTTTTCCCTCAAAAACTAGCAAGAACTATTGGAGGGATTGAGAGATAGCCAAGCTCAAGAGGGTCAACAATGGAGGAAAAAAATAGCTCAAGAAGTCGGCAAAAGGTTAGGATTTCTTTGGGGAAGAAACCCTTTAAATAGGGACTCCTAAAAACAAGCCGTTGGGGCTGAAATGGTGGCCTGGCCATCTGCCTGGCCAGGCCGGCCAAATGGCCAGCCTCCTTCTCGAGGCACCCCGGCCATGGCCAGCCAGCCCGGCCATGATGGCCGGCCACCATACAGGGAGGCCCCGGCCACTAGCCTGGCCATGGCCGGCCAGATGGCCAGCCATCTTCAAAGTCTTCTTCTTTTCCCTTTTTTCTGTCTAGAAAACATCCGATACCGAAAATGCAATAACTTTTGTATCCTGGCTCCGTTTTCAATAATCTTGGACTCGTTGGAATCACCACAACGAGCACTACAATATTATGCAGAGAAACATCATAGTCCAACAAGATATTATAATAACAAATGAGGAAAGGTTAAACCTCTCTCTTGCAAACCGGAACCGTCATATCTTTTGCAAATGAAGTCGGAAAGAGGTGAAACCAATTTTGTTGGAAAGAGGATGATAGTAGCTACCCTTGGAAATATTGGAAAAAATTAAGATATAAATTCTCAACACATGTATGTGTGGATAATTTCTCAAGGACAAACCGACAATATTTCTTATATCGAAAACGCAATGGAAGACACATATGAAAACCGTTTTCGATGAGGTTGGCCTTGTCATGACAAGCACGGCAAGTATCAATACCACACCACGATAAGAGACAAATAAGAAAGAATAAAGATGATGCCAATGATGCAAAGGTTTGAGCTCTCTACGACCAATACGCTAAAGCTCACTTGATAGCCCCTCTTGATTGTATGGTTACCTATCCTAAAACCCGGTCTCCCAACTACACTGTGAGACCGGTAAAATAGAAACCCTATCAAGATCATACCTTTGCCTTGCGCATTCCACTTGAGCTAGATGATGACGATCTTGATCTCCTCTCAAGTGGATCACCTTTCTTGATTACGCTCCGCTCGGTGAAGCCTCGCATATTGCTCCCCCATACAACAATATGGGAGAGACACTCTTTCGCATATCTTCACTTGCCCTTATCTTGTATGTTGATCAACTTGCACTTAGCCTTGATCAACATATAATCTTATTCTTTTAGCCTCGACTCCAACATATGGAGTTCAAGCATTCCTTCCGGACCAACATTATGAATATAACTCAAAGCATACATTAGTTTATAGAAATTGTCATTAATTACCAAAACCACACATGGGGGTTCATCATGACGATGGATACGAAGACGAGCGGTGAGGGAGTGGGCAATGACACAATGACACGTGTATTGAAATTCTCCAACTTCCTTTGAAGAAAAAAAATGTTTCCAACTTCGTTACTAGACTTGTCACTAAGCAATAAAAGTTTCATATCCCAGTCAACATGATTGGGTCAAAGTGTCTTGTTCGCTTTGAACAATATTTCTCTGTTTCTTTGCTGTCTTATTCAAAATAACACTACCTATTTGTGTCACTTCATTTGACCCGATCAATATCACTCATTTTCCTGTCGAAGTTATTCAAAGTTCCTCTCTCTCCAGCTGATATAATCGTAGTACTGGTACAGATCGTTTATTTAGACGAAGAGGAAGCAGCATAACCACCAAAAACAGTGAGTGCAACGGCGTTCGTTTTACCCAATAAAATGGCTTGGAGGTATCGCTTGGTTCTTCAACTTGTTACAACAGGGATCGTTCTTCTGATAATTTTCGTAAACCCGGCATCATCACGGTCACGTACGTGCTCTTCCCTTGCAAATCTATTAGCAGTCCAGCTTTTTCACATGATAGTATCTAGTATTTCTGTTGGTTGCTATTTTAGTGGGAAGTACTGTGTAAAATAATCTCCCTACGGGCCCGCTTGGATGGCTGGAATTCCTACCGGGCCGGTATTTTTCTACCCTCCTCACATGTAAATTATACGGACGTGGGGACATTCGAAATTTTTTTCCGGCCGATTACGGAGGTAAAACGGCGAACCAATCGGGGCCTACATCTCATGAGGTTTGGTTCCAGGTATAGATCTCATGAGTCATCTGGTATAGATCACATTAGATGTATTGGTTGAAATCATTTCGCTTAGGTAGTGAACTAACATCGATTTCAATTCAGTACAAAGTCTTGAATAAACTATTCTTTGTTTCGTCATTGTTTGGGTGCACTTTGTTTTCTCCGGAAAGGGGAATAAACCCTGAACTCTGCATGGATCGGCATACGGCCCAAAATTCAGCTAGAAATCCTGTCCATTTTAGTGACGATACAACGTGTTCTTGCTTATTACCATACTTGTCAGTAACACATAACTAAGTTGTGTATGTTCCTTGCAGAAGGCGAACCCAATTGTCCACCTTGTCTTTGCTGCCGATGCAGCTGTGGTCACCAATGATTATACAACGGTCCAGCAGTCTGGTCGACATTACCATTTTACAGGACGCTGATTACAGTTTCATCTTTTTACACTATTTTTTGGTCACCTGTTTCACCACAAATTCTTAACTTATATATTTTTTTGATAAAGAAAATATACTAATATCAAAATGGTATCAATTACATCCGGTCTATGCATCAACCAAATGTGAATTAGTTGAGACATCAATAATGCACACAACTAAAGAGTTCGCTTACACCATGTAAGGAAAATACTATTGTAGCGTGAATGCAGCTTTATGGAACATTACCTGACTTAACACTCGAAATACTATCTATTCATAAGAGCGAGGATAATGTGGAGACCTATGCCACTCATAAATATGAGAGTTAACCGTGTGCAAACTGGTGCTAAAAGCATCGGATATATCACAGGTCCTTACCAAATGTAGTATGCATTACTTTTGTCCGGGCCTTCCCAAATAAGATTGAATCCTCGGGCGCAAGCCCAAGAGCCTTGGTATGCGACACGCACTTCCCTAAGTTTGTCAGGAAAAGAAGCCTTGAGCTTCGAAAAGTGTAACACATATCATAGAAGAAATTGCCAAGCGGCAAGTTCTACAACACAGCCAAGCAGCTCAGCTTGCAGCAAACAAAGAGGAGACACCCACCAAATGCATTCTCCTCTTGTGCAAACTTAAAGGAGATCGTGGTAGAGAGTGCGGCATAATTTTTTTTTCGAAAGGTCCAGCAATTGCTGGCTCTCATTTATATAGCAGGTAGAAATAGATACATGCAATGCCATAGAGCAAGGAAAAAATTAAAAGGAGCTAAAAAAACGCAAGCAGCGAAAAACGCAAACGGGAGAGAAATTCAAGGGGGCTCCCAAAGCAATTTTCTTAGCGCCTTTGCTCCTGCAAAGGCCCACTCTTGGGCTTCGTCTCTGATGTGGCTGATGGTTTGTTGTACTGAACTTGCTTTGTCTCTGAAGATCCTCTCATTGCGTTCGCGCCAGATGGTAGACAGCACGAGAGCATTTTTCTCTTGTCACGCCACGCTTCGTTTTTTTAGACCGAAGAATCAAAGAGCCTAGTTTTAAATTAATAAAACGCCAAACGGTCAGTTTTACATAGTGCTGAAAAACAGTTTACAGACAGCTCAAACATCAAGCATAGAAAAATAAAAAGATAGAGGGCAGCTTGACCGTTAAGGTCCTTGTCCCGCCCTGTGATTCGATCGGAGGACGAGTGAAGTCGGTGAAGAAGCACGCCACTGAGGAAATTCACGCCGTCGTCAACCACCGAGGGGCCAAGCCATATCACAATGGCATCTGTTTCCACTTTCCGAAGAAAGTACCCTGCCTTTTCGCCCCGGATCGAGGGGCGCCGCACCTGTCAGGAAGTGAAGAAGCTCACCCTTAGCACACATGGACATAGTAGCATGCTTCCAATGGGGAGGACTCAGGGCACTACTGCCTTACCACGCCGCCGTCCACAAACATCACCGCCACCGCCGCACCAACCACGCACAAGACATAAGCTGCCGGGAGGAGACGCCAAAGAAGATGCGGTGAGAAGAAATGTGCCGGTGCCCGACCAGCAAATCAGCTCGACCACCAGGAGGCAGATACTACCTGAGAGGGAAGCCCTTCCCCTCTCGCCCAGGCTGGAGGGCGTCGCTCCACCGGTGAGTAAACACCTTGGTGAGAAGACACACCATGAGCCCAAGGCTAGTACAACACCGTAGCACCTAAAACAGAGCACCCGCTACCAGCTACCTACCATCCAAAGCCGAGCTCGTCCACCTACGTCGCTGTCTCAAGACGGCTACTCCATGGAGGGAACGTCGCCGGAGCGCCGTTGCCGCCGTCCAAACCAAAGCTTTTGGGTTTTCACCCTAGACAGGAAGGTCGAGGAGGAGGGGAGTATACCTCGATGTCGTCTTGAAGAAGGAGAACGGCGCCATCAGTGTCGTCGACGTCGTGGCTGTCACCGTCCGCCAAGGGTTTCCCCCGGTCCAGAGCCCCGCTTCAGACCACACCTACCAGCCGTCGGAGCAGATCCAGGGGAGAGGAAGGTGAGACGAGACGCACATGGAGGGGCAGCATCTTTAGATCTGGCTACGGAGGCCCAACGGGGTGACCTCCGCACCATGCCCACGCCCACGTCCACCGCCACCTCGCCGCCCACGCAGCCGAGGAGCACGGCCAGCAGCACCGACGGCCGTCACCTGCCGCCAGGTCGACGCCGCCCTCTCCTTGCAAGGCCTCCGCCTCAGATTCACAACTCTCCACCTTCAGGGATGGAGCAGCGACGGCCTAGTCGCCACGTTCCTCGATGGCCACGCGGGGTTACCAGCCGGCTGCCTGTGGTGGCGGCGAGGCGAGTGGAGGGGAGTTAGGGGTGGGAGCGCTAGGGTTGGGGGCCCTCGAGTCGCCTCCGAGGAGACGACGCGAGGGGAGAGGGAAAACCTTTCGAAAAACACGCCACACTTCGTCTCCAAGCGTCCCGGCTCCCGAGTCATGCTACAGTTTTCCTTGAAAAGGACATTCGGTCAGTCGATGACGATTAGGTTAGCTTGGGAAGACAAATAAACCTGTGAACTTTTTTCAGTAGACGACTATGAGTTTCGTACACACGCTTGCCCAAGAAGTAATTGAAGGAAGAAAACACGCGCTAAGTACCGGCGATGCCCTAAGAATTTCATTCCCAGTCAACATGATCTGGTCAAGGTTTATATTGATCGCTTTCCCACCAATTTTTTACTGTTTTCTTTGCTACTATCTTCTAGAAAAAATCACGGTCTCAGGTTTAGTCAAAGAGTTCTAGTAGCTACGATTATTCAAATTTATCTCTAGGTTGATCATGTCTGTATTACTAGTACAGATCGATCCATTATATAGACGGGGACGAAGCAACATAACAACGCCCTCATGTTCACCTCACAATGCATTGGTCGAGACCCCTCTTGGTTCTTCGGCTTGTTGCAACAGGGATCATTCTGCTCAGTTTCCTATACTCCGCATCATCAGCGCGTAAGTATTCTACCCCTGCAAATCCACCGAATATAAAATAATGCAAGTATTAATGGTATGTTTAGTTTGTATCCTAAGGGCGTCCGCCTACTTTAGTTTGAACATCTTATGGGTGTATTTGGACTTCGATTAGTTTGAACTCTCTTAGCCATATGGTCCACACGCAATAGGCTCAAAACTCGTGCATGTACATGTCACACTTGTGTGTGGTGGCCATTTTGTTCGCAACTCTTTTTGTGGCATAAAGACTTTGCCTAAACTTAGGGCGTCTCCAATGTAGGCATAAGAGTCGGACATAGGGAAAAAAACTAGCTGATGCCGGGTCTTAAGCATTGTGAGGCTCGGTCATAAGCAAAAATTTCTTAGAGTCGGCCATATGGGTATGACCCGGCCACAAGGCAAAGAAAACAATTCTTTCTCTCTCTCCATACAAAACTTGAGGAGATGGCAGTGTAGCATGCGAAAGATGCGTTGGGGGGAAAGCTGAAAAGGTGTCAGATTTTTGGGTGCAGCTTAAGACCCCAAAGTGTTTTAAACATTGTAGGGTGTTGGGTCTGCTATAGCTTTTGACGTGGACCCCAACTTATGTTCCGCTTAAAACTTAAACATTGGAGACGCCCTTAGTCATCAACCAAAATGGTTCTAAGTCCAACACATACACGAGCTACTCTCTGGGCTCCTTAGATTCATAGATAGGAAAAATTGTATGAATAGGAAACCTATAGGAATGAAATGACATGTCCAATTAAATCTTATGGCAAGAGGGAATCCCTTTGATTGTGGTGAAGGAAATTTTTTATGAGGTTAGACCTCTTATTTTTTTCCTATAGGATTTGCTCTACTTTTATAGGAAAGATTCCTATGGGATTAATTCTCCAAAAATTCTATACTATTCTTTCGAATCAAATGAACCCTCTATGTGCCCATATCTAATAGAAAGTCAGAAACTACCGAGCCAACTGCTTGCTTGCTTGTCATTCTTTGAGTTCCACATGGTACTCCAACATAAAATTGAGTCACTCCTCCGTTAGTGGTGGGATTTGACGTCTTGGTGCAATAACTGCAATCAACTAGAAACTACAAATTTAAAATACCATTTTCTCGGTGTCCGACGCTCCAGGGCATGCCACCTGGTCCAAAGACCTAGAGAACCGGATTAATTTTCAATTCTTCTAAAGCAACAAAAAGCAGGCCAATCTGCCTTTTCATAAATAAAAAATTCTCAGGGCCCTACACGCAGTTTATGAATGTCATGATGAATGAAAATGCGAGGAATGCTCCTATAGTTGAAAGAAACAAGCTCTTGACCGGGAAGAAGATACAACTTCGTTGGATCCTTAGTTGTCATATGATCACCAACATTGCGTGTAACATATGACATATATTGTTTCATGTTCTATCACATATATCGCTTCATCTTCTCTAATGTAGTGTTATTGAGTCCCAATGCGGATAAACTCCACCAAAATGAAATCGCGTATTCACAAATCATCCGAGTCATTGATTGGACATAAATCACCGACATAGAAAGCGCCAATTCAGTTCTTCAAGCCTAAACCAAGTGCTAATAAACCTATACCACACGACTCACACAAATATTTCACCCTTTTCACTACAAAAACAAGCCCATCTTTCTAGCCCACATAAACCCTGGAACTAGTTACATACCGAGGGGGCACTGACGCATAATGGGTAAGTATATGAGGGGCGGTTACCTACTCTTTCCCTCTGTCGTTGGGATCACCAACCACATATAGTCTCTCTTATCGCAACTAGGAGAGAGAGAGAGAGAGAGAGAGAGAGAGAGAGAGAGAGAGAGAGAGAGAGAGAGAGAGAGAGAAGAGTCCACAAGACGCGTTGCAGTGGAGATGAGGTAGCATTAGCCGAGGCTCCAAGTCAGCTTGCCCATAACAAAAATGATCATATGCAGCATTACCAAGCCATGTATCCTCCCAAAATCTAATTTAAGATCAGTCGTTTATTGAAATTTTGAAATCTATAGAAAAGAATCACTATCTTGAAAATGGGTGAAGGTTCCTGAACGACTTTGACAACCTTTCAATATCTAGAAAAGAATCACTATCTTGAAAATGGGTGAAGGTTTTCCTGGCTATTTCAACATCGCCATTAATTTTACACAAAAATGTCGCCACCTTTAGTCCACACATGCCCAGTCAAGGTCGTTTGTGCTAAGATTTCAACCAATAATTTCTCCTGTTCTATCTGCAGTTTCCAATATGTCACTGTTCAAAGTTAAGAAAGGTCATTGTCATGCCATACGCCTATTGGAGTAGGTAAGTCAAAGCTTTTTGTCTAAGACAGTAGTAGTCAATTTAGTTGAGTCTTCCTGTAACTCTGGTGCGGATCATTTATAGACCAAGAAACATGGTTCTACCAGACGCTACCCTAAAAGTAAATTTTGCAAAGTTGAATATGGCTCGGAGGTACCTCATGGCTCTTCTCATCACTGCGGTGGAGATCATTCTGCTATCAAGTGCCATCCTCGTCGCGGAATCTGATCACCGTGAGTACCTCGTACTTGTACTATAACATTTTCGGCTTATCGGTTATCAGTTCTGCTCAATCTATTGCCGTAGCAGTGTTCAAGTAGTAGTACAACTATATATTATACTTCTAAGGTAGAAGTTCTTCATTTGGAAAACGATTAGATCCAGGTCAATGATTCCTCCAGAAAATTAGTCACTCGCTTCGGCCTGTAGGCTGTAGCTCCTGCGCGTCTCTCCATACCGAAACAGTACATCGCCTACAAGGAAACGCCATGAAGAAGAGCTTGCCCACAGGTTTCCTCTCCTTGCGCATCCCCATTCCAACCACCATGGATTCTAGCCACCGAACTCCGATAATCCTTGGCATGGCGAGGAATAGACTGAGGACCGCTCGATCTGGTATCGATAGGGCTCCGACAAACCCCGCCGACGGGTGAAGTCTGTAATATGGTGTATAAAGCCTGTTGGAGGAGGGTGAATAAAAAGAACATGGGGCATTTGCACCAACTTTTGGAAAAAACATTTAAAACACTTTAAAAAATATTAAAAAAATCTGGAAAAGTATACGCAGACGTCTCGCATAAACATGTGGAAGACACAAAGTTTCGTGAAAAGTTTACTTTTTAGTTCTCCTCACCAAAAAGAGAAATTTTCGTGACAAAAATAGGACATACATATGACAGATTTTTATTTTCTTCACACAAGTCAATTAAAAAGTCGTTTCCCGTGAAATTTTCGACGCACTCATAGAAACTACAACATGTACGCGTGCACATTTTTTCAGAATTTTTGAACATTGCAAAAAATACATTTCCAAACCGGGTGCAAATGCCCCCCATATTCACCTTTGCATTTCTCCTGTTGGAGGAGAGTTAGGTTTGGACAGAGATTCTCAAGTCAAAGATGTTGGTAGCTAGGATCTTATTTGTTTTCTTTCTGTATATGATCATCAAGTACTATGACCTTAACTACAAATTTCAGATATGGTTTCTCAAAGAAAATTGTACAACGCACATCAAAATCGAAATGATACATAAAATGTATACTTCACAACTCATATGAAAATGTACTATCCCTGAACACGTTTTGTGTTCGTCTATCGATATGGTACGAATTTTTCATTGTTTTGGCCAAAACATAAACAAAGGTATAGCATGTCTACATTTTTCCGTATTGGTTCATATATTTAGCATTAGTTATTAGTTATCTAGATTATGTTATATTATTTGCAAATTCTAGTTCTACTTTGCTTCCATATTTTTGAAAACTAATATTTAAATTCGTATTTTTTTTGCAGAAACTGATCCTGTTTGCCCCCCGTGTACTTGCTGCACCTGCTCTTGTGGAAACCCACGTTATCATTAATGAGTTATGATTGTATTGTATTACTCTTATAAGTAAACTACAATTTATCATAGTATGCATCTTTTCTGTTGATTTTTTTTGAAATTATGATTTATCTAAAATTAGAATAATTGTATCTTTACTATTAAAATTGAATCCGTAGATGTCTAGTTTGGCACTTCTTCCTAGTTATATACCAAATGCCACTACACAACTAACCATCTCACACACACCAACGTTATATTGGAGTTTGTTAGTTTGGTAACCATCATCTCACATGCACATACTCCATAACCATCTCTCTTTTCCTTTATCCATGCTTACACAAAGGTTTGTTAGTAAGTTATCGAGTTTCTTTATTAAAATACCCCTTCCAGCTAACGAGCCGAGCAAGACGCCCCTGACAGTCCTTCGTCCTCTCCTATTATCTCCTAGATATTGTCTCCATCTCCGTGTGTTGCATGTTGCAATAACAATAACGGATGCTACTACCGCACCACCCCTCCTCTCCTCGCGATGCACGCCTCGACACTGTAGACCTGAGTGATTCCGCTCACTCCGGTTGTCCGGAGTGATATGCATCTGCACTCCTCGTGTGGATGCCTTGGCATGGCCACCGCCACCCAACTCCTCCCTACTAGAACTACGACAGTCATCAGATGTCGTCACCCATAAGGCATTGCGGCGCATGTTGTCATTTGCCCAAGTCCTCCTTCACGGATTTCGGTGGTTGCCTAGTTCCTCCCTCACGTTGCTCGCTCCTACTTCTAACAACATGCCATCGCCTCGGCAGCTCTGCGGTTCGACAGGTCATTCTTAGAACTCAACTCACAACTCTTGATTTTTTATCGAGTATGTTCACTCGCGACGCATCGCCCTTCCTCCANACTGGCGAATCACTATTCTGGTGCGCCAGTGATATTTACCACTGGCGAACACTTATTTTTGTTCGCCAGTAAGAGCCCAGTGGCTATAGCCCTTTTCCTACAAGTGATAGGACCTAAGAGGGAGTTCCAAAATTTGCCGAGATGGAAATTAATCAACATCCCGGCAAAATATTGGCAACTCATTTTAATTTCACATTTTCATACAACCACAACATGCACAATTTCAACCATATATATAGTCAATTCCTGCAATTTCCGGTCAAATTTCACAAAAAATCTGTAATTTATATATAGTCGATACATCATAATTAGATGACCACACGTACGATATCGAGTCAAGTTCACCGAGAAAGTTGTGTGGAATGCTTGGAGCTCTGAGTCTTTGTGTTGGAGAGAGAGAGAGAGAGAGAGAGAGGGGCTAGATCTAGATCTAGAATAGTTGTGGAGGGAAATCCTTTGATGGATATTATTTAGAGAGGGAGGTGAGGCTAGATCTATCAAGTAAACTAGTTTTTATTGGTTAAAACTAGTGGGAAATGATGGGGGGTGATGACTCCCAAGTGTAGGAGATCAATTGTAGTACTTTTCGATTAGAAGAGGTTGTCGAACCCACGAGGAGCTGAAGGTGTTGGTTAGCAAGAATGATAAATAAAAACAATAAAATATGCAAGTGTTTTTGGGATTTTTGGTTGTATAAATGCAAAAGAATAAAAATGCTTAAGATAGATGGTAGCAAGTAGAAAGCTCTCAAAGAGAGAAAGCCCAATCCTCTATGTGGCAAGAGGACAAGCTCAAGTGATGTGTGTCTTATATGTGGAAAACGTTCCCGAGGGCGGCATGGATGTTGCTAGGCATAGAGATTTATTAAACAGCACGTTGAATATCTTGTCAAGTTTTAATCTTCTTTCGACGGAGCCATTGTTAGACATAGCTAAATGAATAAACTAAACCCCTTATGATGGATCATGTGGCCAAGTAAATGACTGCACAAGAATTATTAAGACATAAAGTCCCACCATAGCATTACACTCTAAGGTCCCCGATACTAATTCCCCATAAAGTAACTTCATGACTCGGTCTTAGGTTTACTTGTCCTCCTAAGTCTCCCTCAATTCATTACACTACGGTGTTCTCCTATGAGCCCATATAGGTGAAGTGTTGTGCAGTCAACGTTCGCACAACACCATCATAGAATTACATAAAAAGATAAACACTAGACAAAATACCAACACATGTCATATATAAATCATTGCCAATTCATCCTATTCCCTCAGGAACATACGGGAACTACTCACAACGTGCAAACATGATAATATTCAGTGGCATAAATGGTACAACACAATCTGAAAATATAACTTCACCTCCAAATAATGACAAGTACTGAATCACAAACATGAATAGGAGCACAAGACAAGTATCTAGGGTATAGCAACTCTCAAACTACGAGGGGGACGGAGTGGATCACAGAGATGATGATGGAGATGGTGCTGATCTTGGTGATGGTGATGATGTAGAGAAGTGATGACGATGACGATGATTTCCCCCTCCTCCGGAGCTCTGGAGGAGCAAGATCTGATCCCCCTCGGAGGGAATCAGGAGTTTCGCCACTGTCGTCGCCTCGGATGGACTTGGAAAAATTAGGGCGTCCCTTTTTTGGCAAGACCATGACGTGCTAAAATGCCCCGAGCGAGGAGGTGCCCGAGGCTCCAGACGGTGGTCCCCACGCGACCAAAGAATCTGGCCGCGTGGGCCCCCTTCTTTTGGGCCTCGTGGCTCTTCTCGCTTAGTTCTTCTTCCCTCTGTTGTTCTCCCGATGAAAAACCAGCTGTGCAATTTTCCTTTTTCCATTTGGGTCCCCGTAGCTCCTGAAACATTAAAAACAAGAAAAAGGAGGTTTTCTGCCTCCCAGAAATTAAATACCAAAAATAGGGACTTTGTATGAAATTCCGTAAATCATCTAAAACATGCAAAAACAATGATATAAAAATGCAAATAACATTCTAATATGATGATATAAGATGTATAAATGATGATATAAATTCACGTATGAACGCCCCCAAGCTTAAACCTTTACTCGTCCTCAAGTAAGTAAGGACATAGATCATCACATGCATCAATGGACTTATGGTTGAGAAATAAATACGGGCATTGTATCATCATCATATTCAATTGCAATGTAAGATTAATGAACTAAAACCCATACACATAAGGGCAACATAAGTAGAAGCTCTAGCAATCACCCCTTACTTTTGAAAGCAAATAACCATTGTATGTTGGAAAATTGGATCATACTACTTTTCACATGCTTTTGTTCTTTGTGGCAAGCATTATAATATTTGATACTTTGCTGAAATTTAAAGACAAGATAAACTCTTATTGAATAACTAGTTAAAAGAAGACAAATAAAAAGATAGATAAGATATTGTTTATCCCCTTGCTTCACTAGTAACTACTACAAACTTTAGTCATTGATATTTCAATCAAGTTCTTATGCTCAATACAACCTTTATCTCACTGTTTCCATGGCTAGCCGAATCCTCAGGTGCCCTCCTTTTCATTCACTTTTCAAGAGCATAAGTATTAAAATATCCATGATGATTAATTTGCTCAAAAGATACTAGAGTATAACAAGAGTGTTTCATATTCTTTTCATTGACCTTCTTAACTCTTTATTCTACAAGACTGCATCTCAACCTTAAACTATTAATTTTCAAGTCATGTTGAGTCATTCTCGTTACTTATTCTATAATGGGATAATTCTACAATTGTCCAACACACATCAAGTTAATTAAATTCAAGACAAGATGTGACTGAAACTTCTAAACATGCCACGCTCATTTGCATGAGTGTTACCCATAAATCTCCAAAACAACAGACCCATGAATGACACCATACTTTAATATTCATTGATAAACCACAAGAGGATACATGATAATGCTCTATGAGCTCACACAAGCCTAAAAGAGATTGATACTAAACGATAAAAGCAAAACACACCATGACTAAACAGATAGATAAACTAATAAAGATAAAGACTAGGTTGAACTCCCCCAAGCTTGACGTTTTGCTAGAGCCTCTTTATTTCTTTTCCTTCCTGCCTTCATAATAATTATCTTCAAGTTCTCCAACGATTCTCATCATAAGATTATAGGCCTCCTCAAACTTGCTTGCAGCTTTTCCCAATTTTTCCATGAGATCCTTTTCCACCGTCTTCTTGATAGGCTTCCACTCTGGGCTTGGTACTTTTACATTGGGGATATTACGATCCCATTCACCAGGGTAGTTCTCTCGGGTGGCATGCTAAACTTCCCTGTCAATAAGAGTAGAAACCATGTTTTTGCTAGCAAGTGCATGGCTGGGAACCTTCCCTCCTGTGCTCATGCGCGCCGACTGCCTCTTGTTCCCAAGAGACACGTCCGCCCTTACACTAGCAACAGGGATGGGAGAAGGTGGTGCTATTGCAATAGGAGTGATGTCGGCGAAGGGCTTGTATTCTTCTTCTTCTTTCTCCATCTCCTCCTTGAAGTCTTCATCATCGGAGTAGTCATTCCTCTTCCTATTCCCCCTCCATATGGACGTGGGGCTGTTGCCCTCGAGTTCATCATCATCATCGTCCATGGCGGAGCATTGCTAGGAGTCTCCCGAAGACATAGCTAAAACCTGACAGGCAGAAACAGCAAAAACAAAGATTGCTCAAAAACGCTCGAGATTAGATCGACGGAAGGGGGTATATATTGAAGGTTTTTAGGTCAAGACGAGCGTTGGAGTCGAAAACGCGACGAAACGGGATTCCGAGGGGCAAAAGGAGTGGGCCCACGCAGCCAAAGAATCTGGCCGCATGGGACCCCCTCTTTCCTTCCTCGGGTTTCCGTTCCTTCCAATTTTCTTGTCCCACATGTTAATTTCCATAAACCATTTTATAAGGAGACATTCCCATAGGATTTTTAAAATTGGTTCTATAAGCCTATAATGCATCATTAATTTTAAGTGGCCAATCAGACCTAGACTTATTCACTGTCTTTTCCAAAATGAGTTTAATTTCCCTGTTACTTAATTCAACTTGTCCACTTGTTTGAGGATGATAAGGAGATGCAACTCTATGATTAACATCATATTTTGCTAATGTTTTCCTAAGACTACCATGTATGAAATGAGAACCACCATCCGAAATTAAAAACCTGGGAACACCAAACCTGGGGAAGATGATGTCCTTCAGCATCTTCATTGCTGTGGCATGATCTGCACTTTTGGTTGGAATTGCTTCCACCCACTTTGTAACATAATCCACTGCAACCAAAATATGAGTATGCTTTGTCTTTGAAGCTGGGAAAGGTCCCATAAAGTCAAAACCCCACACATCAAATGGCTCAAGTGGTAAAGAGTAATTCATAGGCATTTCATTTCTCCTACCAATATTTCCTACTCTATGACATTTATCACAAGATTTAACATATTCAGCGCAATCTTTAAATAGAGTTGGCCAATAAAAACCAGATTATAATACCTTTACACCTGTACGATCTCCTGCATGATGCCCTGTATAAGGACTGTCATGACAATCTCTTATAATGGACTGCTATTCATGCTCAGGTACACAACGTCTAATAATACCATCCACACTTTTCTTATAGAGGAAAGGATCATCCCAAAAATAATGTCTAAGATCATAAAATAATTTCTTTCTTTGTTGATAAGTGAAGTGTGGAGGTAAAACTTTACCAACAATAAAATTTGCATAGTTGGCAAACCATGGAGATGCAGCTTTAGCACTAGAGACATTAACATTTGCAAGTTGTTCATTAACAAAGCCATCATTAATAGGAATAGGATCATCAGGTGTATTTTCCATTCTAGAAAGATGATCAGCTACTTGATTATCTTCCCCTTTTCTATCAACAATGTGTAAATCAAATTCTTGCAAAAAAAGTACCCATCTTATTAGTCTAGGCTTAGCATTTTTCTTATTCATTAAATATTTAATAGCAGAATGATCAGTATGTATTGTGACTTTGGAATCAGTAATATAAGGTCCAAATTTGTCACAAGCAAATAGCACTGCTAAAAATTCCTTTTCAGTTGTAGCATAATTCTTTTGAGAAGCATCAAGTGTTCTACTAGCATAATAAATAACATTAAGTTTCTTATCAACACGTTGGCCCAAAACAGCCCCAACTGCATAATCACTAGCATCACACATAATTTCAAAAGGCAATTTCCAATCAGGAGGTTGAATAATAGAAGCACTTATTAAAGCATTCTTCAAAACATTAAAAGATTCAATACAATCATCATTAAAAGAGAAAGGAACGTCCTTTTGCAAAAGATTGGTTAGAGGTTTGGATATTTTGGAGAAATCTTTAATAAACCTCCGGTAAAAACCTGCATGTCCAAGAAAACTTCTTATACCTTTGATGTCCCTTGGGTATGGAAGCTTTTCAATAATTCTATCTTTGATGGGTCAACTTCTATTCCTTTTCCCGAAATCCGTTGCCCGAGGACAATACCTTCAGTTACTATGAACTGACACTTCTCCCAATTAAGAACTAAGTGTTTGTCTTCACAACCCTGCAAAACTTTGTTAAGGTTGAACAAGCAATTATCGAAGGAAGTACCATACACAGAGAAATCATCCATAGAAACTTCCATTATCTTTTCAATATAATCAGCAAATATAGCATTCATGCATCTTTGAAAAGTAGTAGGAGCATTACACAAACCAAACGGCATTCTCCTATAAGCAAATGTACCATATGGGCAAGTAAAAGTGGTCTTTTCTTGATCATCTTTATGAACAGGAATTTATGAGAAACCTGAATAACCATCTAAATAGCAAAAGTGAGAGTGTTTAGATAACCTTTCTAGAATTTGATCAATAAATGGCAATGGGTAATGATCTTTACGAGTTGCTTTATTTAACTTCCTGTAATCAATACACATTCTATAACCAACAACAGTACGCTGAGCCACAAGTTCATCCTCATTATTTGGAACGACAGTCATTCCACCCTTTTTTGGAACACAATGAACAGGACTAACCCACTTACTATCAGCTATGGGATAGATGATACCAGATTCAATAAGTCTTATTACCTCTTTTCTTACCACTTCTTTCATTTTTGGATGGAGATGGCGTTGATATTCAACAACAGGTTTTGCATCCTCTTCCAAATTAATTTTATGCACACATAGAGCTGGGCTTATACCTTTAAGATCATCAAGAGAGTATCCAATGGCTGGTCGGTGAGCTTTAAGTACATCAAGTAGTTTCTTTTCTTCTTCAGATGAAAGGTTAGCACCAATAATAATAGGATATATGTTCTTTTCATCCAAGTATGCATATTTAAGATTTTTAGGCAAAGGTCTTAATTCAAAACTAGGATCTCCTTTAGGTGGTGGTAGCACTCCTAAATTATCAGGTGGGATATGCAATTGTAATTGTGGTTGTTGCTATGAAAGTATTTGTTCTAAGACATCTTTTTCTTCATCGTTAAATGGTTCATCTTGATTAAGCATATAACGTTCTACCACGTCTGATAAAGCTACAGCTATATGAGCAAGAGTTTCAATTATATCTCCAGAGATTGGCTCTTTATTTGAATGTTTATCAACAAATTTAGAAAATTTGAATGCAAGTTTTTCTCCTGCACACTTAATAAACACTTTCTCTTTAGGCAAATTAATTTCAGCACCAACAGTGTGTAAGAAAGGTCTACAAAAAATGATAGGATAGAATGAGTCTTGAGGGCAACCAAGCACAATAAAATCAGCAGGATATTTTATTTTGCCAACCAATACTTCAACATTTCTAACAATTCCAAATGGACTAATATAATCTTTATTAGCAAGTTGAATTATCATACCTGTCTCTTCCATAGTGATAGGATCAATATCAGGTTTGATTTAAGATAAAGAGAATATGGAATGACACTAATACTTGCTCCAATATCACACAAGCCATGATAACTTGAAGTCCCAATAGAGCATGATATAACAGGCTTACCAACCTTGGCCGAATTGCCTTTAATAACTTTAGTAGCATCTTCACATAAATAGATATCAATATGATCTTCTTCATTTAGTTGTTTGATAACTGAAATTTGACTGTTGACTTCCACCTGTTCATAAGGCTGAGAGCATCTTCTGTTACTCTTGTTAGTAACAGCAATAAGTAAATTCTCCTTAACTTGGTTTGGATATGGAGGTGCTTCGACATACTCCTCGACTGTCACAGATGACACCTGTTCTACCAGTTTAATAACTTTAGGAACAACAATAGATTGTTTAACAGGTTCAACATAAACTTCAAACCCACTTTTAGGAACACCAATATGACTAGCAAAAGATTTAGCTATCTCAATTAAAACATAAGGATCAAGTCCAAAATTATCACTCAGATTCTTAAACAAAATAGAAGTAGAGAAATTCTCTACACATGAATATTGATAATCCAAATAAGGCTCATTACCATTATTGAGATCCCAGTGACCAGTATTTTCAGCGATAGTCTCCAACAAATTCCATGCTTCTTCTTCAGTATTATTTGTAAAACTTCCACCAGATGAATTATCCAAAAATTCCTTGTTTTTCTTTGATAGCCTCACATAAAAATTTATCAATATAATTTTCCTTGTAAGATCATGACAAGGATTCTTGCGAAGGAGTTCCTTTAACCTCCCCCAAGCTTGAGTGATGCTCTCTCCCAGATGTGGCCAGAAATTAAATATATAGCAGCGGTTCTCATAAGCTTCTTTAGGAGTAAAATATTTAAGAAAGAAAACCTTCCTCAAAATACTCCATTCAATAGTGACTTCTTCATCCAAAGACTTGAACCAAATACGAGCATTACAGAATAAAGACAAATATAATAGCTTCCTTTTTACCTGATCTTCAGGAATACCAGGAAGCCTAAATAAACCACATATGTCTTCAATTGTCTCCACGTGTTCACGTGCAGACTTAGTTCCATCCCCTGTAAATGGATTTTTCATAAGTCTTTTAACATGACCAATGGGAATTTTGTATCCCACTTTAGGCACTTCAGACACAGTAGTTTCAACCACCTTAGGAGCATTGGCATAAGCACTTTCATATAAAGCAAGGTGCAGCGAGGCACGATTCATAAAAGCCATAGTAACAACGAGATAAAACAATAAATAAAATTCAGCTTTCAAGTTTCCTTACCAAACTTCTGACCAATAGCGCTACGCTCCCCGGCAACGGCGCCAGAAAAGTGTCTTGATGGCTTCCAAGTGCAGGAGATCAATTGTAGTACTTTTCGATTAGAAAAGGTTGTCGAACCCACGAGGAGCTGAAGGTATTGGTTAGCAAGAATGATAAATAAAACAATAAAAGATGCAAGTGTTTTTGGGATTTTTGGTTGTATAAATGCAAAAGAATAAAAATGCTTAAGATAGATGGTAGCAAGTAGAAATCTCTCAAAGAGAGAAAGCCCAATCCTCTATGTGGCAAGAGGACAACTCAAGTGATGTGTGTCTTATATGTGGAAAACGTTCCCGAGGGCGGCATGGATGTTGCTAGGCATAGAGATTTATTAAACAACACGTTGAATATCTTGTCAAGTTTTAATCTTCTTTGGACGGAGCCATTGTTAGGCATAGCTAAATGAATAAACTAAACCCCTTATGATGGATCATGTGGACAAGTAAATGATTGCACAAGAATTATTAAGACATAAAGTCCCACCATAGCATTACACTCTAAGGTCCCCGATACTAATTCCCCATAAAGTAACTTCACGACTCGGTCTTAGGTTTACTTGTCCTCCTAAGTCTCCCTCAATTCATTACACTACGGTGTTCTCCTATGAGCCCATATAGGTGAAGTGTTGTGCAGTCGACGTTCGCACAACACCATCATAGAATTACATAAAAAGATAAACACTAGACAAAATACCAACACATGTCATATATAAATCATTGCCAATTCATCCTATGCCCTCAGAAACATACGGGAACTACTCACAACGTGCAAACATGATAATATTCAGTGGCATAAATGGTAAACACAATCTGAAAATATAACTTCACCTCCAAATAATGACAAGTACTCAATCACAAACATGAATAGGAGCACAAGACAAGTATCTAGGGTATAGCAACTCTCAAACTACGAGGGGGACGGAGTGGATCACGGAGATGATGATGGAGATGGTGCTGATCTTGGTGATGGTGATGATGTAGATGTCTCCTCCCATGCCAAGGACGAGAAGTGATGACGATGACGATGATTTCCCCCTCCTCCAGAGCTCAGGAGCAGCAAGATCTGATCCCCCTCGGAGGGAATCAGGAGTTTCGCCGCCGCCGCCGCCTCGGATGGACTTGGAAAAATTAGGGCGTCCCTTTTTTGGCGAGACCATGACGTGCTAAAAAGCCCCGAGCGAGGAGGTGCCCGAGGCTCCAGATGGTGGGCCCCATGCGGCCAAAGAATCTAGCCGCATGGGCCACCTTCTTTTGGGCCTCGTGGCTCTTCTCGCTTAGTTCTTCTTCCCTCTGTTGTTCTCCCGATAAAAAACCAATTGTGCAATTTTCCTTTTTTCCATTTGGGTCCCTGTAGCTCCTGAAACATTAAAAACAAGAAATAGGAGGTTTTCTGCCTCCCAGAAATTAAATACCAAAAATAGGGACTTTGTATGAAAGTCCCATAAATCATCTAAAACATGCAAAAAAATGATATAACAATGCCAATAACATTCTAATATGATGATATAAGATGTGTAAATGATGATATAAAATGCACGTATCAGGGGGGGTGGGGATTTAATGGGGTAGGTTTGAGCTAGTGTGAAGGGGAGAGTGAGGTGCAATAATGGAGTGGGGATGGGGGCTGGTCGAGTTGAAGTGGAAGCTCCAGGTTACCACTGGCGAACTGGCAGCTTGTTCGCCAGTGGTACTTAAAATACCGCTGGCGAACAGCTTCAGCACGTTCGCCAGTGGTAAGTGAGGGCCCGGGCGACCCAGCGGGGCCACCTGCCACTGGCGACCAGGAAAGCATGTTCGCCAGCGGTACTTAACGTACCACTGGCGAACAAGCTCCGTGTTCGCCAGCGGTTGGCCCCGCTGGGGTCGCCCCGGCCACGACCTTACCACTGGCGGACAGGGAAGTGTGTTCGCCAGCGGTAGTGCAAGTACTACTGGCGAAGTGGAACTAACATTCGCCAGTGATATTTACCACTGGCGAATGTTTTTTTGTTCGCCAGCGAGATTCCGGCGGCTATAGACCTTTTCCTACTAGTGCAACAGTGGCTCGTGAGTGCCTGCATATCAAATGCACCGTTGGACGTATGTAGGGAATCCGAATGATTTGTATACCAAATGAACTACAATGAGTACACACTGAGAGTGTCGAAGATGTCCGAGAGGTGGACTATATATAGGGTCGCGTGGCTCAAGAAGTGGTCGTGATAGTGCTGACCCAACAGCTCACAAGTTCTCAAAAGAAACGCACACCGCTGATCCAACGGCTCACAAGCGCTCGAAAGAAACACACCGCTGATCCAACGGCTCACAAGCGTTCGAAGGAAACACACGATCCGTGTGCTTCTTCTTTATTGGGCATACTACCTGCACTGATGACGGTAACGCATTTTTTATTGAAAATGGAAAAATGGTTAATAGTTTGAATAGTTAGAATAATTATTTTAGAAAACAAAAAATGGTTTTGGATTAGTTATTCAAATTCAAACACTTTTCATGTTGAAATTTTTGTCAGATTCAAAAGTATGCAAAAAAAATATTAGTTAATGCATTTTTATTTGAAAATGGCAAAATGGTTATTGATTTGAATAGTTAGAATAATTTTTTTCGAAAACAGAAAATGGTTTTGGAATAGTTATTCAAATTCAAACACTTTTCATGTTCAAATTTTTGTCAGATTCAAAAGTATGCCAAAGTTATTCATACTCATATTCAAACACTTTTTCAAATTCAATTTCAAACACTTGTCACAGAAAATTTTGGGCCTTTGCACGCAAAAAAAACCTCTAGTCCCAGTTGGAGCCACCATCCGGGACTTGAGGTGTTTTTGCGCGCGCCCTTTTCGGCTCCCCTGAAAACATCTCTAGTCCCGATTTGATCCACCAGCCGGGACTAGAGGTCCAGGGGTATAAATACCACGGCCTCCTCCCCTGTTCGAGCCACGAACCGGGACACAGAGAAGGAGGACGCCGCCGCCAAGCCGACAACATCATCAGGCTGCCCGAGTTTGAGCCCGCGCCGCCCTCTCCTCTGGCCGCGCCGCCGCCCGCACGCCCTCTCCTCCGCCCTGCGCCGCCCTCTCCTCTGGCCACCCGCTAGCTCGCCCTCTCCTCCACCCGCGCCGCCGCCGCCCGCACCGCCCTCTCCTCCGGCCCGCCGCCGCCCGCGCCGCCCTCTCCTCTGGCCCACAGCCGCCCGCGCCGCCCGCCCCACCGACACCCGCCCCACCGACGCCTCTGATCGAGGTGACTAACCTCGTTGTTTGCATTTTTTGTGTTATTTGCATTTTTAGGTAATTAGGTTTTTTAGTAATTTAGAAAAGTAGGGTAGCAAAAATTAGGTAAGAAAATTAGTGTTACAAAAATTAGAAAAAAATAGTGTTAGTAAAAATTAGGCTAGATAATTAATGTTAGCAAAAATTGTCCTTGAAGTTAGCAAAAAATTAGGTTAAAAAACTAGTGTTGACAAAAATTAGTGTGAGCAAAAAATTGGGTTAGAAAATTAGTGTTAGCAGAAAATTGGGTTAGAAAAATTGGGAAAGATTCCAGGAACTGTCAAATTGGAAGCCCCTAATGGAATTCCGGCTTTCATCTCACAGCACAAGGCATTCTCCTTACCGTTGGAATCAAATATTGTGACCTTAAAACATGCATTTGCAAGGTATCGAATCATCAGGGAATAATTTTCTTCTATTTGATTGGCATCAACAAATGCCGCCCATCCAGACTTGAGGATTGTTCTGTTCATCTTCTCCAAAACTCCGACATCATATGTAATTCCATTAGGGGCTTCTAATTTGACAGTTCTTGGAATCTTTCCCCCAAAATATTTGGCAAACCACTCTGTTATCACCTGTAGCAAGCAGGAATATTAGGTTTAGGTTTGAATTTAGGGTTTAAATTTAGGGTAGATTATTTTTTTAGTATTACTTTTGTAGTATTACTTTTTAAGTATTACATTTTTAGTGTAGAAATAGAAATTTTGACTTAGGTGTTTTTAGTTTGTTGTTCTCGGCGACGATGTGCGGGACTGGGCTCCGCCAGGCTGGCACTGGGAGGTGCAACCTTCCAGGACGTGCAGCTTGGTGAGGAATCCGGGGGACGTCGTCGACCCGGATCTTCATTGGTGGCAGTCGCGTGGGCCACGCTCGATGCAAAGGGAGCTGGCCCTCGAGGAGGTGGTACGTCGCCGTATCAGGGAGGACGACGAGCACATCCGTCGCTACATGTATCTATTGGATAAGCAGTATAGTAATACCTGGTCGTTTCTTCAGAGTGTTCCTTATCATGTGAGCTATGACCCTGTGAGGGTTCCTTCTCTTTGGATGCGCAGTGCCGGCGGCTCTGAACCCCGCGGCTCAGGAATCGGTCGAAGTTAGTTTGAGAGGTTCATGCATGGGAGATATATTAGTGATATTATTCGTGATGTATTAGTGTCGGGGGGCAACCCCCGGATAGGGTCAAGATGACGAGACATACGTAGACCCGGAGTTGACCAGGTCAAAGCTGACCGACATACCATACCGGCATACAGAAACCGACATACAGATTGGATTTTGGATCGCCTTCTTTGTTCTTCACATGTGCAGGGAGGGAGAACCGGGTCAAGAGGTATCTGGCATGCCTATGCCGGATAGGTGGAGATGGATCTATATCTCGGTGGACGGTCAAGACTCACGTCTTGTCCCTACAATCACGGAGCAGGCGTCGTGCCATTGGCACGATAGGACGTAGCTACCAAACCCTTGACCCGGGAGTCACGGGGTGGAGAGTCAGGTCTCCATACCGCTGACCGAAGCGGTACGGGGGAGCAGTGCGCCAGGAGTGGAGGCACGTCCAATCCAGGACGTGCCAGGCAGCGATGACGGAAGCAGTCAGAGCCCCGGACATGGCCACAGTGGTGGGTACGTCAGGGCTCACGTCAGCCCTAGCTTGTACCTTGGGTTCCATTATATAAGGAGCACCAAGGGCTCCTCTTACAGGGACGGAAGATCAGAGCCTACGGAGAAACGCTGAGCAACCAGACCCGGCTAGAGAGCCCAAGTGCTACACTTTTCCTTGGTTCATAGCTCTCTGCATACAGCTCGAGGAGCATCTTGTAGCCCGAGTTGTGATCCATCATATAAATAGGCAAGCACGAGTAGGGGTTTTACCTCCTCACGAGGGCCCTGAACCTGGGTAGATCGTGCGTCTTTGTGTATTCCGTGTGCGTATTCCTATGCACTTTCCCTCCACGGTACCTCCAGCGTCCATCGGCCCCAACATTAGCCTACCTATGGCATCTGCCGTGACACCACCACGACAATTGGCGCCCACCATGGGGCCAGCAGCGGCGCTGGCTGGTGTGTTCATCCAGATGGGTTCCCTCATCGCTTCGGGCGAGCGCGTGCTCTGTGGCCTTGTCCATAGGTTCGGCTCACTCAACGTCGTCAGCGACAACGCAGGCTGTTTCGGCAGCAGGCCGCTACCTCGGAACGGCTGCCTCATCGACTTTGGCGCGCTCACGGTCTACATCGCCACCGGGGTCCCCTGCTTGTTTCCCGAAAGGGTGCAGGTTGGTGCGGATCCTCCCGCAGTCTACGCAGCTCGCGGCCGACGTACCGCTCACCCCGCCAGTTGCGTGAAGGTCATGACGACCGCTCCGGACGTTGGTGCCGGCATTGCCACGGTCGGAGAGGCCGAGGCCAGCACCAGATCTGCCAGGATGGCGCGCCCGCCGTTGGAGAGGCCGGAGAACAGCACGGCGCAGGCTGGTACATCAGGTGTGCCGGTGGCACCGAGGCCTCTTCAGGACGTGATCGAGAAGCTGGCCACCCCAGTTGCTCCGAGCGCAGATGCGGCTCTGGCTTAGGCTGAGCTGGATCAGCAGCGCAAGAACATACTCCAGGAGGATATAGAGGTAGCCCGAGTCAGGCAAGAGTTTGACATATCTCTCCGTGAGTATAACAAGGCTCATGGTTTTACTCCAGTAGCGAACCCTGTTAGTCGCATGGACGAGGTGCGCACCCGAAGTAGAGACCTCAATGCTGAGATTGCTAGAGATGGTAGACCCAAATCTAGTAGAACTTCTAGTCATGTTTCGGCCGATAAGCCGAAGTATAGTACTCCTGGCAAGAACCTTAGGGCTGCAGAGGCAGCCGCAGCCGAGTTGCCCAGCTTGTCCGGTGATGCTCTTTGTAGGCAGCAAGACCGGGTAAATGAGTTGGTAGCCATTGCCAATCGTCAGAATGAGGCTTTCCGGAAGGAAAACCCGGATGTAGGTGGATCTCGGTACATTCACTCGAATGGTGGTGCCGGTGGAATGTCCAAGGGACAGGCCTCGTCTCCATATGTCGGTAGAAGTCGTGACCAGAGTGTGAACTCTAGTAAAAACAAGCAGCTGCAGGCTTATGATCCGGTCTATGCCGGAAAGCAGATAGTCGGGCAAGGCAATGCCGGTCAGGGAGCCCCTGAACCTGCGCAGGGCAGGCAAGGAGCTGGCCGGGTTCACCCGGCAAATTAGGGACAGCCACCTCGGTATCCGGCACCTAATCCACCTTGGCAACGAGCAGGCTGCCGACCGATATGATGATGGTTACTAGGCCATGGAGCGGGCCGGGTACACAAGATTCAGACACCAGGCGTCCGAGGGTGCACTAGGTGCTCGGCTGGGAACTCACCAGCTGCCGGCACATGATGTCTGCAATCAGCTTGACAGAATTTATCTGTCTGAACATCTGGAGGAGCAAGGCCCACCGGGTCCAGCATGTTTTGGACCCCGGATAATGAAACAGGCACCGGTGCTGGGCTTTCAGCTCCCCCGGGGCACGAAAACATATGACGGCGGTACTAAGCCGGAAGATTGGTTGACCGATTGTGTCACACCAGTGCACATTGCTGGTGGCAGCCGCCGTTGGGCAGTGCGGTATGTCTCGCAAATGCTGGAGGGACCAGCCCGAATCTAGTTGAACAACCTGGAGGAGGACATCATCGATTGCTGGTTGGACTTCTCGGATGCTTTCATCAGCAACTTCTCCAGCACATACAAGAGGCCGAATCGTCCTCAGCAACTGTCCATATGCCGGCAGAGAGAGGATGAAACTGACCGGGAGTATCTGACCTGGTGTAGTACAATCCGCAACTCATGTGAAGGAGTCATCGAGTCGCAGGCCATCGCATGGTTTGCGCAAGGGTGCCGACATGGTTCCATGCTTTGGCAGAGACTCCAGAGAGGGATGCCAGCCACCTTGGCCAAGATAATCGAGATAGCAGACAGCTACGCCCTGGGTGATCCGACTCAGCCCTTGCTGGCCCCGGTAGAAACCGGCAGGAGGTATCCCGCTCAGGATCGGGATAGATCGGGCAGGCGTAGTGATCGCCCGGAGTACAGGAAGAGAAGAGATGACAGGCCGGACTACCGATATGGGTCAGACCAGGTCGCCGCTGTTGATCAAGATCAGGTGGATGCCGGCAGTAGCCAGCGCCAGAAGAATGATGGTCCTTCATGGGGCCAAAACTCAGAGGGAAAGAGGCCATGGAATGGCGAAAAGAGGCCATGGAATGGTGAGAAGAAGCCAGGGAATGGTGACAGGAAGCAGTGGGTTGACAAGCAAAGGTATACCTATGAGATGATGTTGGATGGGCCTTGCAGCTTTCACACCAAGCATCCCAGCAGGCCGGCTAATCACACAACCCGGAACTGCAGTTGGTATCAGCGCAAGCCGGCAAGTGCCGGTCCGGTATCTCGACCTGCACCTCTCACGGGTTCAAACACTCAGCCTTTGAACACCCAGCAGAGACCGGAGAATTTCAACTAGGTGGCCAATGTGGCCAACAGTTACAACCACAACAGTTACAACAACAACACCAACAACAACAACAATGCTGGCCCGAGTTGGCAGAACGAGTACCGAGAGCCCCACCAGAGTTACATGGTCTTTGTGACCGAGCCAACTGACAAGCAGAGCCAGCACCGGCGTGCGATGGTGGTAAACGCGGTTATGTCGGCTATGCCAAAATTCATGTACTGGTCCGAGGATGAGGTCAGCTGGAGCATCAATGACCATCCCAAGGTCATGCCCAACCCAGGGGGTTATGCTCTAGTGTTGATCTGACATTCCTCGGGCCCAGCATCAACGTCAGGTTCACCCGGGTCCTCGTTGATAACGGGAGCAGCATCAACATCATGTACCGGGATACCATGGTCAAACTCGGCATAACCGAGAACATGATGCAGCCAAGCAGGACCACCTTCCATGGTATAGTGCCGGGTGTCTCGCATGCACCCATGGGCACAATTTGGGTCGATGTCTCCTTCGGTGGCAAGGGCAACTGCAGGACTGAGAGCCTGCTGTTTGAGGTCGTGGACCTCGAAAGTCCATACCATGCCTTACTCGGTAGGCCAGCACTAGCCAAGTTCATGGCGTCCACTCATGTGGCCTACCTGAAGATGAAAATTCCGGGTCCGAATCGTGTCATCACCATCTCGGGTGACTACAAGCGTTCCATGGAGTGCGCCTCCGCTGGGTCACTTCTGGCCGAATCACTGGTGATTGCTGCGGAGAAGAGGAGAATCCATGAGGTGGTGGCTCTGGCCCAGTCCGCTCAACTCGGTATGCCGAGTATGGCTAACCCGCAGCAGACCGCGACCTTCCAGGCGGCGAAGGAGTCCAAGAAAATCGGCATCGACGAGGCTAACCCGGACCGCTCCGTCATCATCGGTGCCGGGTTGGACAGCGAATAGGAAAGCGAGCTCATCCACTTCCTCCGTGAGAATCGGGACATCTTCGCATGGTCAAATCAGGACCTGCCGGGTGTTCCAAGGGAGTTGGCTGAGCACTCCTTACATGTCCGGTCTGATGCGAGACCGGTGAAACCACCAATGCGACGCCTCGCAGCTAAGAGGAGAAAGATTGTTGGTCATGAGATAGCCAGACTTCTCGCGTCTGGTTTCATCATGGAAGTGCTGCACCCGGACTGGTTATCTAACCCGGTCCTAGTGGGAAAGAAGAAGGATGACCCGAATGTAGCGGATGTTTGGCGCATGTGTATTGACTACACAAACTTGAACAAGGCATGTCCGAAAGATCCATTCCCATTGCCCCGGATCGATCAAGTGATCGACTCCACGACTGGGTGTGAACTGTTATCATTTGTAGATGCGTACTCTGGTTTTCACCAGATACCCTTGAACCCTGCGGATCAAATAAAGACTGCCTTTATCACACCGTACGGGGCTTATTGCTATCGTGTCATGTGCTTTGGTTTGAGAAATGCCGGTGCTACTTACCAGCGCTGTATGCAAAAATGTTTGCATGATCAGATAGGCAAAATGTGCAGGTGTATGTCGACGACATAGTCATCAAAACTAAAGAAAAACATACCTTGTTGGATGATCTCAAAGAGACATTCGCAAACCTGCGGAAATTCCGGCTAAAGCGTAACCCGGATAAATGTACATTCAGGGTGCCGGCAGGCAAGTTATTTGGTTTCCTCATGTCAAGCCGAGGTATCGAGGCAAACCCGACTAAAATCCGTGCAATAGAAAACATGAAATTGCCGAGATGTCTCAAGGATGTCCAGAAGTGCACGGGTTGCCTGGCCTCCTTGAGTCGTTTCGTAGGTCGGTTGGGAGAAAAGGTCCTACCTTTGTACCAACTGATGAAAAAATCGGATAAATTCAGTTGGACGCCGCAAGCAGATACAGCGTTTCATGAGCTAAAAATGATGTTGGCTACAGCACCGATATTAGCCTCACCGTTGCCAAGAGAGCGCATGTTGCTTTACATAGCAGCAACTAACCGAGTCGTTAGTGTCGTGGTTGTGGTAGAATGAGAGGAAGGAGGAACTACGGTGCAAAGACCGGTGTATTACTTGAGTGAGGTGCTCTCCACCTCAAAACAAAATTACCCTCACTACCAAAAATGACCTATGGTGTGTACATGGCGGCCAAGAAACTGAAGCATTACTTCCAAGAGCATCCTATAACCGTTGTAAGTGCGCCCCTGTCTCGGAGATCATCGGCAACAAGGATGCGAGTGGCTGGGTAGCCAAGTGGGCTATTGAGCTGGCGGCTTACGCACCGCAATATGCGAGAAGAGATACCATCAAATCTCAAGCTGTGGCTGATTTCTTTGTCGATTGGGCCGAGATGCAGTATGAGCCATCTCTGCCTGACTCCAATTACTGGAAAATGCATTTCGATGGGTCCAAAGTGAAAGAGGGCCTGGGGGCCGGTGTGGTTCTCACCTCGCCAAAGCGAGACCAGCTGAAATATGTGCTGCAGGTCCATTTCGCGGCATCCAATAATGTGGCCGAGTATGAAGCATTGATTCATGGACTCAAAGTGGCCAAGGAAATCGGGATCCGCCGGATAATATGCTATGGTGACTCGGATCTGGTGATTCAGCAAACATCAGGCAACTGGGATGCCAACATGGCGGCATATCGGTTCCATGTCCAGAAGATCTCATAGTACTTTGATGGTTGCGAGTTCAATCACATTCGGCGGATAGAAAATGAAAGTGTTGACATGCTATCCAAGATTGGATCATACCGACAGGCCATCCCACCCGGGGTGTCACTGGAGCATCTTCACAAGCCATCAATCAAGCCTTCACCCGAGTCCGAGTCGATATTTATCCTGGGTAATCCGGAACCCGGCGTCGTCCCGATGGACGTGGATGTCGGGAGCATGCTGCAGGACTCGGGGACTGCTCCGCAGGACTCGGGGACTCCTGTGGATGTCGGGTACATTCAGCAAGACTCGGGGACTGTGTTGGAAAACAGGAAAGCCGGTTGGCGGAACTCGGGGACTCCTTGGGAGGACTCGGGGACTCGTCAGCCTATGTCGAGCGTTGTAATGTTAGTTGATGCGATGTAAATTGACGAGCCTGTATTCGGTATTCTTCCAGTACCGGCATGGGCACAACCCATCATTACATTCATGTTGGATGGCAGTCTACCGAGTGATGAGGTCTCGGCTAGACAGATATAGAGGCGATCCAAATCCTTCACCATCATCAACCAGGAGCTGTACAAGAGAAGCGTGACCACCGTGCTTTAGCGCTGTGTCGAACCAGAAGAGGGGGAAGAGATTCTCCGAGATATTCATCAAGGAGAGTGCGGTCATCACGCCTCTTCCAGAGCAATTGTGGCTAAAGCATTCCGGTATGGGTTTTACTGGCCCAGTGCTTTGCAACAGGCAGAGGACATTGTCCGGAAGTGCGAAGGATGTCAGAGGTTCGCCCACAAAATTCATATGCCGGCATCAGCACTCAAGACTATCCCCATCACCTGGCCATTGGTAGTGTGGTGTCTGGACATGGTGGGACCATTCAAGCCGGCCCGAGGTAACATGACTCACATCCTGGTGATGGTGGCCAAGTTCACCAAGTGGATTGAGGTAAAGCCAATAAGAAAGTGCGATGGCCGCACGGCCGTATCATTCCTGAAGGATATTATCCTAAGGTATGGTCATCCGCACAGCATTATCACGGATAATGGCACCAATTTTGCCGAAGGAGCTTTTGCCCGGTTTTGCCTGGAAAAGAGAATCAGGCTAGACCTAGCATCGGTCGCACATCCTCAGTCCAATGGGCAAGTTGAAAGATCAAACGCTTTGGTTTTGTCCGGCATAAAACCCCGGTTATTTGAGCCACTGCTACGAGCTCCGGGGTGTTGGCTGGATGAGATTCCGGAAGTACTGTGGAGTCTAAGGACTACCCCGAATCGCTCTATTGGCTACACATCATTTTTCCTGGTCTACGGAGCAGAGGCAGTTCTGCCAACCGACATAGAGCATGACTCGCCAAGAGTCACATTATATAACGAGTCTGAGGCTAAGGAAGCCCAGGAGAATGATGTCGATCTACTCGAAGAGGCACGAGAGTTGGCTTTGTCCAAATCAAGGATATATCAACAGAATCTCCGACACTATCATAGCCGGAAAGTAAACCCTCGCAAGTTCCGAGAAGGGGACCTGGTGCTTAGGCTTGTGCAATGCACAGCCGGCATGCACAAGTTGTCACCTCCATGGGAAGGGCCGTTTATCATGAGCAAGGCTCTGCACAATGATGCCTATTATCATATTGATGTTCAGAAGCAGGTGAAGAACAGGATGGACAAATCCGGTGAGGAGACCAAACGACCTTGGAATGTAGCTCTTCTTTGCCCTTTTTACTCTTAAGGACCCACTGTATCTATCTCAAAACCCTGAAATGAAATGTTGGCACCCCAAAAACAAACTCGGGGACTGCCTTGTTGAAAAATTTGTGTTTTTCTCTGTTTCTATCTCTGTTTCCTGTATGTCGGATGGCTCTAAAAACCGTGTCTCATTGTTTGGGAGTATTGTATGCTACGTCTTTGTGATCTTCTGACCCGACTGCCGAACACCAAAATGGTAGGCAAGGGCAAAGCTGGCAAGGTGCAGTAAACGAGAAAACAGACTCGGGGACTCGGTTCAGGAGCGATCCGGTTTCTTTTTGTTTATCCTTATGTCGGATGGCTCTAGTTCATGTCTCAGAATTTCGAGTACTGTATGCTATGTGTCGCGGCCTCATGACTCGACTGTCGAACGCCACAATGGTAGACAAGAGCTGGGATCGCAACACCTAGTACACAAGAAAGCAAACTCGGGGACTTGGCCCAAGCACGATTCGGCATAAGCTGTTTATTAATCCTATGCTTTGTTCTTTACTTGTGTGTTGGATGAGTTTAAGCCATATCTCAAAGTTTTTAGTATTATATGCTATATCTCGATAATCTTGTGACTCGACAAGAGCAAAGGTTGCAAAGTATAGTAAACAAGAAAGTAAACTCGGGGACTCGGTTCAAGATGATCCGGCATACGGCTAATCTTTTCAAAATGTGCAAAATAAAGTACCAAGTACCAACCATGAAAAGCTTAAAGTTTATATTACATCTGCACCCGGCATCCCGGGGATTTAATGATCTGAGTTTTTTCAAAGTTTAAGCAGCAGGGTCCGAGGTAGTCGGATCGGTCGGAGCGGTGCCAGTGGCTGTGTTGGGAGGTGTGTCGGCGTCAATCTCCTCGTCAACTCTTTCTTCACTTTCTTCTTCGTCCTTGTCGGCATGCAAAATTTCTTCCGCTTGAGGAACCTGCGGGCCTTTGACGAAGGAGTGCACTGGAGCATATTGGATGAGGGAGTATGCCGTTTCTTGGCTACGCCGGATGAGATCTGGGTCAGTGGTCAACTTTGACCCATCGCGCAAAGTCTTGAGCGCGTCGAGGTTGATCCCCTCGTACCAAGATAGCACATACATCAGGGCTTCATCCGCACCGACTCGGGCGGCGGATGACCACCAATCGTCGAGTCGGTCCTCGCCACCCAGCAAGCATTTAGTTAGTTCGTCAACTGATGCCGGAGGCTGGGACTCAGGCCAGAGAGCTCTATAAACCCGGATCGCATAGGAGAGGAGTCCCACTCCGATAGCCCTCAGTGGCAACATGCGCGATTTCAAAGCCACCAGATGATCGTTCATGTCCCACTCGGCCGAGATCGAGCCATCTCGGATCTTCTTCTCCCGGAATGTGCGAGTGCTGTTATCCGCAGCAGCTTTGGAGTGCGGGAAGTGTTCTGAATTGAAAATGACTAACACCAAGATAAGTCACATGGAGGTAAATAATGGATGTCGGGTAATGACAGAAGAGGAAAGGGCTTACTGTACAACTGACCATTAATGCTGGAAAACTCCGCCAACCATCGACTGATATTGGTCTTTAGGGCCTGGATCTCACCCTCTGCCGAGATTGCGCGAGACTCGAACTCCTCAATGGATTCCTTGAGTTTCCGAGTCTCTTCATCCCGGAGTTGTTTCTCCGCGGCGGCAGATTTCTCCAGGTCGGCAGTACGACCCCGAGATTGGTCAAGCTCGGCCTTCAGCCGGGATATCTCCTCTCGCTCCTTCAAGAGCTCGGCCTTGTGAGCGTCCTCGCGCTCCTTCATCTGGGCGGTTAGCTCGGTGACGGTGATGCAATCCGCGTGGATATCCGCATAAGTTTTTTGCTCGGCTGTGCCGAGATAGCAATATAAGAATAAAGAAATCGACACAACTACAAATTATACCAGGGAAGATAACTTACTCTCAAGGGCGGTGACTCGCTCCTGTAATTCCTTCACATTGGCCTCTCTCCCGGCTATTTATGTCGGCCAGTGAGGTAGATGGAGAAGTCAGAACAAGATAGTTTAAGTATAATCGAGATGTCGGCAAAAAACAAGGGTACCTTTGCCCCGCAACTCGATCTGCAGCTGCTTGCACTTGTCCTTGAGCGATCTGTGCGCCAATATCAGTTTATGGTGCAGCTGAGTTCGAGCAGTCATGCAAGCCTGCAATGATGGAATAATAGTGTTGTTTGTGAAGATTCACGCCGAGTAATCTTTACTCGGTCGAGTTTGAATCACTCAACCCGAATCTCGGGGACTGGGGATAATGAGATATCTACATTGAAAAGTTGAAACAGTAGGCCTTTATTCGGCAGTATTTACCTCGGCAGCTCGGTCGGCTTCAAGGAGGGCAAATTTTGCGGCGAACATCTTTTGGGCAACTAAGCTTGGCCCTGCCGGATGGTTCGAGATCTGGCCCGCTGATGATCGCGAGGTCACCTCGCTGGTGTCGGCGGCATTCCAGTCCATATTGAGCTGCTCAAGGGAGCGCAAACTTCTCCCACTCAAGATTTTCAGAGGGGCGAACCCCCAGTTAAACCCAGTGGTCTGGATGCTGGTTGTTGTGGCTGTAGTACCGGGTTTCCCTTGAGGAACTATCCGTCTTTCCGGATTAAGCGGCACTTCTTTGGCCGGTGCTTTCCCGGCCGCAGTGTGTGCAACCTTCTTTGGTGGAGACCCCGACGAAGCAAGAGGAGACGGTTGTGGCTGCTGTTTCGGAGGAGTTGGTCGCCGCAACTGTGCCGGAACGGGCTGCGGCTGCTGCTGCGCTGTTGGGATAGGTTGTGGCGACGAGGGCTGTTACTGCTGAGACTGTGGTTGTTGTGGTGGTTCTTGCTGCTGCTGACTCTGGTGTTTCGAGTTCTCCGGAGCCTCGGTCCTCTCTATCTTGGGGGCCGAAGAGTTGGCTCCGAGACTCTCATCTCGATTGGGCGCTGGAATGTCAGTCGCAACCGGACCCGCATTTCTTGCTCCAGATCCTGGAGCCGATGGATCTGCTGCTGGACTTGTCCGTGCTGGACTTGGCACCCGGGTGTCGTCGGGCCGAGGGGGCGTCGGAGTCCTGACCGGGACCTGGTTGATAGGCGTGGTCGGGGTGACTTCCAGAGGAGCCATGCTGTAAGGCAAAACAATAAAGTATATCGTTAGAAGAAGAAAAACAGGAAAAACAAGTATAGTCAAGTATATGAAGTTTAGGTCGGCGAAAGGGAATCTTACCCATTGGAAACAGGCCGTTCACGACGCTTCACTACCGTCTTCTTTCTTGGCTTCTTCTGCGGGGGACCCAAAGTGCCGGAAGACCCGACATCTGCGGCCACGGGATTTGCACGCTTCCAAAGCGGGCCCTTGGTTCCCACAGCGAGAGGTGCCACCTCGAGCACCTGGTCGTCCGAGTCAGCTGGGGGCGAGGGCACCGGATATGATAACGCAATCGGACGATGGTCATATACCTCTAAAATCTGACAGTCATCGTCTTCATCCTCAGACCAATCTTGGAAGGAGGAGACGCGAGTCTTACCCGTGGCAGGACCCGGAACAGCGGCGGGGATCGGCACGTTGTCCTCGTCATCCAGATCTTCCGAGTCGACTTCGACCCGGTCCGCACCCCAGTTGGCGGCTGGGTCCGATCCGTCCTCGGCCGCCTGTCGAGCAAATCTCTGCATAATGACAAAGAGTCCAGTTGACGTCAAAGGCAACATAGTGAACGGGGCCACAGTTGTGGGTACGTCAGGGCTCACGTCAGCCCTAGCTTGTACCCTGGGTTCCATTATATAAGGAGCACCAAGGGCTCCTCTTATAGGGACGGAAGATCAGAGCCTACAGAGAAACGCTGAGCAACCAGACCCGGCTAGAGAGCCCAAGTGCTACACTTTTCCTTAGTTCATAGCTCTCTGCATACAGCTCGAGGAGCATCTTGTAGCCCGAGCTGTGATCCATCATATAAACAGACAAGCAGGAGTAGGGGTTTTACCTCCACATGAGGGCCCTGAACCTGGGTAGATTGTGCGTCTTTGTGTATTCCGTGTGCGTATTCCCAGGCACTTTCCCTCCCCGGTACCTCCTGCGTCCATCGGCCCCAACATTAGCCTACCTATGGCATCTGCCATGACACCACCACGACAATTAGGGTTAAAAATGGACCCGAGCTATGTAACTAGATTATTCTATATGTATTAGTGATACTTTTGCATATTTGATCAATGTTGCTTTTCTAAAGTGAGGAAGATAATGTTCGCTACTTTGAATTATTCTGCTAATGCTAACATTGTTTTATCTTTCTTTAGTATTAGTTAAGCAATGGATGACTTCAACAACAGAGACCATGAAGAGGACATGTTTGCCCTTATACGGCAACCCCAGGGTGGAGCAGAAGTCGCTGGAGCAGAAGACATCGTAGCAGAAGACGGCTCACGGTTTTTGAACGAGTCTGGTAAGGGAATGGAGCTCGAAGACGAAGCGCATGAGCATCGAGTGCAATGACGACTCACAAATTGGTGGACATCCGCTGTCTGGCGAGGTATATTAAGCCTCTGGTGATCAGATGCAATAATTGATTTGTATATATATGTATTAACGAATGTTTCTTATTTTAGACCTCCGTGTCGACCCAATCTGGCAGAAGTAAACGAGGCCATGACAATGGGTTGGACAAAGATGTGCATCTCCGAATTGAGCTCGTCTCTCCATAGGGCAAACCATTGCTTCACGAGGGGAACGTAGATACCTTTGTGCATCAATGCGGAGTTATTGTTAGGGACAACGTCCCGATCAGCGTTCAGGAATGGAATAAGCCAAAAAAGGTAGAGGGAGTTAGTTATGTCGACGACAGATTGAAGTCGATGCTTTGGGACAATCTCATTGCACATTTCACCCTTCCGGTCTTTGATGATGATGAAGCAAAGACAAAAGCCATGAGGGACTTAGTCAAGCATTTCTCTCTTAAGAAGATGGATGAACAATTCAATAATTACAGGAACAAATTATACCGTGCGTATGTCAAAGGTAAGAAAGTTCCAGATTTCACTGGCACACTAGAGAGGCAGCGGGCTCACTGGGACACATTTCTGGAGTACAAGAGTTCGGAAGTAGCTAAGCAAAGGTTGGAAAAGAATAAGGAAAATGCAAAGACAAAGAAATATCACCATAAACTGGGGACAGGTGGCTACAGAAGTGCCGAGCCTAAGTGGGATCAAACTAAGGCCACCATGCGCGAAAAAGGGATCATTCCAGCTATAGATGCCTGGCCCCATAGGGCAAGAAATTGGGCACTTGGGTATGGGTCGGAGTATGACATGGAAATAGGGGAGTTAAAAAATGATGAAACGAAAAAATTCTATACACCAGAAAACAATTGTTGAAGCAATTGCCGAGGTTCAAGAGGGAAAGTTTATTCCCGACAGAGAGAATGAAGAGTTGACAAAGGCCCTCGAGAATCCTAAAAAACCAGGACGAACACGAGGCTTTGGACCTAGTGTGCCGTGGAAGATTGGGTTTCCCGAGGACCGTGAAACTTATAGAAGCCGAGCGAGAGCAAAGAAGAGGAAGGAGCAGGAGGAGGAAGACCGGTTGAACAACCTAGAAAGAGCGAGCGAGGAAGTACTTGATATGGTAGCGCGCCAACAGAAGCAAATAGAGGAATTGCGCACGCAAGGGCCAACTCATCAGCTGCAGCAAGATAGTTATGAAGGTGGCCCATCTCAGTGGAGAAGCAGCGTGGCTCCCACGGCGGTCGGTGCTGATGAGGCACTGATGGATGGCTACCCTGTGTATGATATAAGGGAGAAGAAAAGTTGTGAGCTACATGTGGGAGTGAAGAACTTATCCTTCAAGGTGGCAGAGAACTATGCTTTAACTTGTTAATCTACAACACGGTGGCATTGCAATGCGATTCCAGATGTCTATGGTCATGTCGGCGTGGATCAAGTTGTACCAGGATATGAATCACTGGAGCTTGACATCCGTGGAGCTGATGATGAGAGGACACTGGGAGACGTCGGGGGTGGTATCGTTCTATGGCGCAAGAAATACATCGTGTTTCCAGGCTCGGCGCCAAGGCCACCATCGTCTCCTCCGAGTCACGATTCACCACAACACAAGTCCATCTCGATTTCCGCCGCCGCATTAGCCGACTCCTCAGCCGACTCCGCCGCCTCCGCCCACTAAGGCTCAGGGCCAAATGGGGAAGCGCACCGCTTCGTTGATGGGTAACCGATGCGGACCCCGATAGCAGCTCCTCCCAAGAGTACCGCCGGCTCCTCCCATCCGAGCTTACGACCGGACTGGTGAGGAAACCGCTGTGATCATGGATGCCGAGGTGAAAAGACAGCTTGCACCGAAAAAGCCCGAATAAAAGCAAAAATTTGATGCACAAAGCATAAAGTGGGCTAAGAACTTTATTGCGCAGCCATCGCAATTTGAGATAAATAAGCCGAATGACTATTTACGATGTATGAGGAAATCAACTAGCTCCCACATGACGAGAAGTAGTAGTGCCAGCGGGAAAAGAGACGTTGCCCAGCTCGGAGAACATGCAAAATAGTCGATCTCCCCGCTCAAGGTACCCACTCATCAGGGCTTCACGGCGGACATTGTTCTACCACCCAGTATGAGTCAAGCTGCACAATTTGCTGTAGAAGCTGGCATTACTCTTTCTCAACTGCAAGGCGAAGAAATCCTCACGTTACCCGAAGACTCATGGAAATGGGAATATGAGAAGTCTCTGGTGTCACCTGATCAGATCAATCTTCTACCAACACAAATGTGAAAACTGCATGAGTGGTACTTGCAAGTCACAAAGGAAGAGCGAATAATGCTCATTGTGAAAGTTACAAATGAGCATTACATAGGTGAAGACCAGGTACTAATTTATTTTCAAGAACTCTATATGTTATACAAGCTTGAAGCCCTCGACTTGAGTATCGTCAGTACCTATTGTCTTTAAGTGATTCAATTCATTTATTTCTAAAAAAAATTCTCTAGCTTAGCTCGTTCATTGCCTATACTTATGCTCATCACTACTTCCCCTGGAACCGATGAAAAATGTGGATCCCTTCTTATGTATATGTAC
The DNA here is from genome assembly GCA_012064385.1 of Puccinellia tenuiflora. NCBI lineage: Eukaryota > Viridiplantae > Streptophyta > Magnoliopsida > Poales > Poaceae > Puccinellia > Puccinellia tenuiflora. Next base: position 2,480,122 of record QRDG01000356.1, read on the forward strand.
TCGCTCAGAATGATTCTTCTCTATCTATAGTTCACGGCCTATTAGAAAAAGATTGCAGTCAGGTTGATAATAATCGAGTGCCATTACTTCGTCGGTCCGAACCAAGGAATCCGTTAGAAATGTTTTGAAATGGATATTGTTCTCTCTTTGATTAGGGATTGCTATATGAAAAGAAGTGGAGTTTGAAGTAATTATGCTCGTCACTATGCTATTATGCAGAATGAAGAGTGATGAATGTGACCAAAAAGGAATCCTCGACACTGGGTTCGCTGACCCAAAACGAATTAATGAAAAATTGCTGATGGACTTCCCCGAGGAAACGGAGGCCAACTTGCTAAGGTTCATACAAAGGCAACATTACAAAAAGAAGATACTGTTTCCTTACAACTTCAAGTAAGAATATTACTGTCTTGTAATGAATTTTTTTGCTTACTCGATATTAAGTGTAACTGATGAGTTATTCACGTATATAAACGTGCGTAGCTTCCATTACATTCTGCTAATCATTGAAGTTGATTATGCAAGAGTTGAAATCTCTGACTCATTGGAGAAATACGATGCAAAGTACCACGAAGCAAAGTACTACAAAAGCTTTATAGATGTGCTCCAAAGGTAATTTCTATCATTACGCACTATATCGGTCTCTTTTGTTCATTTCATGAGATATCAAGTAACTAATAACTCATTTATTCATTTTTTTGCCGGGCAGGATTTGGAAAAGGTTCATCAAGAGGACACAGGGTGAATTTAAAAAGGAGCTTAGTTTTCATCAAGTCAAGGTAAGTAGTACGAGCTAGGTTCGTGCATCTCTTTAATTCTAATTTCAATATCATTATATCATGCTTGATTATTATTTTATTGAATTCTATTATCGTAAAGTGCGAGAGGCAGCCACAGGGGAGCCATTTGTGTGGATATTTCGTTTGCGAGTGGATTCGCCAGGAGGTCAGTGAGCGGAACGCAATGAAATTTTTAGAAGTACGTGAACAAATATATTCACAATTTTATTTTATTACCATCAATTGTGTTGAGTGTCATTCATAATTTTTTGTTATAATGATTCATATTGATCTCCTTCTTTTATAGTTGGATGAACTGCGGAGCAGACTGCAACCAAAGGAGCGCTTTGTAGCACTTCAAGAGGAAATTGCGGGATTTTTTATGGACCATGTCATAAACCCAAAGGGAAAATACAATTGCACCGGATAGACGGACTATAGTCCTGGTTATGAGATCTCCATGTAATGGAATAGACGGGCTCTACTCCCGGTTTTGATCTCCACGTAATCAAATAGACGGGCTCTAGTCCCGGTTATAATCGAATAGAGTATATTTTCATTAGATAGATATTTCTTTTATGAACATTTTGATATGTTATATGTATTTTTCTGATTTGTAATTAATTAACCATATATTTTACAAGATTGATCATAATTTTAAATATGCAATAAGGCAGGAACACGAAAAAGCCAGAGCCAGAGCCTGAGGCTGCCAGGTGGGGACATCTCTAGTCCCGGGTCATATTACGAACCGAGACTAAAGGTCCTCGACCACGCGCTCTGGCAGCGTCCACGTGGGGGGCCTTTTGTCCCGGGTCGTAACTGACCCGGGACTAGAGGGGGGGGGCCTCTAGTCCCGATTCCGTAGTCTCGGGTGTAGATGCCGGACTATAGGCCCTCACAAGCCGGGACAAATGACCGATTCTCTACTAGTGTCTTGCAAGGTAGGTAGTGAAAAGTAGATTAAAAGCTGAGTCTAAAATATTTTCTGCCAGTTCATACTAATGACATCCTGCGTGTGATATAAGAACTAAAACTATAATCGGACGCTTGGATTGCCAAATGCATTCTTAAAGGATGAATTGGATCAGAGTCCAATTCCAATAAACAAAAGACCTGCTAGTGTCCATTCTAACATTGGTTGATCCATCTCCAATCCAAAGATCACTTTGTAATATCCAAAAATCATCCAGTCCACAAAGTTGCAAATGTTGGTTATCCAAAGACGAATGGACCTTCGCTGGCACGGTGGGGGGAACAATGTGCTGTAAACTTCATCTACTCCCTCCGATCCATGAAAAATGTCGCTCATTTTGTACTAAGTTAGTAAAAACTTGTACTAAGTGGGTGACACTTTTTAAGGATCGGAGGGAGTAGTATACGTGTGCATGCAGCTGGCCAGAAGACTTGGCATGGTGTAGCGCCCCGACCCCAGAGCTATGCAGTGAAACGTTGTGTAACCGGTCATGCTACACAATCGATGGTTACTGGGTTTACCAATCCCATGCCAAAACTCATTGGCCGGCGTGCTCAGAATACATCATCGGCACACAACACCTCGATCATGCCATAAGCTCAGACATCGCTTTCACGTATAGCAAAGAGACCAAGACTGCGGAACAACTGGCACATCACAGACTCTACGACACAAGAGATCATAGTTCAACTCATATATGAGAAAGATAGCAAATATCACAATCAGAGGTCACAGACCCATCATTACATCAAGCGGAAACAAATATAGTTGTCTAACAACAAGATCCAAATTATGGCCTAAGAGGCCTTCAATAACATATCCCAGCCAGCCTGTTCCGAGACGTCCCAAGCTGCCACCTGGGAACCCCAGACTACTCGTCGATGTCGATAAATGAACCCAAGCCTTCCAGTCCGGTGGCGTCCTCCTCTGAAACAAATGATAATCAACAAAGCAAGGCTGAGTACGACGTACTCGCAAGAATTAGTAGGGAGATATAGGCCCGATGCTGTTTGGCTTGAAAGCTGTACGTAGTTGGTTTTGCAGAAAGCTAGTTTTTCTTCGGGTAACACTAGGACTCAAGGCACCGACTACTCAGAAGGTTTTTCTCAAAGGGGATAAGATAGTAAAACTTTCTTCTTCGGGTCACCTTGCACAAGCGGTAACCAGCATTCACCACTCGTATCCACCAAGGCACACCCTCGAATGACCCTCGAGGAAATAAACCTTCACCACACGTTGATTATGCAACCTCTAGCTGCCATATCAATTAAGTTCAGGTTTTCTATGATCTTATCGTCTATTCCCAAGTCGTCCATAACCGCGGACACGGCTTTTCGAAAAGATTAAACCCTGCAGGGGTGTACTGTTTTTATCCATTGGTACCGTCCGACCCCTTGCCTATACAATTAGCTCTCTTCCGGGGAAAGCCGGCAGGGCGGGCGCGGTTAAACCTTTACCTCGCGTGAGACTATCCAAGGGTCATCGTGATGACAAGACAAGTTCAGTGCCTATTTCAAGACCCTGCCCCATCGTCACTCCTATCACCACCATCGTCATCACATCATCTTCATCACCACCACCGACCATACACTCGCAAATGGAAAGCGCAAACTAGAGGACCCTTGGATATGCCCGCACAAGTTATTCAGTTAGTAAGGGGCCCATACCCCCACCGTTGGTAGCACGCTAGTCTTGGTTCAAGAGGTAAAGAACTCGCACCTAGGGGCAGGAACGAGACAAAACACCATCCCCGATGGCAACTCATCCCGGCCTTCTTAGCAATTATTTATTAACACAAGTTTCCACCACTGTCCGAACATTCCATCAACTTCACATGTATGGAAATAATCAACGGACAACTTAAGCATTTGACTACGCATGGCTAAGCATATCTAAGCATAACATACAACTGATATTAATTATCTCAGGCCAACACACCAACCTATGGCTAATAGGACGGGAAATAGATAATGGTTCAGGGAGCATGCAAGTTATATGATTCTCTATCCACTGAACAAAACTTGTTTCTAGAATCGAATGCAATATTATAGTGGAGAAAATACTTGTACTAATAGGATGAGATATGCACAGAAGGTTAGGTTAGCTCTTGCCTTGATGGTAGTACTGGTTGCGTGGATCGTCAAGGTATTGTGGTGGAACCTCGACTCCTGAATCTACCGATACACAAACAATACAGAAAACGAAATAAATAACACGAAAGAAGGTGCAATGCACAATCATGATAAGATGGTCAAATTATGCACTGAAATCATATTGGGCATGTCCCACAAGTTAAATGGAACCCCTAAATTAAATATAGCAATTAACTGGTCAAAACTCCATATTTAACTTAGTGAATTGCATTATTATCCAAAAATGTCCAGTACTGAATTATGGGTCCTAAATGCATGAGAATGGCATTATTAGATAGATATTGTCATACTGATCATTTTGGTACTTCGTTTGCAATTTTCCGACTAACGATGAAGAAACGGTTATTTAAACGGTTATGCGATTTAAATCATTTTAACCAATTCGAAAATGACATCAAAGGAAAAGTTATTTTCATACTGTGAAATTAACATGGCTACATAGAATTTGTTTTGCTGGTCATTTTGGTATATCATTTGCAATTTTTGAATTAATATTCATCAAGTTATGATATTTTTAATAATTGATTTAATTCTGCCATTTTACCTATTTTTATTAAACAGCACCAATATTACATCTAAAATGCTCTCAAATTATATAAACTTGTAGATCATTGTTCACTGAACATTTTGAGAGCTTATTCATAAATTTTTGATTAGTAGAACTCAAGTTATGCAATTTCCAAAATTTGAATTAAATCTGCCATCTCTGTTTTTATTAATTATAGGCAATTTATTTTGGTCAATTAATTCTACCAATGGCAATAACAGATGGACATTTTCTTCCTGAGAATTTTGGTATATTATTTGCATTTTTTGGACTTATGGTTCAAAAGATATGCAATTTCAAAGTTCAAATTCATTTTCCGCCATTTGTTTTAAATCCAGAAACTGAGCCGAACATTTTATACTGGGTCGTAGCTAGCCACTAAGACAGACGGGTGGGGGCAGCAGCCACGCTGGCAAGCCACGTCGGCCAGCGGCCCACCTGCAGGTTTGACCGAACGGGGGCGGCCAGGACCGGCGCGCGTGCGCGGTGGCCGGCGGCAAGCCGTGCACCGATCCAGCCCTAACGGAGGCTACGAGCGTGCTCTACGCCTAGAGGCGACCTAGGTGGCGGCGAGGCGTGACCAAAAGGTCACCGGAGGAGCGCCGGCGACGAGCCACAGCGGCGGCACGGGTTCGGCTATCTGGGCTACGGCGAATCAGAGGGGAAGAGAGAGGAAGGAAAAGTCCGGGAGGACCGTGAGCTCACCCTGAGCGCGTGGGTGTGCTCGGCGATGGCAGAGGAGGGCTGACGGCGATGGAAATGTGGCGGCGGTCGTCGGTCGGAGGTGGAGAAGGCGAGGATGATTGCGGCGATTCCCGGCTCCCGAGCTCGATTGCCTGGAGGAGGAAGAGGGGAACACGGCGGTTCTTTTGCCCCTGGCCGATCTGCTCCGGGAGGCTTGTATCGACGGCGGCGTGCGGCGGCGGCCACGGCTAGGTCTCGGTCATGGCGCGGGCGGCTAGGGTTTCCTGCAACGGGGGGAAAGGAGGGGGAGGAGGAGCATGTGGTCGAGGGGGGCCTCCTTAACCTCCTTGGGGGGCCAGGACGCGAGGGAGCGGCGGTGGAGGCTGTGGTGGGGCGCGGCCATGGCGCCAGTGTTCCCCCTGTCGCCACAGTGAAGATGGTGCTGACAGTGGGGACCCACTGTCAGTGATTTATTCTTTTTTTCCATTTTTTTAATTCCAGCAAGGTTTAGGCATTTAATTGAGGCCCTTAATTAATTTTAAAAATTCTGGAAAAATTTACAGAGCCATAATATATTATTTGGAACAAGTGGTAAAATTTGCAGCCCATTTAGAAAATATCTCATGTGGTAACATTTCAGAATCTGCCCTCTTGCATTTTAGGGCTTTATTCAAATATTTGCATTTGCCATTGCATTAAATTTGGCAACAATTATATTTGTAGTTGTTGGTACTTCCTGGACAAATATGTTTAGTTGCTTTGAAATTTTGTTCACCATTCACATCACCATCTGTGGTTTCTTATTTGTTGCTTCTTATTATTTCATGTGAAGCAAATATGAATATGGGATGCCATGATGCAAATGAGATGCAAAAAGTGAAAATTTTACTCATATTTCCAGGTACCAAAAGTGGGGCTGTTACAACTCTACCCCCCCTTACAGGAATTGAGTGAAGAAGGCGGGGTATTCCTGACGAAGACTAGTTTCACGTTCCCAGGTTGCTTCGTCTTCAGAATGGTTAGACCACTGGATTTTGAGGAACTTGATGGATTTATTACGAGTCTTCCTTTCCGCTTCATCCAAGATGCGGACAGGATGCTCACGGTAAGTTAGATCCTCCTGAATGTCCAACTCTTCATGATTAACCCCATGAATAGGATCTTTGAAACAATGACGGAGTTGAGAGACATGGAACACATCATGCACATCCGGGAAATTCTCGGGGAGCTCGAGCTGATAGGAGAGATCACCTCACTTACCCAGGACAGTGAAAGGACCAACAAAACGAGGTGCCAATTTTCCCTTGATCCCGAAATGACGAACGCCTCGGACGGGAGAGACTCGAAGATAGGCTTTGTCACCAATTTCATAGTGAACCTCCTGATGATGCTTATCATAATAGCTCTTCTGCCTGGACTGAGCAATCTTCAGATTTGCTCGAATGACACGGACCTTTTCTTCTGCCTCATTGATCACATCAGGACCGAAGAGTGAGCTCTCTCCGGTTTCAGACCAATTGAGAGGAGTTCGGCATTTTCTCCCATAAAGGACCTCAAAGGGAGCCATTTGCAAACTGGCTAGGTAGCTATTGTTGTAGGAGAACTCGGCGAGGGGAAGGTATTTCTCCCAACCCTTGCTGAAGGAGATAACACAAGCCCGAAGCATATCCTTAAGAACTTGGTTCACCCTTTCAGTTTGGCCATCGGTTTGAGGGTGATAGGCGGTGCTGAAGTTGAGGCGGGTTCCCAGAGCCTCTTGGAAGCTTTGCCAGAATTTGGACACAAACATACTACCACGGTCTGAGATGATCCTCAGTGGAACCCCATGCAAAGGAACAATATGGGCCATATACAAGTCAGCAAGTTGGCTTGCTCGAATATCATCACGGACCGGAAGGAAATGGGCGACCTTTGACAAACGGTCGATGATGACCCAGATAGCATTATTTCCCTCTTGAGACCTTGGGAATCCGGTAATGATGTCCATACCAACTTCATCCCACTTCCATTCGGGAATGGCTATAGGGCGGAGAGTACCAGCTGGCCTTTGATGTTCAACCTTCACTCGGCGACAGACGTCGCATTCAGCCACATACTCGGCAATCTCGCGCTTCATGCAAGACCACCAGAATTGAGGGCGAAGATCTTGGTACATTTTGGTGCTACCCGGATGAATAGAGATGGGTGACTCGTGAGCTTCTGAGAGGATCAACTCTTTTGTGTTTCCACTCTTGGGCACCACCAGACGGTTACCAAAGTAGACGACACCGTTGTCATCAACAGAAAAACAGTTAGCCTTCCCACTAGCTATTTTCTCTTTGATTTCTAGGATCTCAGCATCCTGCTGCTGGGCTGCCTTGATTTCATCTTCAAGGGTGGATTTGATCTCTAAGTTGGCCAAATATCCGGAGGGAACAATCTCCAGATTCAAACGTGAGAATTCTTCATGAAGAGCGGACTGAGCTCGCTCAACCATCAGGGTGTTGCAATAAGACTTGCGACTCAGCGCATCGGCAACCACATTTGCCTTGCCAGGCTGGTAATTGAGGGTCACATCATAGTCTTTGATCAACTCCAACCATCTTCTCTGTCGGAGATTCAGATTGGGCTGGGTGAAGAGATACTTCAGACTTTGATGATCTGAGAAGATCTCGCAATGGTTGCCCAACAGGTAGGGTCTCCATTGCTTCAGAGCATGAACTACGACAGCAAGCCCTAGATCATGAGTTGGATAGTTGAGTTCATGTGGTTTGAGTTGGCGGGAGGCATAGGCTACGACATGGCCTTCTTGCATCAAAACACAGCCCAAGCCTTGGAGTGATGCATCACAATAGACGACAAAGTCTTTGGCGGTGTCGGGAAGGACAAGCACCGGTGTGGTAGTGAGCTTGACCTTGAGAGTTTGGAAACTCTCTTCAGCTTTGTCTGACCACACAAACTGTTTGTTCTTCTTGAGTAGGTCAGTCAAGGCTTTGGCTATTTTGGAAAATCCCTCGATGAATCGGCGGTAATAACCCGCCAACCCAAGGAAGCTTCGGATATCTTTGACGGACTTGGGAGTTGGCCAATCCAGGATTGACTGAATCTTGTCAGGTATAACCGCTACTCTAGCAGCTGACACCACATGATCGAGAAAGATGAGCTCCTGTAGCCAAAACTCGCACTTGGAGAACTTGGCATAGAGACGATGATCACGAAGCTTGGTCAGAACTAGCCGAAGATGCTCAGCATGTTCTTCTTCGGTTTTGGAGTAGACAAGGATGTCATCAATGTAAATTATGATGAACTCGTCGAGATACTCGTGGAAGATGGAGTTCATCAGCCTCATGAATGTAGCTGGAGCATTTGTGAGGCCGAAAGACATGACGGTGTACTCATATAACCCATAACCGGTAGTGAAAGCCGTCTTTGGAATATTCTCCTTTTTGATTTTTATCTGATGGTAGCCTGACCTCAGATCCATCTCGAAGAATACCTTTGCACCAGCTAGCTAATCAAACAGGTCATTCATTCGGGGAATAGGATATTTGTTCTTGATGGTCACCGCATTCAGAGGGCGGTAATCAACAACCAAGCGAGGAACATTTGTATCCCTCTTCTTGACAAAGATGACCGGGCAGCCCCAAGGTGAGCTACTCGGCCGGATGAATTCTTTTTCTAGCAGCTCGTCAAGTTGCTTCTTCAATTCGGTTAGCTCTTCAGTTGGCATGCGGTAGGGCCTTTTGGAAATTGGGGCAGTGCCTGAAACCAATTCAATAACAAATTCCACACTTCGATCAGGTGGCATGCCAGGTAACTCGTCCGGGAAGACATCGGGGAAGTCACACACCACGGCAACCTCATGCATTTCAGGCGGTGTGGTGCCTTCCAAGAAACACAGGCTGATTTCCGGGGATAGAGGGTTGGCAGCGGATGGGGTTGCGGACGAAGGGGACCAGTAACTTACTAGCCCGATAGTTGGGTGGATCACTGTGACCGACTTGGCAGCACAATTCAAGTTAGCATGATATTTGACTAGCCAGTCCATACCCAAAATGACATCTATACCATCTGCCTTCAGGGCTATCAGTTGGAAAGGGAAAGACCAATAGCCTAGAGTAATCTGGACGGCTGGAGCTATCCAGTCAGTTCGCCAACTAGAACCTGGGGTTTTAACCACTAGTGGGTTGTCCATGTTCACGAACGGTATCTGATGGTTGTGTGCATATGCTATGGACATGAATGAATGCGATGCTCCAGAGTCAAACAAGACTGAAGCTGGATGATCATTAATTCGAAGCATACCCATGAGAACACCGGGGTCCTCTTCAGCTTCTTCGGCAGAGAGGTGGTTCAGGCGGCCACGGGTAGTACTCACAGCCTTGGCTGCAGTGTAGAGGGTGCTGGCATAGGTGTTGCGGTAGCAGGTGCCTTCCCAGGGCAGTCCCTTGAGTAGTGACCGGGCTGGCCACAGCTGTAGCAGGTGAGCCTCGGCGGTGCAGGCAACTGAGGGCGGAAACCACTTCCAGCCGCACCCAAGGTCGAGGTAGATGGGCGAGGCGGGGGTGGCTTGAACCCTGAAGACTTTGGCGCGAAGGGCGCCTTAGGCACAGCGCTGTAGGGCACAAATACCCGGCGCTTCTTGCCCTCAGAAGAAGAGGAGCTCTGGTGGTCCCCCTGCGAAGGCCTCTTGGAGACCTCCAGTTCCTTCCTACCCTGCTCCAGAGTGAGAGCAAGGTTGTACAGCTCCTGGTAAGACTGAAACTTGAAGGGCAGCAATTCATGATGGAGTCACGGAGTCAGTCCCTTGCGGAACAGATACCGCTTGTCTTCATCATTGGTCACGTCCCGGGGGGCGTAACGAGAGAGGTGGTTGAACTCACGCCCATAAGCTTGGACGTCCATGCGTCACTGGGTCAGCTCCAGGAACTCCCTCCTTTTCAGGTCCATGATTGGCTGGGGAATGTAAGCCGCACGGAAGGCAGTGCGGAATTCAGTCCAAGTGAAGGTATGGCCAGCCGCCACCATGGACACATGGCTTTCCCACCAGGACCCTGCGGCTCCAGTCAGCAGGTAGGTGGCAAAGTTCACGTGTTCCGCCACCGTAACAAGCAAGGCAGTGAACTTGCGCTCGAGAGCACGAAGCCAATCATCAGCATCCAGGGGCTCCTTAGCATAAGTGAAAGTGGGAGGCTGGGACTTCAGGAATTCAGTGAGGGTGCTGCATTCAGTGTTCCTGCGTGCACCCTGCTGCACCAACTGCGCGAGCAGATTCTCTTTGCGCACGCGGCCCTCTTCAATAATCATCAAAACCTCCGCCATAGTGGGTGGCGGCGGTGGGTCAGGATTGCTGCTTTCACCACGACGGGTAGGAGCCATTCTGGAGATACGAACAAGGACACAGTTAGTACCTCTCTCCGAAATGGATAGGAATCAAGTAAGCGCTTAGACCCGAACAAGCGAATATGAAAGGCAACAATTTATCAGGATTGAGCGAGGAAGACAGGTATCATCACATCAACATGGCAGGGAAACAATTGGACTCGACAACACAAGCCAGTCGGAATAAAACCCATTAGGTGGTTCAGATACGAGCTTACAAATGCCTTAGTCTGCATTACACGAATGGAAATTGCTGATGATACAAGTCTTTTAGTTCGATAAAACAATTAGAATTCGAAAGGCAACCAATACAGATAGTGTGTATCTTGCTCATCACGCAGGAAGGCAAGGATACGATACAAGGTACCCGTAGATACCGGTCTCCTAGAAGTACTGGGCACTCGCCGGAAGACGCACAGAGCGAGTGCGGAAATGGCGGGCACTCGCTGGCTGGCGGTCATAAGGAGGCGTGTGGACGTCGCCACCGGTGTCTCGAGCAGGTCCACATGGTGGAATGGTGCCACCCACTCTCGGGCTGCGCATGTAGTTGGGCATCTCCATCGGTAGCGGCGAGAGGAGATCTGGGGGAAGTATCCCGGCATGGACATAAGGCTCCAAGGCCATCAGAGTGCTCCGGTGACTATCACGAGCAGCCACCATGTATAGGTACCACTGACGGGCACGAAGGTCCAATGCCCTAACCATCTCGATAAGAGCTCGGTGGCCGTGGTCTGGCTCGGTCGCTGGGTCTGAGTACCTAGCAACATAGCAGCCCTCCAGACCGGCCTTAGCAGCTGGAAAGTGATAGAAATCTGAGATAGGGTTATCTAGGTATTCACAGTCTCCGCGGTACACGGAGAGGCCGTTGAACGCAGCCTCTTGAACAGCCTACTCCACGGTCATGCCCACACCTACACTCTGGTGCTGGACTCCGTCTCCATCCGTAGTCAGGACACGGGCCTCGCAGAAGAATTTCCCCTGTCCGTACGGCATGTGCTCCTCGTACACGACGTACTCAGGGTACCAAAGGCAACCCTGGCTGGCTAAGGCCGCAGCAAACAAGGCGGGAAACCCGCGAACACCCTCACAGCGAGTCAGACAGACAACAAGTCCTGAACGCGTCATCTGTAGCAACAACAGAACAGTTCAACAGTTAGGAACGGAATTGAGACTCATAAATTAATCTAGACGGTAAGAACCCAACCCCGATGAACCTTAAACGTTGACCCAACTTTAAGAAAAATAGAGGTAAGGTGACTCAGAGTTAGAGCGAATTGGGTAAGAAGTAAAAAAGAATCCTAAGAAGGTTTTCACAACTCATTTTTAGGTTATAAATAATTTTCAACTAGACTCGACATCGACCAATAGAACGGGTTTCCTACAGGCAGTACGGCTCTGATACCAATTTGTAGCGCCCCGACCCCGGAGCTATGCAGTGAAACGTTGTGTAACCGGTCATGCTACACAATCGAGGGTTACTGGGTTTACCAATCCCAGGCCAAAACTCATTGGCAGGCATGCTCGGAATACATCATCGGCACACAACACCTCAATCATGCCATAAGCTCAGACATCGCTTTCACGTATAGCAAAGAGACCAAGACTGCGGAACAACTGGCACATCACAGACTCTACGACACAAGAGATCATAGTTCAACTCATATATGAGAAAGATAGCAAATATCACAATCAAAGGTCACAGACCCATCATTACATCAAGTGGAAGCAAATATAGTTGTCTAACAACAAGATCCAAATTATGGCCTAAGAGGCCTTCAATAATATATCCCAGCCAGCCTGTTCCGAGACGTCCCAAGCTGCCACCTGGGAACCCCAGACTACTCGTCGATGTCGATAAAGAACCCACCTTCCAGTCCGGTGGCGTCCACCTCTGAAACAAATAATAATCAACAAAGCAAGGCTGAGTACGACATACTCGCAAGAATTACTAGGGCGATATAGGCCCGATGATGTTTGGCTTCAAAGCTGTACGTAGTTGGTTTTGCAGAAAGCTAGTTTTTCTTCGGGTAACACTAGGAATCATGGCACCGACTACTCAGAAGGTTTTTCTCAAAGGGGATAAGATAGTAAAACTTTCTTCTTCGGGTCACCTTGCACCAGCGGTAACCAGCATTCACCACTCGTATCCACCAAGGCACTCGCTCGAATCACCCTAGAGGAAATGAACCTTCACCACATGTTGATTATGCAACCTCTAGCTGCCATATCAATTAAGTTCAGGTTTTCTATGATCTTATCGTCTATTCCCAAGTCGTCCATAACCGTGGACACGGCTTTTCGAAAAGATTAAACCCTGCAGGGGTGTACTGTTTTTATCCATTGGTACCGTCCGACCCCTTGCCTGTACAATTAGCTCTCTTCCGGGGAAAGCCGGCAGGGCGGGCGCGGTTAAACCTTTACCTCGCGTGAGACTATCCAAGGGTCATCGTGATGACAGGACAAGTTCAGTGCCTATTTCAACACCCTGCCCCATTGTCACTCCTATCACCACCATCATCATCATCATCTCATCACCACCACCGACCACACACTCGCAAATGGAAAGGGCAAACTAGAGGACCCTTGGATACGCCCGCACAAGTTATTCAGTTAGTAAGGGCCCATACCCCCACCGTTGGTAGCACGCTAGTCTTGGTTCAAGAGGTAAAGAACTCGCACCTAGGGGCAGGAACGAGACAAAACACCATCCCCGATGGCAACTCATCCCAGCCTTCTTAGCAATTATTTATTAACACAAGTTTCCACCACTGTCCGAACATTCCATCAACTTCACATGTATGGAAATAATCAACGGACAACTTAAGCATTTTACTACGCATGGCTAAGCATATCTAAGCATAACATACAACTGATATTAATTATCTCAGGCCAACACACCAACCTATGGTTAATAGGACGGGAAACAGATAATGGTTCAGGGAGCATGCAAGTTATAGGATTCTCTATCCACTGAACAAAACTTGTTTCTAGAATCGAATGCAATATTATAGTGGATAAAATACTTGTACTAATAGGATGAGATATGCACAGAAGGTTAGGTTAGCTCTTGCCTTGCTAGTAGTACTAGTCGCGTGGATCGTCGAGGTATTGTGGTGGAACCTCGACTCCTGAATCTACCGATACACAAACAATACAGAAAATGAAATAAATAACACGAATACAAGGTGCAATGCACAATCATGATGAGATGGTCAAATTATGCACTGAAATCATATTGGGCATGTCCCACAAGTTAAATGGAACCCCTAAATTAAATATAGCAATTAACGGGTCAAAACTCCATATTTAACTTAGTGAATTGCATTATTATCCAAAATGTCCAGTACTGAATTATGGGTCCTAAATGCATGAGAATGACATTATTATATAGATATTATCCTACTGATCATTTTGGTACTTCATTTGCAATTTTCCGATTAACGATGAAGAAACGGTGATTTAAACGGTTATGCGATTTAAATCATTTTAACCAATTCGAAAATGACATCAAAGGAAAAGTTATTTTCATACTGCGAAATTAACATGGCTAGATAGCATTTGTTTTTCTGGTCATTTTGGTATATCATTTGCAATTTTTGAATTAATATTCATCAAGTTATGATATTTTTAATAATTGATTTAATTCTGCCATTTTACCTATTTTTATTAAACAGCACCAATATTACATCTAAAATTCTCTCAAATTACATAAACTTGTAGATCATTGTTCACTGAACATTTTGAGAGCTTATTCATAAATTTTGGATGAGTAGAACTCAAGTTATGCAATTTCCAAAATTTGAATTAAATCTACCATCTCTGTTTTTATTAATTATAGGCAATTTATTTTCGTCAATTAATTCTACCAATGGCAATAAAAGATGGACATTTTCTTCCTGAGCATTTTGGTATATTATTTGCATTTTTTGGACTTATGGTTCAAAAGATATGCAATTTCAAAGTTCAAATTCATTTTCTGCCATTTGTTTTAAATCCAGAAACTGGGCCGAACGTTTTATACTGGGCCGTAGCTAGCCAGTAAGATAGACGGGTGGGGGCAGCAGCCACGCTGGCAAGCCACGTCGGCCAGCGGCCCACCTGCAGGTTTGACCGAACGGGGGCGGCCAGGACCGGCGCGCGTGCACGGTGGCCGGCGGCAAGCCGTGCACCGATCCGTCGGTAAGCGTCGATCCAGCCCTAACGGAGGCTACGAGTGTGCTCTACGCGTGGAGGCGACCTAGGTGGCAGCGAGGCGTGACCAAAAGGTCACCGAAGGAGCGCCGGCGACGAGCCACGGCGGCGGCACGGGTTCGGCTATCTGGGCTACGGCGAATCAGAGGGGAAGAGAGAGGAAGGAAAAGTCCGGGAGGACCGTGAGCTCACCCTGAGCGCGTGGGTGTGCTCGGCGGTGGCAGAGGAGGGCCGACGGCGACGGAAACGTGGCGGCGGTCGTCGGTCGGAGGTGGAGAAGGCGAGGATGATTGCGGCGATTCCCGGCTCCCGAGCTCGATTGCCTGGAGGAGGAATAGGGGAACACGCAGTTCTTTTGCCCCTGGCCGATCTGCTCCGGGAGGCTTGTATCGACGGCGGCATGCAGCGGCGGACCACGGCTAGGTCTCGGTCATGGCGCGGGCGGCTAGGGTTTCCTGCAACGGGGGGGAAGGAGGGGGAGGAGGAGCATGTCGTCGAGGGGGCCTCCTTAACCTCCTTGGGGGCCAGAGCGAGGGGGAGCGAGGAGGAGGCCATGGAGGCAAGGTGGGGCGCGGCCATGGCTCCAGGGTTCCCCCTGTCGCCACAGTGAAATGGTGCTGACAGTGGGTCCCACTGTCAGGGATTTCTCTTTTTCATTTTATTTAATTCCAGCAAGGTTTAGGCATTTAATTGAGGCCCTTAATTAATTTTAAAAATTGTGGAAAAATTTACAGAGCCATAATATATTATTTGGAACCTGTGGTAAAATTTGCAGCCCATTTGGAAAATATATCATGTGGTAACATTTCAGAATTTGCCCTCTTGCATTTTAGGGCTTTATTCAAATATTTGTATTTGCCATTGCATTAAACTTGGCAACAATTATATTTGTAGTTGTTGGAACTTCCTGGACAAATATGTTTAGTTGCTTTGAAATTTTGTTCACCATTCACATCACCATCTGTGGTTTCTTATTTGTTGCTTCTTATTATTTCATGTGAAGCAAATATGAATGAGGGATGCCATGATGCAAATGAGATGCAAAAAGTGAAAATTTTACTCATATTTCCAGGTACCAAAAGTGGGGCTGTTACACATGGTGCATACAGGCTGCAGCTAGCCGCCAGGAACTGATAAAATTCCTATACGGTATGTGGACCATGAATAGGAGAAAGCAGGCGAGGTTGAGCTATTCCTCGGAACCACGCAGGATGTGCGACAAGTCAAAGATGGAGCTGCGAGTGTCAGGACCCGGACTAGCTGTCCAAAGTACCCTTGTGCCTACAACATCAGCGATACCATGATCAGTGTGTCGCTGAGCACAATCAAACTGGTATCAAAAGAGCATCCATATATACCAAATAAATATACTTACTAGAGTGAAGTCATAAACTTCAACATGTACTTGCAGCGGAGTCATCAAATCAGCGTGGAGCCCAAGTCTCTTGCCATAACCCTACAGACAACTGACTGGGAGAACGTCCTAGTCCAAGTCTTCTTCCTTGTACCACTTCTCATGGTCTGGCCAAGACAATAGCCAGGGATGAAACCAATATTAGTACATTTGAATGTACTCACAAACCACCCGGTAATTAATTATTGGAAGGATTAATGCATACTATGATGGTGGGAGGCTCTAAGGGTAGTCCTTTGATTTATAAAAGCATTTTCCTTAAAGGAAAGATATCTCTATATCTTTGTTGAAAAAGGTGATATATTTGAAAAGAAGTTTTTCATTTGAAAAATAGTTGTGCTTCAAAAACTCCTCCGGTGGGATCACGGCCCGTCGTGAATCCCTCTCCTTCATTTCTCCTTATACCGACCCTTTGGTATAACACCAACAACACCTCCATTTTAGAAACCAAAAACTTGGCACATAGGTCAAAGTAGGGCCTTCCAACTGTCCATATCCGAGGACTCGGCTATTCGAATAGTTTTACACTCTGCAGAGGTTGTACACTTTACCCACACCATCCGGAAGACTCGTCATGTGGGCAACATCCCCCCATACAAGGTGTATGTCACGACGGGCTCCCGACTATAGCCTTTCACTTGCTCACCCTAGTATGAGACCCTTGCCTTATGAACATTCCATTGACACCCGGACTTTGGTCTCCCATCGGAGCCCCGGCGTGTGCGGACTAACAGTTTTGCCCGATGGTATAAAAATACGCTTCTATCCTTCGACCCTTTGAAGGACCCGGGTCAGGGGAAGGTTACCAAACCAGCCCCTCATAAAATGGAGAATCTCCGCTATTGAGGCATCCCACACTAACGCGAGCAAGCTAGTCGACTAAGCCCGTCCCATATGGGGGTAATGTGGTCGCACATGTTAAGGCTGGTTGACGTAAGTACTAGGAAACAATGTGCTTTTCATAAAAATCTCCATACTCAATCTTCGGCCCCACTTTTCATAACAAGGATATTTTAGCAACATCTTGGGTAAAACACATGTTTACCCAAGGTTTTTTTCATAATCGAGTTTTGAGTAAAACTTTGCTTCGCCCAACATAGAGTTTATAAACATCTAATCTAAGCCTATCTACATAGGGTGTCAAAACCTTTTTGTATAATTTGGAAACCATTACTTTTTGAAGGGGTTTTAGTGTAGCGATGGCAATGGGTACCCATTACCCACCTACCCTGCGGGTTTTTACCCTGTAGGGTGAGGGTTTGGTAACAGGAAATTACCCATGGGTATGCAAATGGTAAAATGTGTGTACCCAGTGGGTACAGTGGGTGCGGGTGTGGTATAGCATAACCCATACCCACATACCCACGTACCCAGTTTGTTTCGCATATGAAACGAGAATTACTCTAGAAAAATCACAATTTTCAAAATTTAATACCTAGAGCAAACGAGACAAGTGCTAAATTTACAGTCAGTTTAGTTTAACCCTAAGACCAATTAGGTTTTACTTTATCCCACCCCGCCGTCAGACCCGCCGCGTCTAAGTCAACTCATGACATGACGCCCCAGCCAATCGCCCACGCATCCTATCGCTTCATCTCCTGCATCATAGACGTCCCAACGGCCCGCACGATCGATCTCATCACCCAGGATCGAATTAGTGAATAAATAATCCTACATGTCATTATTTTTATTATATGTTATGTTGTTAATATTACCTTGTTAAATTGTTGGGTGGGTTTACCCATGGGTTTTTAATACCCTGACTGGTGCGGGTATGGTATAAAATCTATACCCAGATGCGGGTACGGGTATGGGTGCGGGTAAGATATGTGAAATGCGGGTGCGGGTTTGGTTAAGCTATACCCATACCCAATGGGGACGGGTGCCATCGGTATTTTAGTGGCACACACCACTTAAAACATTTCATGCATTTAACATAGCTAAAACATGCATACTAAAAATAATAGGACAACATGGCATTATCAAAGAGATGGCTTGCCTTGGTCAGCAAAGGTTCCCTGGTCTTGTTCCTCTAGCTCAAAGTATCCCCCTTCCTCGCTAGCTCCGGCAATGTTCTCGTCTAATCGTTGCAAACAAGCGAATACAAACAACCACCACACCATTTGAAAAAACATCACAAATTTACAAACTAAACACCTACAGTAAGATACTTTCCTTCAGAAGTCAAAACATTTGTATTTCGCATAGTTTGGTTTATACTTATTTGATTGTATTATTAATAGCCAGAAATTAGCTAGAAAACAACTTATGTCATGATTAATTTTCGGTTACTCAGAAATTTATTCCCATTTAGGGGTAGCTAGTACTAGTTAATTGTGAACTAGGAAAATTGGATTTGGTCCATTTGAGGTAATAGGTTGACAAGAACAATTCATTTAGTACAGATCGGGATTATCTCAAGTTTTAAGGTTAAGCCATGTTCTGCTTATCAGAAAATTATGCAAAATTACACGTAACTAGGCATTCACAATACATATCTAGCAAAATTGGTTTCAAATTATTTGGATATTTAGAGCATCAGATACAAACAAGTTTAGATATAAAACCTTCTGTTGTAATTAATTTTTCCTTTTGTTTAATATTAATCCAAATAATATGGGGCTAGTACTGTTGGATAGAGAATTTATTTACCTAACAGCATATCCAAGACTCATAATTTTTAGGCTTGTATAACTCGAGTTATTAATTATTTAGTAAGGGTCCAGATCTGCATTTATTTAATTAACAGGAAAAGAACTAAAAGGAAACGGGCCGGAACGTTAATGGGCTGGACCGTGGAATAATTTCCCACGCCGGGAAAAGTTTAAAACCCTAACGGGTGGGTCCCGCCCGTCAGTGGCTCACTTAAACCGAACCGGTACGCGACCGCTAGATCTAGATCCTACGGCCGAAATTATAACAGGGTTCAACGAATGGCCGCCGTTGGATCTAAATCAAGCGGCCTGTGACGGCCGCATCACCGGCGACCTAAAACGGGTGGCAGGTCGAGACGTAGACGGCGGAGGTGAGCTCAGGAGCTCACCTAGAGGGTCCTGGAGGTGGCGGCGATGGTGTAGAACGGGTGCGGAGGCTCGGGGAGGGTGACTGGCGGACTCGCGCGTGCTGGGGAGGTCTCGGACGTCGGCTGCTAGTTCCGTGTCGAGCTCGGGACGGACTCCTTGCCGGCAAGCTCCTTGGGTGGATCCTGAGCACGGGAAAAAGAGAGGGAGCGCATGAGCGGCTGGTCCACAAAGAAAAGGAAGAACGGGAGAGGAGAAGGGGGCAGCGTGGCTACGTGGCCGTCGGCGACCTCGGCAGCCACCGAGCACGGTGGCTCGGCCTCCTCGGCCGGAATGGAGCAGCGATGCTCCCGCTCTCCTGGCGGGTGAAGGTGGTGGTGGAGAGTGAGGGAGAGGCAGAGGGAGTGGTGCGAGTTGCTTGCGGGCTCGGGGTGCCTTTTTATAGGCCGGGGGTGGTGCACGGCGGACCGGGAGTGGCAAGGGGAGTAGAGAGGGCAAGGCTTCGCCATTGGCGGGCTAGGCGGTGCGGCATCGCACTGAGAACATGGCCTAGGGTTTTAGAGGCGAGGCTTGCACGACAAGGGTCAAACATGAGCTCGATGTGGTGGGGGCCGGCAGTGCAGAGAAGGTGTTCTACGGCGGGTGCGTGCACTAGTGGGGTATGGCAATGGCGACGCGAGGGTGGTGTCGACCACGTCACCAAACCGCGTGCGCATGCCGAGCTGTGCGTGCTAGGGTGCCTTGCTTGGTCGGGAATGCGGCAGTGTCCACAATGAGGGTGAGCAGGTATAGGGCGAGCACGATCTCGTCATTAAGAGGGGATCTGGGGCTATCTTGGTATTGTCGAATCTAACCGCGGCAGGGGTGCCATCGAGCTAGGTAGAGAGAGGGGTTTAGGAGACGTGGGGTATTCCGGCGACGGGATGACAAAGGGTTTACCCAACTTCGGATCTCGCAACAGTGGCGAAACCCTACGCCGATTACAATGAAAGGTGTGTTAGAGCTTGCCCTGAGGCGTCCCTTAGGCCGGCTTATAAAGGCGTCCGGACCTAGGGCTTACAGGAGAAAACCTAACCGACTAATTCACAGAGTTCTACTCTAATCCGGTTTGTGTTCTGCCTTATGGGCTAAGTCATCCTCAGTGCGGGGCGGCTTCTGGAACCTTCCCTTAGCCAGATGGGCCTCCTGCGCTTCACCGTACTAGGCCGCCCGGTAAGCACTTGAATGCGTATTGACACGCCGGTACGCTGGTACGCTGGTACGCTGGCTTACCACCACTATGGGCCACCCTGGTACGCTGGCTATTAGTCTTCTTCGTGAGGGTACCTGTTCGGCATAACCCCAATAGTAGCCCTCGGAAAGCTTCAAGTACTTCAGCGGCTGGCTTCAATCTTCCGGCAATGTGTTGTCCGGGAAATTCATCATCCGTCATCAGTCTTGGAGCATTCCCAGAAACGTGCAATCATGCCGAACAGCTTTGTCGATTTCGGTGTGCCGGCTCTTCATGCCGAAAAGCACTTGAATGCGTATTGACACGCGTCCGACAATTTGACGGGTGTGTCAGACCCGGCAGAGTGAGTGGAGTGGCATCTTTGAATGTAGAGGCTAGTTTCCATTTTTCCCGCACTGGAACCGAGGCGTCGGAGGGAAGGAAAACGTCTCCAACGGCTCGATCCCATGACACGTGGCGAAAATATCGGCTCCGAACCATTGCACGTATCTCGGCGCTTGGCTATAAATACCGGTTGCCCCGTCTTCGTCGCGGCCACCGCATCATTTGCAACCCTAGCTCCTCTCTTCTCCAAATCCCATCTCCACCCGAGCTCGAGTTCTTCCATTGCTCATGGCATCTAGCGCTCCTAGCTCCCCAGTCATCGACGCGGCTCCTCTCAACTCGGCACCACCGATGGGAGGTGCGGCTTCCGCAACTGCCGCCGTCGGCTCTGTGCCATCTGCCACTCCCGCTGCTTCTTCCCCTGCTCCGGCGGACCCCTCCTCCGCCGCAGTCTCTGAGCGCGATGAGGTTGCCCTAGCCAAGGCTGCAGCCGAAGCTGCGGCTACGGTTGCTTCGGCTTCTGCAGCCGCCGCCGATATGGCCGAAGAGGCCCGGGCCACTGAAGAAGAAGAGGAGGAAGCCGGCGACAACGAAGGCGCCGCCAATAACCCGACCCATAACTGGGGTTTCTCGGTGGTGGATGACGTCGAGCTGACGGGAATGATGGCCGATGGGGCCATTCTTCCGTCTTCAGAGTCAGCGCCGACTTGGCGATCCACCTTTGGTGACCCTTCTCCAACTCCAATCAAGGACGGATGGGTACTTCTTTCTTCTCATGTTGTCCGGGGGTTCTCTTTGCCGCCCTCGGCTTTCTTGATCGAGATACTGGACCATTATGGTCTCCAACTCCATAACATCACCCCCAACAGCCTCCTCTACATATCCGGCTTCGTAGCGCTGTTCGAAGGCTATTTAGGATTAGCTCCAAGGTTAGACTTCTTTCAGTACTGTTTCGGAGTCAAGAGCAGACAGTTCAGAAAGAACTGCTGGTTGCCGGCTCCATCAGGTTCAATTGCCGTCGGGACATAGATTGGTACCCTCAAGTGCCAATCGTGGATTCGGCTAAAGGGTGGGCGTCCACCTTCTTCTATTGCAAGGATGTAGCGCCTCCA
The DNA here is from genome assembly GCA_012064385.1 of Puccinellia tenuiflora. Classification (NCBI taxonomy): domain Eukaryota; kingdom Viridiplantae; phylum Streptophyta; class Magnoliopsida; order Poales; family Poaceae; genus Puccinellia; species Puccinellia tenuiflora. Next base: position 2,501,914 of record QRDG01000356.1, read on the forward strand.
AACAGGCTGCAGGGTCTTGCTCCTTTTGAGGATAGGGCCGCAACAGAACTAACTTCGTGGAATAAGAAGCCGACAACAAGAATGCCGGCGGAGGTTGCCGCTATCAAGGCCAGGATCACAAAACTGACCTCCGGCACCCCTCCCCTAACTGGGGAGGACACAATAATTTGCTAGATGAAGAGACGGATCCAGCCCCTCCAACATCGTGCTTTGCCTTTATGCGAGTACACGGGCGACTCTGATCCCATGCGGATCAGTAAAAAGGACCTGGAGCAAGGCCTCTTTGAGGCTCGCTTCAACAAGCTTATCAAAGCCCGGCCTGGCGAAGGCCGGCAATACGAAGAATCATTGCCGATGTATATGGCAACCAACCCTCCCCCAAAGGTACTTTGTCAAACCAAAGTTCAATTCTTGGAGAGACTCGGGTTTGCTTTTGTCGGACTAACATGCAATATGTCAGATTCCTGGAGTTTCCGCCACTCATCCTGCTGGCAAACCATCGTCCAGCAAGGCGCCCACGCGACCCATCTCCTTTTCTTTGGCTACTACAGAGAGCCGAAAGAGGAAAAGCCAGTCTACCATGATTGGCGTTAAGTCATCCGAGGATGACGACGCTCCTGCCGGGCTCAACATACCCAGCAAGAAGTAAGTCGGCTTAACACGTCTCTTATTTGCTCTTGCCATTTTGCCGGATCTTTGCATTCTTACCCCTTTGATATTGCAGGATAAAGAAAGGCGCAACCTTAAAGCAAAAGGTATGTGCCACGCGCAAGAAGGCCTCTCAAGCCGTTGCTCCCCCAACTCCTTCGGCTTCAAAGCCAACTCCAGTGGAGGAGAGCTCCCCCCGAACCATGGTGATAGGTCCAACTCTCGGGAGAGCCGGGATTATTCCTCCGACCCAATGGATGGAGATGATGGGGAAGGCGGCAGAAACTTCCTCTCCATCAAGGGCTAAAGCTCCGGCTAATGATGCCCTAACATTTACTGCGATTAAGGCGGAGGCCTTCGATGACGAGGGTCGCATCAAGCCGGAGTTCATGAGCCGGTTCATGCATGCAACTCGGCTTCCCCGGAAGAAAGGAACAACTGTTCGGGATGATGAGCCGGACCAGACCAAGGCCTATGACACCATTGATGTCATAGATATCCTTGAAGATCAGCAAAATTACTTTGCTGAAAGCTTTGAAGCCGGAATGACGCTTCTCCGCGAACACTACCAGGTAAATGACTTCCCCAGTAGCCCCCGAGCACTATGCCGGGTTAAGTTTTATAAACTAGCCGACATAGTGGTCCGAGATGATGCGTATGCATATATTTAGCCCCCCAACGATGAAATGCCATCCTGTAGCCAGTCTTGCTCTTCAATATAGCTTTAGGCTTTTAGCACCTCCTTACGCAGATCCATCACAAAATAGGTGCTGAAACGATCAACTTTTTGGGTGTGCGAAATCAGGAGATGCGCCGGCTAAAAACAGAGCTGGCAAACAAGGACGCCATCATCGCCGGCTTCGAGGCAGTTCGCATTTAGTACCAAGGTATGAATGCCGAAAACTTAACTTTGTATAACGGTTATTTTTATACTGCTGACATTTTGTCTTGCATATGCCATTATAAAAGCCAAGGAGTTTGCCGAGAGCGCCGGCATCCTTGACCGGCTCCGCGACAAAAACATTGAGCTAAAAAAGCTTAACCAATCAATGTCGACGGAGCTAGAGACGGCCAAGAAGGGCCTTGCGCAAGCCGAACAAATCTTGTAGACGGAGAGGCAGAATCACAAGGATGCCCTTCGTGAGATCCAGGACCGGCTTGACAAGCGCCTCGATGAATCGGTGGCAATCGACAATCAGCTTTTGAGTAGGTTACTTAAAACCTCAAATTCACTGCTTTCTGTATTAGCCACTTTATAACAGGAACTTCACCTCTTACACCTCCGGCGGGTTATGGCCATGAACTGACAGCGGAAAACCGGCTTGACCGGATTTTGGAAGTGGGTGAGCTCCTCCCGAAGATCATTTCTTGGGGAAAGAATCTTGCCGAGAAATTCTTTCCCGGCAACCCCGAGCCACTGGCGGACCTTGGAAGCTTAGCAACTGAACTAGACGATGCAGCGTCGGCCTTTGACGATTGGCTTCGATCCAGCGCTCGTGGATGTGCCAAGACGGCTTTGGGCCTAATGATGGCACAATACCCGGAGGCGGAGGCTTGGTGTGTAGCATCTGGCTTTCCCCTTGAGAAAGAGGATGGCTATCCGCTGGACACCCAAGACCGGAAGAAAATTTTGCACTACGTCTCCGGTTATGCCAGCAAAATCACCAACATGGTTTCCCTTACCACATTCTTCAAGGAGGTGTCGTGCCTATCATCTCCCACCCAATCTGACGATGAGGGCGAAGAGGCGGACAAATCTGCATGAGCCGAACTTGCTCCTTGAGCCGGCCATCCCTAAAAATGTAATTTGCACGATGTAAAGCCGTCAAACAATTTATATGTTTAGAAACAACTAATTCTTTTGCTGTATGTAATCAACTTTTTTATTTGCAAACTTGCGATTTTTATGCCTCAGTTTATTCTGGCCTTGACACCTTAGCCTTTAAGCGCCGGCAAACCTATTGCGAAGCAAACTTGCTGAGTAACAGGGTACACAATGACCAATCTGTTTAGACCCAGAACAAGTGCCGCCTTTCGGTGCCGAAACGCTTTGAAGAAACCCGGCGCAAAAAGCTAGCAGACAAACATTAATTTGGCAAAACGTTGTTTTTTCATCACCTTAAGGCGGGTTCAACATGAAAGATAGTTTACCAACAAGCAACACAGGCAATTTCGGGTAAACAGATGATAGCAATAAGATCATTGGGAAATAAAGGATGGTACAGATTCTCGAATTTCACATGAGAGAAACCAATTTTTATTTCATGATCACATTGACATGGTTACAATAGAATTTGCTAAGTGTAAAAGGGACGTAGCTGAGCGATATTCCACGGATGTTTCGCCTCATCTAAGTCGTCATCTACATGCCTTTTCCTCTTGCAACCTTTCTTCCTGGGATCTTTCTTTGAATCCCTTAAGTCGAGCAGATAATATGACCCATTTTTCAGAGCTTTGCTGATAACGAAAGGTCCTTGTAACAGCCCCAGTTTGGTACCCTAAAATATGGGCCAATTTTTCACTTTTTGCTTTGCATTGCATCATGGCATACATATTTAAATTGCTAATTTTAAAATAAAGCAACACCTTGAAATTAAAACAAAGGAAGCAAACCCTTCCTAAATTTCCAAACTACATGCATTGCCCAAAAAGGCCAAACCAAATCAATTGGAACTTCCAAATTGTTCAGGAAGTTCCAAATTACTTTTTTTTAACAAATGGTGAAAATCCAAATTTTGACAAGCAAATGTTTTACTTGGGGAATTCAAATTGGTGCTAACCAATGCTTATTTTTGAAACCAAAATTTAGACCTTCCCAATCAAATAAATATGGTGATTCATAATATAATATGAGCCTCCATAAATATTTTCATAATTTATTTAATTGCCAAAGTGCTCCAAATAAATGCATTTTGCAATTTATCAAAAATGATCAAATTGTAACAATATAAATAAATGAGAATTTAAACAATTTATTTTGGAACACAAATTTTTGTGGAGTTTCCTCATGACATATGGAGCCTACATGAATATTTCCAGAATTTTAAAAAATTGCTTAAATGGCTCTTTTAAATAGCTAAAACCCTACTATTTTTAAAATTCAGAAAAGGAAAAAAAGGGAAAAAGAATAAAACCCTGCCGATGGGGCCCACTTTAGTCCCCTCTCTCCCCTCTCACCTCACAGGGGTGACCATGGGCACTGTGCCGCCCATGCGACGCCCTCGTCCTCGTCACTCTCCGCTCCGGCCGTCGTTGCCGCCGCCGTTCGCGTCGCCGTCCGTCACCCTCAGCCCTCGCTGTCGACCTCCACGTCCCCTTGGTAAGCTCGTGATGCCTCGGCATCTTTTCCCCGTCCTCCTCCGCCTCTGTGTCGCTCGGCCGACACACTCTCTTCTCGGCCTCCGCCAAGCCACGTCGCCGGCGGGTCTCCGGCGACCTAAACCTAGCGGCGCCGCCCCCGATAGCTTTCCCTTACTCTCGCGCGTCTATCGCACCCTCCCGTGTGTCCCCACATGGCCTCCGTCGCCGTCGTCATCCTCGCCACAGCCATCGGTCACCGCCGGCCGACGCCGCCAGCGTGGCTGCCAATCTGTCGCCGACCTGGCCGCCACCGTGGCCTGGGTCCGCTCCCGGCCTGGCATCGGTCTTGGGCCGGCCTTAGGCCGGAGCCTTCGGGCTGGTGCCCAGCCGTTTGCCCAGCCTGGGCCGGCCACAGGCCGGTTGCCTCGGGTCACTGCCCGGCCCATGGCCCGGCCTGGCCGGCATGAGGCCGGCTTGCCTGTGACTTGTTTTCCCTTTTTGTAAATAAACAATTCATAACTATCTGAAAAATGCTCCAATTTTGGCAAATCAAATACCAAGGTGTTTAGAAAAACATTACCTATCTATTGGTGACATTGCCATGCTCTCTTGAGAAAAATAATTTCCCTTTAAGTAGGAAACCCAAAAATGACATAATTATTATCTAATCCGGAAAAATTCATAACTTGTGAAATAATTAACCAAAATTTGAGAATAAAATATCAATGTGATCAACCCTTCAAATGCTATCAAGCCATGCTAATATCACATCATGATCACCAATAATTATTTGATGTTATTCTTAAGTGATTAAACGAATTAAATTCAAATAATTATTTAATTTGCTATTTAATCATCCATACTCGGAAAATTACAAATTAGGTACCAGAACGATCACAAGAACAAACCCTATCCATTCATATCATGTTCATGCATATTTGAGTCACTTCTCTAATAATGTAATAATTTATAAATAATGTGGTCACTAAGATAAATATGGGGTTGTTTCCAAATAATTGCACTAATTATTTGGAACTCCATTTAATTTGTATATAAATTATATGATGATATCTTTGCATAAACTTGTCATGGCATCATGTGATTGTGCATTGCACCTTGTCCTCGTGTGATTTATTTGTTCTTTGTATTCTTTTGGGTATCGATAGATTCCGGAGTCGAGGGTTCCCTCGCCTATCCCGACGAGCAGTACTTCACGCCCCGGCAGCAAGGAAAGAGATAACCTAACCTTCTTGACATTTAGCATCCTAATGTTTTATAAACTTATTTTATCCACCATAATATATTGCAAGCGATTCCAAAGTCAATTTTTGATCAATACTAGAGTATCCTATGAATGCATGTTATTCCCCAAGCCAATCACATGTATCCCTACCTATGAACCCTAGGTTTGATGTCTTGGCCCGAGACAAGGATTTAATTGTTGTGTTTATATGCTTAGCCATGCTTAGTTAAATGCTAGTTATGTCCAGTGTTTAATTCCATAATTGTTGATGTTGATGGAATGTTTCGGACATGGTGGATATGTGGGGTGCTAAATTAAAATGTTAAAAAGGCTTGGCTGAGTTGCCATCAGGGATGGTGTTTTGCCTCACTCTTGGCCCTAGGTGCGAGTTCTTTACCTCTTGAACCAAGATGAGCGTGCTGCCAATGGTGGGTGTATGGGCGCCTTACTAATTGAATAACTTGTGCGGGCGTATCCAAGGGTCCTCTATTTCTTTTTTCCATTTGCGTGTGAGTGGAAAAAAAGATGTTGATGAGGATTTGTGTTTAGGACGTGGCGATGGGGCAGGGGCTGAAATAGGCTGGGTAAACTTGCCCTGTGGCCATAGATGACTCCTGGATAGTCTCATGCGAGGTATAGGTTTAACCGCGCCCGCTCGCCGGCCTTCCCCGGAAGAGGGCCAATCAGGTGAGCCAGATGGTACCAATGGGTAAATTAGTACACCCCTGTAGGGTTTAATCTTTTCGAAAAGGCGTGTCCGCGGTTATGGACGACTTGGGAATAGACGATAAGATCATAGAGAACCTTAACCTAATTGATATGGCAGCTAAAGGTTGCATAACCAACGTGTGATAAAGGTCCATTTCCTCGAGGGTGATTCGAGGGGGTGCCTTGGTGGAGACGAGTGGGTGTTGGCTACAAGTTGGTTCGATGAGAACCGCAGATGAAAAGTTTACTCTCTTATCCCCTTTATGAAAAATATTTTAAATAGACGATGGCTTGTGTCTTTTTATATCTTTTAAAGGAAAATCTAGCTTGATGCAAAATAGCTACATATACAGCTTTAGAGCCTCCATGAGTCATTAGCCCTATATCGCCCTACTAAACTTGTGAGTACGTCGTACTCAGTCTCTCCTTGCTGCCTTTATAAGTTTGTTTCAGAGGAGGACGACGCCGAGCAGCTAGGTGGGTTCTTCGTGGACGTCACCTAGTAGTCCGGGGTTCCCAGGTGGCAGCTTGGGACCGTGGAACAAGCTGGCTGGGATTTGTTTATCTGTAGGGCTCTTAGGCCATATTTGCATCTTGTTGTTAGACAACACTGTCGCAACAGTGGAACATGGGGTTTCCCTGATGCGGTCAAAGTGGGTCCATCACACGTGGGCCCACCAAGGAGGCACTCAAGGCCAAGGCTCAAGACTGGCAGATGGGCCCCCCATATGCCCCATGGCGTCCCGACGCGTGCGACATCGACAACTAAGGCCAAGGACTCGGGGACCCTCCGGGGCCCCCCTCGACCCGGAAGCAGGCACGGAGGTCCCGGGGACCCGACGCCCGGCAGGAGGCTAGGCTCATTCCCGGGAACCAACCTCCAGTGCGCGAAGAGGATAAGCTTGCCAGCTCTAGCTCGAAGCTCCTAGAAGACTTGGGCGCCAAGAAGATGGAGGCGCCAAAGAGGGGCAGAGGCAGAAAAGCTGTCAGCCTCTGTCCGCCCTCTCAGGAAAAGGTGGGCGGCCTCACCTGCCTCCTCTGAGAAGAATACTTGGACGAGAGGAGGCCACGTCGCCTCCCAAAGAGAACCCGGAGGGGTTTTCCCGCCAAAACCCCTCCGGCCCCAAGGGTGCACCTGTGGTATCCCCTTGGCCTATAAAAGGAGGACCGAGGCACCCAAAGGGAAGAACAAGTCCAGAAGAGAAGGAGGCTAGGCTAGGTAGCGCACAAGTCCCAGAGTAGCTTAGGCGAGAGGTGATCTCCTCAAGGTCAAGATCTTCTCGTCTCTGTGATGCTTGCTAGAATGTAGATCTCGAGCGTCGAGCGAAGCCCCCGGGCAGACGACGATCTTCGGCTTCCTCTGCGCCCCATACCGAACCTAAAAAGGGGGTATCCTTTACTCTCGGTGTCCGTGATCCAAGACACGACAAAAACTACCCGTTTCCGCTTGATGTACTGATGGATCTGTGATCCCTTTTGTGTGTAATACTTGTATCTTCTCTTATATGAGTTGCTATATGATTTTGTGTCGTAGAGTCTGCAATGTACCAGTTGTTCCACAAGTCTCGGTCTCTTAACTATATGTGATAGCGATGTCTGAGCTTATGGCATGATCGAGGTGTTGTGTGCCGATGATCCATTCCGAGCACACCTGCCAAAGGTTTTGGCCTGGGATTGGTAAACCCAGTAACCTTCGATTGTGTAGCATGACCGGTTGCACAATGCTTCACTGTATAGTTCTGGGGTCGGGGCGCTACAAGTTGGTATCAGAGCAGGACTGCCCGTAGGAAACCCGTTCTATTGGTCGATGTCGAGCCTAGTTGAAATTTATTTTTAACCTAAAAATGAGTAGTGAAAACCTTCTTAGGATTCTTTTTACTCCTTACCCAATTCACTCTGATCTCGGTGCCATCTTACCTCCATTTGATTTAACAGTGTTTCTGATCGTCTACAAAATTCTAAATCTTTAGTATCTCGGGGTTGGCTTTCTACCTTTAGTTACTAGTTATCTCTACTCGTCTGCCACATCTAAAACATGAAGAAAGGAAGTATGGTGATTCGTCAAGATATTCCTTTGCTTTAGCCCAAGATCTTGAACCGAAGGTCCCGGATTGTGCTAGGGCTCCGGTGTAATGATTCATGGGGGTTATCATCCTTGTGAGCATTATGCTATTGTGAGTCCCAGTACATGAAGCTGATCTTTAATCCAAGATCTTTTCCGTTGAATCCCGGTGTTAAAGGTCAAACCCTACATCTGGTTGGCACAATTTGAAGTTAGCCTTCAAGCTCGAGGTTGCAGCCGTAATTGTTTTTCTCAACAATGCTCTTCGCTGTCACTAGCTTTATCTAGGCTCTCTGTCATGGGACCATCTAAATCACCCCGAGATGGCTCTTAGCGAGCTTTCCCTCAATATTTGTGATTCCGCCACTAACACCCTTCGGGAAACCCTTTCGGCACTAGTTGTTGGAAGAGTGCCAACAAGGGCTTCTGCAACATCTTGGAATTGTGGTTAGCCCGTTCCTTACTCTAAATAAGTTGTCCGACCTCTATTTGTCTTTTTGATAGTCAAGCTTTATCGTGCATTGGGGTGTTCCGATGCATGGTATTTCTTGTGGTTCGTCAAGACATTCCACTTTGGGATGTCAGGAGGAACAAACTCGGGTACCTTGTCCATGTCTCGGCCAGGTCAAAGTTTTGTAAATTCACAGAATAAGAGCTTGTTTAGCTTTTGTTCCATTCCACCTTAGAGTGTCACACTCTTTTATATCGAGAGGTCGTGCTTAGTCTCATGACGTACTTGATGAAGTGATGCTCTTACCCTTCCTTATCCATCTACCTCCGAGCTACCCGGGCTCGAGAATGTCGAGGATGCATATCGTTGTGGTAATCGGATATTCTTAGCAGTTGTTATTGTTTTGAAATCCAAAAACATTGGTGGCACTCTTAGCCTGACTGGTAATCATGTCCTCGAGCTGAGTGTCTGTGTTGCCAAGTCCATTCGTTCAGGTGCACACCTTCGGTCAACGAGTTAGATTTTTGTCGAAACTCTCGAGACCACATCTTTTTCCTTGAGAATGTAAGCTCCCTTCTACAACCAGTGACATATGTAGTCGTGGGTCCGAGTGAAGTTCGCTCGTCTCCCCGGAAATAATCGCAAGTTGGTCATGCATGTGCAGATTGATGTTGAGATGGTAGGTTGTTACCTCCAGATCTCTAAATTCGTCATGCATGCCATTGGCCGACGTGTTCCTAAATAAGAAGAATTTGACAAATCTCATCATCTTACCGGTGTCTTCCAAAAACAGGGATCAGTTGTGCTTCATTGTTGGAGCTCATGCTGGTTCAATTGTCCTCTATGTAGTCTTGACCGCCTGGAACTCCCAATCTAGCTCTTGCTCTGGAGCTTGACCCTATAGCCCATGTCTGGCGAACCTAGTTACCCTGCCTCGCGGCTAACCCCTGCAAACTCCTTCCAGACCTGCAACGCCTGAAGTGTCCGCACACCAAACCACCTCGGAACCTCAAGCAGAAATGATGATTGGGGTTCGTCAAGAGCATGACCTAGGCCTAGTTGTAAACCCGACAAGTTCGGTGTTATGATTCAAGCACCTCACCGAAAGATCTGCTTACAAAATCTCTTAATTCCTTAACATCAACCACTGACCATGAGGATCATGTGTAACTTACCCTAGGAGTTTTCCCTCATAGCCTTCCTTATCGTCCAGTACGACTTCCGCTTGATGATCGATTGAAGGCTGTTTCGAAGCTGGAGTGGGCTATCTAGAACCTCAAGGAGAATGTTACAACGGAGATACTAATTGTCCCTCCGTCAATCCTCCTACTCCAGTTACCTCGTGTCAATAGTTCGATATCAGGTTTTACCTCTCTGTCTAATGGTGGATCAATGCTATATCTATCCCTTCTAGGTGAACCTAAAGTTTTACTAATCACACGGCCATTGTGTGAATTCGTCAAACACATCAGGGACTGAGCCTTTAATCTTATGGAAACTTCTGGTGTGTCGAAATCGTGGAGTCCAGAAGATGTCCTCTCCCCTCACGGTACTTTGAATCTCTACGGTCTACACAACGGGGTGGTTTGAAGTATTGTCTTGGTCTTGGACCAATATCCTGAACAAAGCGATCGGTTGTCCTACCCTCGGCTCGACCTTTGATTGGTCAAGTCGTTCCTAGTGTTCCCCAATGGCTTATGGTTTTGGGCAAAGTTCCTTTTTGTCTGTCACCTTAAGCTACCTTCTGTCCTTCCGCCATTTTGGCATGTCTTGTTGTTTAGCCCAATCACTACAACCAGGAAGATCATCGTGGGATCGAGAAGATCATTGAAGTTAAGAGTTGCATGTTTCCCTCATCCCTCTTCCTACTCTAGAATCTCAGGACGAGATTCCTGTAAGGGGGGTAGAGTTGTAACAGCCCTAGTTTGGTACCCTAAAATATGGGCCAATTTTTCACTTTTGGCTTTGCATTGCATCATGGCATACATATTTAAATTGCTAATTTTAAAATAAAGCAACACCTTGAATTTAAAACAAAGGAAGCAAACCCTTCCTAAATTTCCAAACTACATGCATTGCCCAAAAAGGCCAAACCAAATCAATTGGAACTTCCAAATTGTTCAGGAAGTTCCAAATTACTTTTTTTAACAAATGGTCAAAATCCAATTTTTGACAAGCAAATGTTTTACTTGGGGAATTCAAATTGGTGCTAACCAATGCTTATTTTTTAAACCAAAATTTAGACCTTCCCAAAATTCAAAATAAAAATATGGGGTGATTCATTAATATAATATGAGCCTCCATAAATATTTTCATAATTTATTGAATTGCCAAAGTGCTCCAAATAAATGCATTTTGCAATTTATCAAAAATGATCAAATTGTAACAATATAAATATATGAGAATTTAAACAATTTATTTTGGAACACAAATTTTTGTGGAGTTTCCTCATGACATATGGAGCCTACATGAGTATTTCCAGAATTTATAAAATTGCTTAAATGGCTCTTTTAAATAGCTAAAACCCTGCTGTTTTAAAATTCAGAAAAGGAAAAAAGGGAAAAAGAATAAAACCCTGCCGATGGGGCCCACTGTCAGTCCCCTCTCTCCCCTCTCACCTCACAGGGGCGACCATGGGCACTGTGCCGCCCATGCCGCCCTGCCGGTCGACGACGCGCCCACGACGCCGGGCCCCCTCCCCACCCCGACGCGCCTCTGCTCCCTCTCTTGCTCTGCCCTGTCTCACCTGCTCCCTCTCTGCTTTCCCTCCCCCCCCCCGAAACCCTAAACCAGCTCATGGCCGCCGCCGCCATGGTCGAGTTCGCCGTTGCTCCAAGCCTCCCGGGACTAGTCCAAGCGCACCATCGGGACCGCCTCGCCGTGCTGCTCCTCCCCGCCGAAGGAATCGGCACGGGGTAGCCGAAATCGACGCCCTCGTCCTCGTCACTCTCCGCTCCGGCCGCCGTTGCCGCCGCCGTTCGCGTCGCCGTCCGTCACCCTCAGCCCTCGCCGTCGACCTCCACATCCCCCTGGTAAGATCGTGATGCCTCGACATCTTTTCCCCGCCCTCCTCCGCCTCTGTGTCGCTCGGCCGACATGCTCTCTTCTCGGCTGCCGCCAAGCCACGTCGCCGGCGGGTCTCCGGCGACCTAAACCTAGCGGCGCCGCCCCCGATAGCTTTCCCTTGCTCTCGCGCGTCTATCGCACCCTCCCGTGTCCCCGCACAGCTTCCGTCGCCGTTGTCGTCCTCGCCACAGCAGTCGGTCACCGCTGGCCGACGCCGCCAGCGTGGCTGCCAATCTGTCGCCGACCTGGCCGCCACCGTGGCCTGGGTCCACTCCCGGCTTGGCATCGGTCTTGGGCCGGCCTGAGGCCGGAGCCTTCGGGCTGGTGCCCGGCCGTTTGCCCAGCCTGGGCCAGCCATAGGCCGGTTGCCTCGGGTCACTGCCCGGCCCATGGCCCGGCCTGGCCGGCATGAGGCCGGCCTGCGTGTGACTTGTTTTCCCTTTTTGTAAATAAAAACAGAAATAAAACAATTCATAACTATCTGAAAAATGCTCCAATCTTGGCAAATCAAATACCAATGTGTTTAGAAAAACATTACCTATCTATTGGTGACATTGCCATGCTCTCTTGAGAAAAATAATTTCCCTTTAAGTAGGAAACCCTAAAATGACATAATTATTACCTAATCCGGAAAAATTCATAACTTGTGAAATAATTAACCAAAATTTGAGAATAAAATATCAATGTGATCAACCCTTCAAATGCTATCAAGCCATGCTAATATCACATCATGATAACCAATAATTATTTGATGTTATTCTTAAGTGATTAAATGAATTAAATTCAAATAATTACTTAATTTGCTATTTAATCATCGATACTCGGAAAATTACAAATGAGGTACCAGAACGATCACAAGAACAAACCCTATCCATTCATATCATGTTCATGCATATTTGAGTCACTTCTCTAATAATGTAATAATTTATAAATAATGTTGTCAGTAAGATAAATATGGGGTTGTTTCTAAATAATTGCACTAATTATTTGGAACTCCATTTAATTTGTATATAAATTATATGATGATATATTTGCATAAACTTGTCATGGAATCATGTGATTGTGCATTGCACCTTGTCCTTGTGTGATTTATTTGTTCTTTGTATTCTTTTGGGTATCGATAGATTCCGGAATCGAGGGTTCCCTCGCCTATCCCGACGAGCAGTACTTCACGCCCCGACAGCAAGGCAAGAGATAACCTAACCTTCTTGGCTTTTAGCATCCTAATGTTTTATAAACTTATTTTATCCACCATAATATATTGCATGCGATTCCAAAGTCAATTTTTGATCAATACTAGAGTATCCTATGAATGCATGATATTGCCCGAGCCAATCACATGTATCCCTCCCTATGAACCCTAGGTTTGATGTGTTGGCCGGAGACAAGGATTTAATTGTTGTATTTATATGCTTAGCTATGCTTAGCCATGCTTAGTTAAATGCTAGTTATGTCCGTCGTTTAATTCCATAATTGTTGATGTTGATGGAAAGTTTCGGACATGGTGGATATGTGGGGTGCTAAATTAAAATGCTACAAAGGCTTGGGTGAGTTGCCATCGGGGATGGTGTTTTGCCTCACTCTTGCCCCTAGGTGCGAGTTCTTTACCTCTTGAACCAAGATGAGCGTGCTGCCATTGGTGGGTGTATGGGCGCCTTACTAACTGAATAACTTGTGCGGGCGTATCCAAGGGTCCTCTAGTTCGGTTTTCCATTTGCATGTGAGTGGAAAAGAAGAAGTTGAAGAGGATTTGTGTTTAGGACGTTGACGAGGATATGGCCTCCGGGTACCCCATGGAGGTAGAACGTGGCCCATTATGGAGGTGGCCCAGCTAGGCCCAACACGTAATTGACTACAACTCTTGTAAACCCTACATGGCTACCTATATAAAGCCAGGTAGGGGCACCCGAATAGACAGCCGATTCGCAACTAGACACGCAACACCCGCCACCGGCGGCCACCATGTAAACACATCTATCATGATCATAGTGATTTATAGCAGGATGTAGGGATCCTCCACCGAGGGGACCCGAACCTGGGTAAACTCCGTGTTTGCAATCTCGCTCCCGGAATCTCCTACGCCGCCTAATCCACCTCTCGTAAGCTACCCCGTGTAGCATCTGCCGTGATAATCCCACGACAGTTAGCGCCGTCTGTGGGAAACGCGGCGCTTGGAGTGGTAATCTGGGTGAGATCCAATCTTCATCGACAACAGCGGCCAGATCGCATCTGGCTGCATCATCGTCTTTAACAGCAAGGTCGGATCGAGCCTACAACTTCATCGAACGGTGGCGGCGGCGTTCCATCGCAATCCTCGTTGGCTAGCAACGGCCAAATCACTACTGATGACGTGAGCAGGTCTTAGATCAACATCTTCATCGACACGGCGACGGCTTACTGCGCGGAGGCTCGCGCGATTCCAATCCGGCCGCCATCCTTCTACGCGCTAGCGAGAGCCGGTTCTAATCTTCCTACCTATCGCACCTGGCATGTCAGGCCACCCTGTCGAGATTGAGTCACCGGACGGCTAATTGTGGAGCCGCTACTCGCGCTGAGACACGCCTCTGCTTGCGCCTCGACCCGACTGCTACATGCCCATGAGCGCGTCGATCTATGAGCCTTCTGCCAGCTAATCGATCACGACACTGCGGGCTGGTTACACGCAACATGAGATCCGAAGCTGCTTGTCTCCCTGTTGCCTGGCTACATGCATGGATCAGAAGAAAGAAAAGAGATACAAACTATAGAAGCTACTAATACACATGGATCAACCAAGCCAGGTACAAGGAGCCACGTGCAAAGGAAAAAAGGAAGAGGTAGCTAGCTCAATCAACCACGACTCCTGCCGACTCGCCGCCATCGATTCCTTCTATGCGCCTATGTCCACCCCGCCGCAGTAGCTGTGACAGTCATCGACCAGCCGCGGACGGGTTTGGCCTCGACAGCATCACAACAAGCGTCGCCAGCATTGCGGCATCTACAACTTGATAGTTTCGACGTCCGCGACTCGACAGGCTGACTATCGAGTCAGGCGAACTCGACATCGCCACCTCGACAGCCTACGCGTCATCAACAGCTAAGTCGTTCTTATATTTAATTTCTGCAGTCAATAAGGCTACTTAGCCACACATATAACCTGCTTCGGCCGCACCCGACACTCGGTGGCTACACGAGAATTTAATGGTTACGATAGGCATAACCGTTTACTTTGATTGCAATTATGATATTGGAAAACTTGTGCACTTATGTGACGGTGCCAAGAATTACTACACTGGGTCTATCTTCTTCGGGTCACTGGATTTATTTTCTTCGGGTCACTGGATTTATTTTTCTTCGGGTCAGTAGATTTATCTTTAGTGGTTATCAGCAAATTCATCTTATATAATACTGCCCGATGTACTTCCGAGTCAGTGGATTCATCTATATGGTTACTATCGGTTTCATCTCATATAATACTGACCCGACATACTTCCGGTGGATTTATCTTTTATCCTATATAATACTACCCGATGCACTTCCGGGTCAGTGGATTAATTTTTTATGGTTATCATCGGATTCATCTTATATGGTTATCAGTGGATTATTTATGGTTATCATCGGATTCATCTCATATGATTATATAATACTGACTTGATGCATTTTCGGTGGCTTTATCCTCAATGGCTTCACCTTATATGATTATCGATTGTAATTATATGATGCTGGCTTAATGGACCTCCGGTAGTCGACAACTTCATCGAGTTCTTCTAGCGGAAGTCGAAAAAGCATAGAAGTTGTCGCAATTTTTGTCGTTATCCAGGCATGTGTGACCATGACTCTCTGGATAAACCGAAAAACAGGTGCTATTCATCCATTTAATCATCTCGTCTTATAAATATAATTATGCCATCGAATTTTCTCCACTTGGTGTTGCCTTTGTGTGTGCAGAATCACTTATTCATGGTATTCATGGTATCGAAGAGACAGTGAATAAAGAAAACAACCTATCACGGACAACTTGTAGACGGCTAGTTCGATCTCCGTCTGCTTCATCGACTATGCCTACTTGATATGCTGCTCTGAGTCTCTGCCCGATTCTGCGAATCGACCAGACACTCGGGGGCTACTCCCACCAGGAGCTCTGGTCGCGCACCTGACACTCGGGGGCTGCGCCACACAAGTCCGGATTCGAGTCCTAGCGGCTAAACGTCGCTCGACTCCGTCCGCCACATCCACGTCCGGATTCGAGTCCTAGCGTCTAAACGTCGCTTGACTCCGTCCGCCACATCCAAGTCCGGATTCGAGTCCTAGCGGCTAAACGTCGCTCGACTCCGTCCGCCACACCTACGACCGGATTCAAGTCCTAACGGCTAAACGTCGCTCGACTCCGGTCCACCGCGTCGAGTCCGCCACATCCACTCCGCCGCGTCGACTCTGTCCACCGCGTCGACTCTGTCCACCGCGTCGACTCTGTCCACCGCGTCGACTCTGTCCGCCACATCCACTCCGCTGTGTCGACTCCGTCCACCCGTCGATGCACTTCCGACTTGGTGATTCTCCTCCATGTGAACCGATGGACTTTCGACTCTTAGTCTCCGCCAAACTCTTCGACTCGGCCAGAGAGTCGGGGGCTACTTCCATCGGTCCCTCCCAGTCGAGTACCTCCTGGGAAGGCTTAAAAACACAATAACCCACATACGGGTCGATGTACGCACTCGACAAGCTGCGTTTCCCCAGATTGCCTCCGCGGCAACAGATCTTTGGATGCCACGTCTACGACGTGAAGGTAAGACCCGTAGATCCGCTCTACTGGCCTGGGAGCCGCCTCAGACTGCGCCTACTCAGTAAATATCCGTACCCACGGTACGAAGAAAACCCCGGCGGACGCGTTGGGTACCACACACATTGCAAGAGTCGAGATTTTGTGAGACCTCAAGCGGCATAAATCCGGCTACGCTTGCCTTTTCCGGGTTCAGGTCCAGGGACCCGAACTTGAAGTAGCTTAGCATTGCTTTGCCCGAGTGCAGTTAACAGGACCCGATCTGTCGAGTGTTCCTGGCTTGCTAAGCAATATCCCTTGACTGCAAACTATCTCAATGGGGCATCGGGTCAATGTACTTCCGACTCGGTGACGCTCCCCTACGTGTTCATTGGGTACACTTACCCGACTCTCCGACTTGGCTGGAGACTCGGGGGCTCGACTACAATGTCGCCCCCGATCGTGGCTACGATATAAGGTCTAGATAACCACCACGGCGCGGACGTGCGGCGCACCCGAGTCCTCTACTACGACTCCGACAGTCTCTACTTCGATCTGGGTCCTCTACTACGACTCCGACAGCCTCTACTTCGACCCGAGTCCTCTACTTCGACTCCAGCAGCTTCTACTTTGACCCGAGTCCTCTACTACAACTCCGACAGCCTCTACTTCGACCCGAGTCCTCTACTACGAGTCCGACAGCCTCTACTTCGACCTGAGTCCTCTACTTCAACTCCAGCAACTTCTACTACGACTCGCCATCATCCGTGTGATGAACTGGCACAGACTCCACGTTCCAGGAAGACGATGTTACCATCGGCCATGAGACACATGAGACCCTCCACGCGATTCTTCGAATCACCCGAAGGCTCGGGGGCTACTGACGAGGATATGGCCTCCGGGTACCCCATGGAGGTAGAACGTGGCCCATTATGGAGGTGGCCCAGCTAGGCCCAACACGTAATTGACTACAACTCTTGTAAACCCTACCTGGCTACCTATATAAAGCCAGGTAGGGGCACCCGAATAGACATCTCTCAATTAGACACGCAACACCCGCCTCCGACGGCCACCATGTAAACACATCTATCATGATCATAGTGACTTATAGCAGGACGTAGCGATCCTCCACCGAGGGGACGTGAACCTGGGTAAACTCCGCGTCTGCAATCTCGCTCCCGGAATCTCCTACGCCGCCTAATCCACCTCTCGTAAGCTACCCCGTGTAGCATCTGCCGTGATAATCCCACGACAGACGTGGCGATGGGGCAGGGGCTGAAATAGGCTGGGTAAACTTGCCCTGTGGCCACAGATGACTCTTAGATAGTCTCATGCGAGGGAAAGGTTTAACCGCGCCCGCTCGCCGGCCTTCCCCGGAAGAGGGCCAATCAGGTGAGCCGGACGGTACAAATGGGTAAATTAGTACACCCCTGCAGGGTTTAATCTTTTCAAAAAGCCGTGTCCGCGGTTATGGACGACTTGGGAATAGACGATAAGATCATAGAGAACCTTAACCTAATTGATATGGCAGCTAAAGGTTGCATAACCAACGTTTGATAAAGGGTCATTTCCTCGAGGGTGATTCGAGGGGGTGCCTTGGTGGAGATGAGTGGGTGTTGGCTACAAGTTGGTTCGATGAGAACCGAAGATGAAAAGTTTACTATCTTATCCCCTTTATGAAAAATATTCTAAATAGACGATGCCTTGTGTGTTTTTATATCTTTTAAAGGAAAATCTAGCTTTATGCAAAATAGCTACATATATAGCTTTAGAGCCTCCGTCAGTCATTGGGCCTATATCGCCCTACTAAACTCGAGAGTACGTCGTACTCAGTCTCTCTTTGCTGCCTTTATAACTTTGTTTCAGAGGAGTACGACGCCGAGCAGCTAGGTGGGTTCTTCGTGGATGTCGACTAGTAGTCCGGGGTTCCCAGGTGGTAGCTTGGGACCATGGAACAAGCTGGCTGGGATTCGTTTATCTGTAGGCCTCTTAGGCCATATTTGCATCTTGTTGTTAGAAAACACTACCCGTTTCCGCTTGATGTACTGATGGATCTGTGATCCCTTTTGTGTGTAATACTTGTATCTTCTCTTATATGAGTTGCTATATGATTTTGTGTCGTAGAGTCTGCAATGTGCCAGTTGTTCCACAAGTCTCGGTCTCTTAACTATACGTGATAGCGATGTCAGAGCTTATGGCATGATCGAGGTGTTGTGTACCGATGATCCATTCCGAGCACACCTGCCAAAGGTTTTGGCCTGGGATAGGTAAACCCAGTAACCTTCGATTGTGTAGCATGACTGGTTGCACAACGCTTCACTGTATAGTTCTGGGTCGGGGCGCTACAGTCCTTCCCATGGAGGGGATAATTTATGCTGCCGGCTTTGCACAAGCCGAAGCACTAAGTCGCCTTCTCGAAAAGATTGATTCCGCACTCTACGGCTCTGATAGCAACGTCTTGACATGCTTCTTCTGCGTCTTCTTTGACGTAGGCTGCGACTCGAGGCGAATCGTGAATCATGTCGGTTGGGAGTACCGCTTCTGCACCATAAACCAGGAAGAAAGGGGTGAAGCCGGTCAATCTATTTGTGGTAGTACGAATACTCCATAAGACCGCCGGCAATTCATCAACCCAAGTGCCGGCTGCTCGATGCAATGGGGTTTCAAACCTCGGCTTAATACCTTGCAGAATAATGTCGTTAGTGCGCTCTACCTGTCCATTGGATTGCGGGTGTGCCAGCGATGCCACGTCGAGCCGAATCTTTAATTGGCTGCAAAACTTCGATAGCTCACCGACGACAAAGTTTGTGCCATTGTCAGTGACAATGCTGTGCGGTATGCCGAATCGAGTAGTTATCTTGACGATGAACTTTGTAGCTGTAGCTCCGTCGAGTTTTTGATGGGCTTTGCCTCCACCCAGTTTGTGAATTTGTCGACCGCCACCAGCAGGTGAGTTAACCCTCCTCTTGCCGTCTTGAAAGGTCCCACCATGTCGAGCCCCCAGACCGTAAACGGCCAAGTAATAGGGATCGTCCAGAGCTCCTAAGCCGGCAAGTGAACCTGCTTTGTGTAGCACTGACATCCTTCACAAGTCTTGACGATGTTGATAGCATCCTCCTTAGCCGTTAGCCAGAAGAATCCGTGCCGAAATGCCTTAGCGACCAACGCCTTTTCCGCCACGTGATGCCCATATTCTCCGGAGTGGATGTCCTCAAGGATTTGCCGCCCTTCTTCTGGAGAGACGCATCTTTGGAATATGCCGGATGTGCTCCGTTTGTAAAGATGTCCGTCAATAATCGTGTACGCCTTTGCTCGGCGCTCAATTTGACGGCTCAACACCTCGTCGTCCTTGGGCAGTTTCTTATTAATCAGGAAATCAATGTAGGGCGTGGTCCAATCTGGGGTTACCAAGCACACTTGAACTGATTCTGCCGACAAGGGATAATCTTCGTCGCCGCCTTTGACGGACGGCTTATGTAGATGGTGGAGAAATACATCTGAGGGCACTGCCTTTTGCCTGGAGCCTATTCTGGCCAAGGCGTCAGCAGCTTCATTATCATCTCGGGAGACATGTCGGACCTCTAAGCAGGCAAAGCATCCGCCGAATTCATCGACTGTTCTCCTGTATTCTGCCATTTTGGGACTTTTTGTGTCCCAACATCCATCTAGTTGCTGTACAAAAAGATCCGAGTCGCCATAGCAGAGGATGCGTTTTACTCCCAACTCCTTAGCCATATGAAGGCCATGGAGGAGAGCCTCATACTCTGCTATGTTGTTGGTGGTGTTGAAGTGGATTCGGAGGACATAACTGAGCTTGTCACCCTTAGGCGATTTTAGCACTACTCCAGCCCCCGAGCCTTCCTTCAACTTTGAACCATCAAAGTGCATTTTCCAGTATTGAGAATCCGGCAAAGGTGTGCCCTCCATTGCCTCTGTCCAGTCTGCAACAAAGTCGGCTAGAAATTGAGATTTGATGGCGGTCCTCGGCTTATACTGGATGTCAAAGGCTGCTAACTTGATGCCCCAATTGGCGACTCGGCCCATTGCGTCGGCATTGTTGATGATGTCCTTCAATGGAGCTTTGCTGACCACCATGATCGTGTGATCCTGGAAGTAATGTCGTAGCTTTCTGGTGGCAAAGAATACACCATAGGCTAACTTCTAGGTAGTGAGGGTAGCGCAGTTTTGAATCTGAGAACACCTCGCCAATGAAATAGTCAAGGCGCTGATCCGCCCATTGCTTCCCTTCCTCCAGGCGCTCCACTACAATGACGGCACTTGTCACGAAATTTGTGGCCGACATGTAGAGGAGAAGCGGCTCTTTTTCCCTCGGAGCTGCCAAGATTGGAGCATGCGTCAATGTATACTTCAGCTACGCCAAAGCTGCCTCTTCTTCCTCTGTTCAAACAAAATTGTCCGACTTCTTGAGGAGCTTGTATAATGGCAATGCTTTGTCACCAAGCCGGCTAATGAATCGGCTTACAGCCGCGGCGGAACCCGTAAGCCTGCTGTATGTCCTTCAGACAAGTCAGCCTCTTGATGTTCTGAATCGCCTTTATCTTTTCCGGGTTAACTTCAATTCCTCTTTGAGAAACAATGAAGGCCAGAAGCTTGCCTGCGGGTACTCCGAAGACGCATTTTGCCGGATTAAGCTTCATCTGGTACTCCCTTAGATTTGCAAAGGTTTCTGACAGATCGGCGATAAGATCGCCACGCTTCTTCGACATGACCGCTATGTTGTCAACGTAGACGTGAACATTGCGGCCATTTGCTTGTCCAAAAACCACTGCATACACCTTCGGTAAGTAGCACCGGCGTTTTTTAAGCCGAAAGGCATTGTGACATAGCAGTAATTGCCATATGGCATGGTGAAGGATGTCTTGACTTGATTTGACTCCTTCATCTTAATCTAATGGTAACCCGAATAAGCATCCAGAAAACATAGTATCTCTGAGCCGGCAGTTGAATCAATGACCTGACCGATACGCGGTAAGGCGAACGGATCTTTAGGACAGGCTTTGTTCAAGCCAGTGAAATCAATGCACATACATAGCTCGGATGTGTTTTTCTTTGGAACAAGCACGGGATTTGCCAACCAATCAGTTTGGATAACTTCACGGATGAACTTGGCGGCAGTGAGCCTTAGGATCTCCTTTCCAACCGTCGGAGGCCTTGTTTGACCGGCTTAGCGTCCTTGTTGACTTTTAAGGAGAGCTCGGCAAGTTTCCTCGGGACACCTGGCATGTCGGATGGTGACCAAGCAAAGATATCCCGGTTCTCACGGAGAAACTTGACGAGCTCACCTTCCTATTTGTCGTCAAGGCCGGCACCGATGATGGCTTCCTTTGTCAGATTGTCCTTTGAGAGCTTGATTTTCTTGGTGTCATCCTTTGGCTTGAAGCTCGAGTAAACCTTAGAGGACGGCTTTTTAGTTGCCGGCATCTCATCGGGACTCATTGTCTTCTTGAGGTCCTCCAATTCTTCCTTGCAGATTTCTTCTTCAGCATGGACGGCATTGGCGGCCTCACACTCCTTTGCTTTCTTGAAGTCTCCTTTGACTGCGATGATCCCATTGGGTCCTAGCATTTTCAGCTTGCTATAGATGTAGCAGACCGAGCCATGAATTTGGCGAAAGCCGGACGTCCAATGATTGCATGGTATGCACTTTTTAAGGGAACCACCTCAAAAGAGACGTCCTCTGTCCGAAAGTTGTCCGTGCCGCCAAAGGTGACCTTCAGGGTGATCCTTCCCATTGAGGAGGCTTGTCGTCCCAGCACAATCCCATGAAACTTCATATTGTTGTGGCTGAGTTGTGACTCGGAGAGACGCATTCTCTTCAATGTTGCGGCGTAGAGTATGTTGATGCTACTTCCACCGTCCATGAGCACCTTTGTCAACTTGTATTTGTCGACTATAGGGCTGACAACTAAAGTGTAGGTGCGTGTTGAAGGAACTCTGCCCGGGTGATCACAGCGATCCCATGTGATGGGAATGTCGGACCAATCCAAGTATTGAGGAACTGTAGGTACCGTACGTAGCATTGAGTTCTCTCCAAGCCGCCTTTTCTTTGCGAGAGGAATCTGTTGCCAGATTGATGATGAGACTTTCGGCATGCTTAGGGAATTTGCTGCCTTTTCTTTGGAGGCCGCGTCATCCGACTCTGAAGCAGCGTCCTCCTTCTCTTTGTCGTCCTTCCTGGACTTGCGCTTCTTCTTTGACTTGTCGGCTTTGGGGTCCTTGGCGATATCCCGATTGATGTGACATTGCTGGAGCGTGTGGGAGCTCGTCCCATCCGGCCTCAGATGATGAACACAAGGGTTGTGCTTGATGTCGTCATACTTCACCGCTGGCGGTCGGGATGATTGGTTGTTTGCCGGCTTTTTGCCCTGCCACTTGCTATTGCTTGAGCCTCCCTTACCAAAGGTGGCAGCAACCTCATGAGAAGGGCCGACTTGGTCTTCAACCTTCTTTTTCCCGGACTCGCATCGGCGGGTTTCACCGACTTCCCTGTTGTCAACGTCAGCAGCGGCGTACTTGTTAGCACAAGCGAGCAAGCCCCCCAAAGATTCCGACTCGTCGCTGTAGATCATGAAGCGAAAAGTTGTCCCTTTCCTAAGAGATTGCTTGAAGGCATGGATCGCCTGAGTTTCTGAGACGCCCTCACAAGCGTTTTTGATTTCACTCCATCATGAGACGAACTCACGACTGCACTCGCTCTTTTGCTGCACATACCGCTGTAAGTCGAAAATCGACTTTGGGCGCTTATATGCGCCCTTGAAGTGCTGAATAAAGACGCGCTTCATGTCACTCCAGGTATGAACTGTCCTTTCTGGCAAACCTTCAATCCACATATGTGCCGTCCCGGTTAACATCAGGGGCAAAAATCGCACTGCGGAGTCGGCGTTGCCTTGGTATATGTCGCAGGCACTGACGTAATCTGAGAGCCAGGTCTCAGGATTAGCCGTACCACTGTACTTCTCCACCATCTTTGCTACGTTCGACAAAGTGGGAGGTAGGATTGCTCTCCGATTGTTCTGCCAAAACACTTGGGGCCGAGGTATTGGGCATCTCTGGCCGACTTCCTCTCCTCGATTAGGCTTCGAACATCATTGGCTGATGGCGGTTTATCAACTGACTTTCCTCACCTTGGTTCTTCCCTGTGATGGCTTTGGCTCACCCGACTCACGTTACGCGGGGGGCTTGGAGTCCTTTGCCGTCGTGGAGGGTTATCTCCCTCTTGGCGCGGTGGAGGCGGCGGTGGAGGTGGCATATGATCTCTGTTACCCTCCCTTCGGGGTGGATTTTTCCCCTCACATCATCGCTCCTGACGGGGTGGTGCCGCCTTTTCCTTGCGAGGGTCCTCCTTTCGCTCTTGGCTCCGATGATCTTCCCAGCTTCTACTAGCCTCACGATGGCGTGAAGAACCTGTACGGGATTCCGCACCTCTAGGCTGCTTGTCCTTCGGGTCCTTGTCGCCGCCTTTGTTGTGGCTGCTTGAGCTGGCAGGATCATCGTCTGGGTCTGCTGGTGCAGCAGCCATCGGCTTCTTAGCTGTCGAGTTGCAAAGACGAGAGTCGTCAACAAGCCGTCCAGACATTACTTGCGAGTTGTTTTGCTGCTGTTGTGCAACCTCCAGTAGATAAGCCGAATATTTGAGGCGAGCATCACGGTCCAACGATTTGTCGAACTTGACCTTCTGGGCCGCCTCCATGTTTTCAGCTGGGGTGTTGAAGTAACACAAATTAGTCACCGGGTCATGTCAGCGGTGGTACTTTCTCCAGACTGAATTAACATGGTCAGCTTCCCACTTGCTGCGGAAATCCAACCTCTTGTGCAGATTCTTGTCGCGAGCCGGTCGGAAACATCATCGGCCCCCTTTTCTCTCTGCTTTCGGATGAACTCCGTTTCCTTGTTTGTGATCCCAACTTCGCGCTCCGCTATCTGGGCTGCTTGCTCTTCCAGTTTGGTGTGACGCTTTTCAATGTCGGCTAGCGATGCGTTAGGAGGAAGTGGAGTTAGCAATTCCTTGTACCTTGCCATCCTTTCTTCGTGCTCCTTCTCTGTTGCTTCGCCGGCCGTAGCGTCAATGTTGTCTCCCGCAGCCGGCAATCTTGCAGTTCCCTTCATTAGAGCCAGTGGTGGTACAAAGTCCACCTTTTGATTTCCGGCTTCTGGAGTTATTTCTTCGCCATTGGCAGCTTTCGAGGTATTGGGGTCGTCCCTAGGACCAGAGACGTCACCCGTCAAGACCTCGACAGGGCGTCCTAAGCAGGATGCAACGTTCTGACTAAAATCGTCGGATTCTCCTTCAGATTCGAGGTCTTGCTCCATATGGGCAGTGTCCCCTGATCCGGCTTCTGAGTCAGCCCTGGCCTGCAAAGCAGGAAGGATAGACTCAGGTTCTGTCATCGACTCGTTAGAGCCGAATTCTCCTAAGATGCCAACAAAGGGGAAGTCCGGCGCCGACATGTTGGAACTTACGTCGTCTTCAGAATCTTCAACATCAGTGTTGAAAGCTAGATCCAGATCGGCAATCTCCTCAGAGTCCAGATCCGATCCCTCGTCGAAGTTGCTTGGGTGGGTGGCGGGCATGCTCGAGGTGAAGCCGAGATCGTCCAAAGCCTGGGCGGTGAAGCCGACGAAGATGTCGAAGCCACCGACAGAGACTGTGGACCAGCCGGCAGAATCCTCCTTTGCCGGCGTCCAAAAGCCGTCGTTGAAGACGTGGCCAGCTCCTGTCTCATCGAAGTAGCTCACCAAGCCGACCGCGATGGTGTTGCCGACTCCGCCCGTGCATCCCGGAGGGAACGAAACCCCGGACATCTCTTGCCCCACGGTGGGCGACAACTGTCGTGGTATTGTCGAATCTAGCCGCGGCAGGGGTGCCATCGAGCTAGGTAGAGAGAGGGGTTTAGGAGACATGGGGTATTCCGGCGACGGGATGACAAAGGGTTTACCCAGCTTCGGATCTCGCAACGGTGGCGAAACCCTACGTGCTGCTATAATTCACTATAAGGCAAT
Source organism: Puccinellia tenuiflora (assembly GCA_012064385.1). Lineage (NCBI taxonomy): Eukaryota > Viridiplantae > Streptophyta > Magnoliopsida > Poales > Poaceae > Puccinellia > Puccinellia tenuiflora. Next base: position 2,527,151 of record QRDG01000356.1, read on the forward strand.
ATACGCCGATTACAATGAAAGGTGTGTTAGAGCTTGCCCTGAGGCGTCCCATAGGCCGGCTTATAAAGGCATCCGGACCTAGGGCTTATAGGAGGAAACCTAACCGACTAAGTCACAGAGTTCTACTCTAATCCGGCTTGTGTTCTGCCTTGTGGGCTAAGTCATCCTCAGTGCCGGCTGGCTTCTGGAACCTTCCCTTAGCCGGATGGGCCTCCTGCGCTTCACCGTACTGGGCCACCCGGTAAGCCGGATTTCGTCTTACCACCACTATGGGCCACCCTGGTACGCTGGCTATTAGTCTTCTTCGTGAGGGTACCTGTTCGGCATAACCCCAACAGGGGCAAAGAAACATTGTCTCAGGTAGAGAGGAGGGACAGGGTGGTTGGTCGGCGCAGCCTCGGGCACTCACATGCTTGCTTGCGTCGGTGGCTGAGCCGGGTGACCAAATGTCACGAAGAGGGGAGCTAGGGCGAAGGAGGGGTGCAGAGCTGGTTCTCTGGCGTGTGGGGGCGCGGTGTGGTGTCAGTAGGGCAGCAGACATCTATTGGGGGTGAGGGAGTGAGAGGGCGAGAGGGAGGCGAGCCGGGGTGCTCGGGTGGCCATGATCCTCCACGATCTGATCACCCCCTGGCTAGTAAATGAGAGGGAGGTGGTTGGGCAGGGTGAGGGGAGGTGAGACAGGTAAAAAGAATGAGTTCCTACATTTTTACCACGGGTTTGAACCAGTTTTGGAAAAAAGTTGAAGTGACGCCCACAAGGTGTTCGACCGAATGTTTACTTGGAGTTTAGAATTATTTTTAGGGGATTCGAGCCCACATTTAGGTTTATAGGGAATTTTAAATGTGGCCAAGAGGGTTTTGTGATTCCAAGGGCTTGGAAAGAATATTTGGAAATCAAAGGGTTTTTCTCAATAAAACTTGACGAGAAGGTAAATGCATAAAATATATTTTCTATATGATATGCCCTTTTGTGAAATAGAGAAAAGATATAAGCTAACAAATTTTAATAAGTTTTATTTTTAAAGAGATGATAATGCTACCTCCTCACATCCCTTATTTAATAAGCAGAGTATAAAAATGTTTCATCAATAAAAATGGTTCTGGCTTTTACAAAGAAAGTTTTAGAAAATAGGAATTAGGAATCTTTGTAAATGCTTTTGCAAAAAGATGAAATGAGAAACTTAGCTCATTTCTCCTTGTGATTTTAAGCAAGCAAAGGTTTTTAAAATAAGAAAGTCAAACCTGAGTAGAGATACTAAAAATAGTTTTAAAAGCCATTTTGGAAATATTGAACACATAGTATAAGAGGGAATATATTTCTTATTTTATCTTTGGTCACATTAAGGATAGGTGATTTTATTTCACAGGGTTCACAAATCGCAACCTTGTAAGGTTGATCAAGCAAAGCACACAAGTAGGCAAGGTATTCAAACAACACAAAAAGAGTCAATCAAAACAAGCAAGTCAAGCATAAGTAAACCATGCAAATGGAAACTTAATTTTAAATCCAAGCACTCAATATAGTTGAGAGATGGTGGTGAAGCATGATCATGACAAGATGATTGAAAATATAACCAACTCATAATTTGATATTTTTCAAGAGGCTTAAATAAGAAAGAAAATATATGGGTTAATGTATTTCCCACTGGTAGTTTGGTTAAAGGTGGTTTTCAAATAAGAATTTTAAATCCTTGTGAAAATGGGTAGGAAATGGTACCATGTAGATCTCCCTATTTATAAGCATGTAGTTTAGGAATTTTTTTTGTTGTATCAAAGACTAGGCCTTTGGGTTGGTTACTAAAAGCAAAGTACCTTTTAAAAAGAGGTTAGGCCAAAATAAGGCTTTAGAAAATACAAGAGATATTTTTCTTGTCATGACATGATCACAAGGGTTATAGTTTAATTTTTTTGTTAAGTTCAAAGGTTGACTTAAGGTGATCATCAACACAACACACATGGCTAATCAAGTAACTGGAAGGAAAACTTAACCACTAGTGAAGGATTTCAAAAAGTTTTTGTTGGTTCTGATTTTTGGGTCATTTATAACTATGTATTTTCTTAGTTCCAAAATTTGGGATGTTACAGCGAGTGACGGCATGCAACGGCGGACTGGAGCCGGACAAGTCATGAAGGCAAGCGTGCGTCAGCGGTGAGCTACTAGCTGATGCGAGCGGCAGTGGCCAATGCGTGCGCAACGGTCAAAGCTACAACCTCTGTTCCATAATATAAGACGTTTTAGGAAACTATTTTAGCTTACTAAAACGTCGTACATTACGGAACGGAGGGAGTAGTATGCTAGAGGAGGGCACGAGTGGAGGGCACAAGTCCAATATATTGGGCTATCCAATTTTAAGATCCAAAGATTGTTAGTGTTGTTGGATGTGAAGCTCCATTGATGTCCATGTCTAGTGAAGTCCAGTCCAACTAAATCCAACAAAGTGTAGGTCCAAAATCCATTGTAGTAGTGAAATCCAATTCCGGATTTATGCATTCTTATTTAATTACCAGTTTGCTGAACATTCATATGGTTTTTTTTTTCAAGAACCTTACTTTGTTGTTCTTCTAGTTTGGTTTGTTTCATTTACTATGGTTAGGGATTCATTCGAAGTGCACCTCATATTTAGAAGAGGAAACTAATCAAGGTTTTCATTTCCTAACTATAGCCTGGGATTCATTCGAGGTGTTGAGGAAACTATACTATGGGAAATAAGTTTGTTAGTGGCAAGTTATGCATGGTGATTATTCAATAGCCAGTCAAGTGTTTGGACCGTCCACCTATGTTGGTACTCATAAGTCATTCCATACATGAAGTTATGTGTTGATGCCACGAACTACGTTGTTTGTAATAGGTACTATGGACTTCCAATCAGTATGTTAAAGCAAAGGTGAACCTAGTAGGGCTGTTTTCTGTGACAACCTTTCTTTCTAACATAAGGAACCTATTATGCAGGATATTCAAAAAGGGCATGTCGGGTATTTAAAACTTGGATGATGAGAGCGCTCAAATACTTTTGCACTTTATCAAATTCTATTAAAGTTATTATTAAAAGGAATATAAATCGGATTCTCAGTTAGCCATGTAATTACCGCGTGTAAGATTCGTAAGATAAAAGTGGAGAATATCCAAAGAGTCAACAAAATTCATGGGTAAGTTATCTTCTGAGAAGGAGAAAGATCAGATAATTGTTGAGCTAGAACTTTGTTGTGTGCTGCCTATCAACATCTTTACAGGACAATACCATTACCAGTAATAAAGGCTTCAGTTCACAGCACTGAACACGTGTCCTACTAAAAATCAGAATGCTTGATTTGTCTTATCCAGAGTAATGCTCACATAGAACACATTTCCTGGGGTTGAAATACATCTTAATTTGTACTTTGGACCGATATCCACAAAGGGATGCTATTTGACTTTTCTGACATTCAGGACAAATTAATACTTTTATTGAACTGTTGGTTTATCCTATTGTAGGCAAAAGCAGCTAGCTGCCAGATAACCGGTTAATGTGTGGGGCGTAAAAGGCTGGATTGGCTTATATAGGGAACTAAGGTGTGGCTGTCCCAAACAAGCCTCCTGGGTCTTTTGTCCTCACCACCATGCATATAGTAAAACATTACCACATAGATTTTAAGCTTGTGCCAGCATCTTCCCTCTAGGACGAGACCTGATTCATGATGTGTTCGATGTCAGTCTGCTGTACTTCAATGGCCAGCCAAAGTTCTTCAGTCCAGCCTTCGCCGCGAAGTGGAGCATGTTCTTGTGCAGTTGGTTGGTGTTTCTGAAGATCATGCAACATGGGAGCCAAAGTTCATTTCTCGCTTTCCCTTGTTTCAGCTCGAGGATGAGCTATTTGTGGAGGGGAGAGAGAGAGATGTTATGTGGGGAACAACATATGTTATGAGGGTCCGAGTCCCGACCACACAGCCCAAAGTGGCTATTCCTTAGGTTCTGACTCGGATTTGGTGCAGAGTCTGATAACCCACAAGTGTTGGGGATCGTTTGTAGCCTTTTCGATAAGCAAGAGTGTCGAACCCAACTAGGAGCTAAAGGTAGGATTAATATTTTCTCAAGTTCTATCAACCATTGACACAACTCTACGCACACCGGAAGTTTGCTCTATCTAGGAAATAACACTATAGGAACAAAACGGGTATGAAAGGATAGCTTTGCAAGATAATAAAGAACAAGAAAATAAATGTTAGTTGCTGCAGCAATAAAGAATACTAAAGGACCATAAATAACAGAACCATGAGTGTGGAAAAGTGGTGGAAAGCGTGGTGGAATTGTCCATAATTAATTAGCGAAGCTACTCGGTTCATTGTCTTTGATGCAGTTTTCTATGTGGGAGAGGCAAAGCATACACGTACAATAAGATTGAAACAGTAGTAAGCATCCGCAACTACTAACATTCATTAAGGTAAAAACCCAACCATACCATTAGGATCATAAGGTCCTCTTTATCCCATACAATGTAAAAAACTGGGATGGGGCCTAGGTTTCTATCACTCCGGCAGCCCTACCCCCTGGCCTCCTTCACATACTACAAACCCTATGATCGATGTGATCCATGCACGCATAAATATATAATGGGCACCATAGGACTGTACCATATCAACACACAACTCGAATCAACCAAAGATATTCAATAATTCAACCATAGGACAAAAAGAACAACACAAACATGACATAGATCATTGGATAATACTTTATAGCATCAAACACCATGTTTACATAGAGGAGTACAGAGGTGTGTGGGAGGATGAACCACAGTATACAAGGAGGAATTGTTGATGGATATGACGGTGAAGGCGGCGGCCATGGAGGAAAGGGCAAGGTGGAGGCGGCATGGGTGATGCTGCCGGCGGCGTCGCCCCCTAACCCCTTCCTCCATAGCTTCATGGCTTTTGGTAGTTGCCCCCAAAATTAGGGTTTCCTCTCTTTATATAGGTGGAGACAAAGTTGCAAGGGTTCATGGGAACCTCTAGAACCTTCCTAGGGACCCCTATCATCCTCAATGAGGTCCCAAAGTTGTGGCTTGGTCCAATCCATCAAGTATGGTAAGAGTTGGAGTCAATCACGTCACAAACTTTCGGAATCCTATAATCAGATATTTGGCCTTCAGTAAAACGGGGTTTCCCGTAGCTGCAGACCTCCGATTGGGCTGTTCTTGGGCTTAAAATTAAGGTATAGAAATTTCCCACAACTTTGTCTGTTTCGAGATCTTCAGTTGACATCGTCTTCAGGTTTAAAACTGACGATCTCGGAAATCTGATGGAAGAGATAGATTTCAGGAAAGTCAGAGTCCAGCTCCAACAAGTCTCCTTTTGCGTTTTTGCCAATTTCCAAGTGATTCCTACACATCAATGTGTAAAAGAAGAACATTGTGAATATTTGCAACTATTAATAGGTTAGTCCAAATAAATCATAAACTTAATATAAAAACAAGTGTCAATGGCATAAAAGTAGCATGAAACAATAAAAAATTATACATACGTTTGACACGTATCAGAGTCCTGTTTAGATTCAGTTTGGGAGTCCAGATTGTATCTCCTTTGAGTCGGCTTGCGAGCCAAGATGTCTCTCCTATATACTATTAGGCCTAGGGTAATTAGTGTCTGTTCCAGATATCTTCCCTTCTCAGCTTTTCATGGTGAAGGGGAATTCCCAAGTATTTAATAGGGAATTTGCCCACAACACACCCGAATATGTTGATGTAAACTGGGATTTCATCCTCATCTAAGCCTCAAGGAATCAAGTGGAGATCCTTTGTCTCCTCTACTTTTCAAGCCTAGTCAGGACATCTACTACATGGTTGAAAAGTAGAAGAGACAAAGGACCTCCCTGTCTCAAGCCTTCAACAGTTACAAAAATGTTACTAATAATATTGTTGATCCTGACTCCAACGGAGCCATTATGAGTAATAACTTTGATGCAAGCTAAGGATTTAGGACCAAAACCCCTTTTCTGTAAAAGATATAGCAGAAAGTCTAACTAACTTCATCAACAACCTTTTCATAGTCTAATTTAAAAACCAGACCCTGAGCTTTATCATGAACAACGGAATGGAAATAATTTCATTGGAAGTTGCTACACTTTCCAAGATGTATCTGCCTTTAATAAAAGAAGATTGATTAAAGTAAGGACTTCAGTAAAAATCTTTAAAAAACAGTTCAATAAGCTAATAGATAAAAAAAATGTTACTAGCATCTAGCACTTTTGGAATTAACACAAGGATAGCAATACTGGCCTATTGATGTCTAGATTGCCATTGTAGAAATCTAAAAACATAGCCATAATGTCATTTTTCACTATATCCCAAAAATGTTGGTAAAATAAGGAAAGGTAGCCCATCAGGGCTAGGGGCCCCATCTGAATAGGAATCAAAGACGGCTTTCTTCACCTCTTCTTCAGAGAAGGGGGCCTCCAAAATTTGGTAACTAACTTGGTATTGAGAGAAGCTCGACCTAATTGTCCTGTTATCCTGTTATATAAATTTTACAGGTCCTAATCTCGCTCCTATGCTACACAGGCTTGCCCAGTTTGCTCAGCTAGGGTTTCAAAGGACTTGTTGGATCATTTAACTCTTGAACATGGCTACCTGTTTACAATATCCTTTTCCTGATGGTTAAATCTCCATGGACAATATGCATAATTCTCGAATTTCTTTTTGAGGATATCATACATTTCCTTGACGATGTGCCACTTTCAGAGGCATCACAGACTGAGAAGAGTTACTGCACCTAGTGACCATGCTCTCTCTGTTGCAGGGAGAGATCAACAGGAGACCTACTTAAAGGCTCTTCTCGGTAATAGTAATCGAAGCAGTGGCACCAATACATCAAGTTCAATCACTGATTCACTACTATCTTTGCTCGTTTAAATTTTTCTTTATCAGAAGCCAAAGAAACATCCAAATCTTCTGCTTCTGCTGTTGTGGAAAACTGGTTTAGAAGATCAGTAGCTTCAAAAACTTCGAAGATAAGGTATGGTAGTTTCATCAGTGTAATTATGTACATTATATGGTTGTCTTTGGGGCTCTCTGTGTCGGACGATGTTGCTTTTGCCTTTTTGAACCCAAAGTCCACAGTTCATGTGTCTAAACTGGGTACCTTAAGAAAATTCTAAGGACTTAAGCCTAATTTGGCACACTGGGATGGGCCCATGAGTTACATTCTTGTTGATTAGGAAATCCAGAAAATTTAACGCAGTCTCTTTATTGCAGTCCTGAATCCAACCTTAGCTATGAAGAGAGGGAGCGAAGGCGGAAACAAGCTGTGGAGAAAGCATCTTCTGTACAACACCACTCGTTTCTACCCCTTTTTGATGAGTAGCAGGATAATGCAGTACAATTCATTACAACTATGTGGGCCTTTTGCCCACCGATTAATCCAGATGAATAATGAAATATCGTCTCCCCAAGTTCATCCAACTGAGGATGATAGTACCCTGTTACAACAACCTCAGTGATAAACTGAAAAAAATGCAGCATGGCCTGTTGCATGTTATGGGACAGTTCTGATTTTTTTTTCAGATTCAGTTACAACAACCTCAGGGATAAACTCAAAAAAAAAAAGGCGGCATGGCATGTTGCATGTTATGGGACAGTTCTGATTTTTTTTTTCAGATTCAGTTGAGATTACTAAGCTATTGTTAATTAAAGTTCATGTAGTAGTTTTGATGTTTTCCCATATAATTTCAGTTTGTGCCGAATAATCCCAATGTACTTGACCTAGTGTATTTGTCATGAATGTGTTGGAGATATGCCTTGGAGACACTGAGTTATCTATATTGTATTTGAGTATCTATCAACAAGTAGGTGACTTGTTTGTGAGAATATGTATTCGTGATGATTTAGTTCGTAGTCAATAAGGTTATACGGACACATGATTCAGTTTATACTATGTTTCACAATTCATGGGCATAGTATGTACTCGGGAGATGCTAACTCGACGGTACACATCATTTCGGAAGAGGGCTCCTGATTGGTATTGTAGACGAAGGAGTCTCTGTATCGTATTTTCGCGGAAAGGCACTCTCAAAACATTTTAGGTACGTGTCTTTAAATAGGCGGCGGCGTCTCTGTATCATATTTTTTGTGAAAGGATACTCTCAAAATATTTTAGGTCTATATCTATAAATAGGCGGCGGCGTGTGGGCTCAGCGCAGCCAACTCCTACCCCGCGCCGCGACGTGGGGGCTGTGGGGACTGCCTGGCTGTCTTCTGATGCTATCGATCTATGTTTAGAATAATTATGTTGATTTCCTGTTTTTTCTAATTTTTTACGGTTTCAGACCTGGGTATTTTCTGTGATGCAAAAATAGGCAGAAAACAACAACTAACACTTGGTACATGATTAAAAGGATAGTTCAATAAAAAATAATGTAATTTGATATAAAATCATAGCAAAAGCATCTAACATTGAGATAATATTAATATAGCTTAATCAAAAGTTAGAGATACATTTTGGAGGTACCATCAATGGAGATGTTGATCTGGCTGAAAGGCGCGCTAGTGAGGCGAGAGGTGGCTTCTAGGAGTTGTGTTCAAGGACAAGGCTAAGCTGTCAATGGTGATGACCCCTTGTTAATTAGGACCCAACTGTCTACTAATGTTGATATTCAGAGCAAGGTGTTAGCTACAGGCAGCATCAACAACGGTGAACGATCAGGATGGAAAGATACCGCTTCGTCACAACCAACAACCACCGTCAAGGATGGTTAAGTCATTAGTTAAGCTTGTTTAATTAATGCAATGTTAAGAACTAATAAAATTTAAGCTTGAGCATTGGGCTTCGATATAAAACCCAGTGCAAGGGTGGATCAAAGGCAACCTTACCAACCCTAAAACCTTTGCCTTGTTCCTTTTCTTGCACTTTTACTTATCAGGTTGTAGATCTGATTGGCATTCTCCTCGTTTTTCTCTTTCTCTCGACCGGAGATGCTAGAGATCTTCGAGTCCTGACACCGCCCAGCGGCAAGACCGTTGATCATAGGGACGGATCCTGCCCAGAACACTACTCTGCTGGTTGTAGGCCCCAAAGTGGGCGTAAACTGTCGTGGTTTTGTCACGATAGTAGCCATCGGGGGTGGCTCACGGAAGGCGTGGAACAAGCTGACTAGGGAAATTCTGAGAGCAAGATTGGCCCACACGATGTATCCAGGTTCAAACCCTTGCTCTGGAGGTGAAGACCTACTGTCTTCTTGAGTCAATTGATTGCGAGATTGCTTGCAAGGTTCACCAATGGAGGTTATGAGATTATGCGGGAGCCTACTGAGCGTACCCTCTAGGGTTGTCCCTGCCAGCCTTATATACACGACCGGTTAGGATTTAGAGATTTGCCCCGAGTCGGTTTGGGGGACAGAGCACTACTCGGAGTCGACTACAACTACGTGGCTTGGACTCTAAGTTGATGCACATCTTGCATATATGTAGACACATCTTGTATCATTGTTCTTTATTGAAATATTTTATAGTATTTTTATGTGATGTAGGTTAGCTTCCAGCCGTATTTATCAAGCTCAATTTGATATTTTGAAGTTTCTACTTAAAGACTGGGTGGTCGTAGGTATTTGAAATCGTAGATAGAGAACTGGCTAAGTGATTTTTTGGGTACAGGGTTGCTTGCATTATGATGTAACGCCTACATAAATTAGCAAAAAAACAGATGTGTTCACTATAGATGTATGTGAGACAAATAAAGAATAACGGGATTCCTAATTCTCATATCCTTCATGTCCTCACATATTGGATTTGTGTCGTGACTCGTGTTGGTCTAGGAGTTGCCCGTATGTTTCAACTGAGAAATAATAGATATGAATTAAGACAGCTTACAGTTAAGTTTCCAGGTGTTGAATTAGCATCGTGAGTTTTTTTACACGTTGGTTGCAACCGACCAAGAGTTAAGCCAATTCTTACCTCGATGATTATGATAATTAGTTGCTCCCAAACAATATAGATCCCAAGTTTCGTGGAGCTCCGTTTCTAAAAAAACATCAGAAACTCTCCCACACAACGTGCACTGGCAAGACAGACAGGAAAAAGACTTTCTTTCTTTGGCGAAAAGGAAAAAGACATTTAATCTCATCATGCAGCTCAGCACCTCCCATTCAGTGCGTCTAAAACCGTCGGGTCCAAATCATGGAACCCACACGTAGATCCTAATCACAATCAACCATCTTCCGGTACCAAGATGCATGGATCGGAGCAGGGAAGCAAAGAAAAGAAAATAAAAAGCACGGTGCTGGCTTTGCCGTTGCCAACTGCCAGCGCGGAAGGGTTGGCATATGATTTGTCTAATTAGAGTCCACTAGCCCATAAAGAAGGCATCTAATCACATAGTACTCTGTATGCTCATAGTGGATCTCTACCTTTACGCTCCACTACTGGCTCCTGCTGACAGTGGGCTTGGCAGGTACTTTCCATATGTGTATCATCAGTGGCACTATCTTTTCAGCCTCATCCACGCAATACTCTAGTTCTGAAATTTTTCTTGGCTTGCAACCCCTCTCCCCGGTGTCGCTCCGCAATGGCGACTGGGGGACCTCCCCCATCATGCAGGTACTCCTGGAAGTGCGGCGGCCGTGGTAGAGCTGCGTCCGCGCCCTGGAACGCTGGCCTCGCAGGTTTTTTTTTTACGGCAAACCGTCGAGAGATGTTTCCATTTCATTAAGAGGGAACCGGAACAAATGCCGGCGAAATTACAGGGAGGTGATAAACACAAACTAGCAAAGCTAGAGCTACAAGAGAGGGGGAGAGAAACATGACACAACGCACTAGATCCCGTGGGGGGCCTTCAGCTCTCATCGTCATCGAAGTAACGTTGGACACTAGGACACTGGATGCAACACCGCCGTAGACGAAGAGCTCCAATCAGCTGAGATCAGTCCAGGTGACGCTGGAGCATCCGAAGGGTGGCACATCGCCGAGTCCACACCCGGACGAAGAGCCATGCGCCGCCGAGGCTTTACACAACAGCCTCCTGCGGAATCGAAGGGCATCACGCAGCCGAGTCTGACACCCGGAGAGCTTCACCGACGCTAGCCCGAGCCATTAAGCGACATCAGAGGAGAGACTCCAGCCCCACCTTAGGAGTTCGAGCATCGTGTCCACGGAGAGCACACCACGTGGAGAGCGAGCAGAGAGAACAAACCACCGCCAACACCACTGGTCCCCCAGCCGAATCCTGCTCCGTGGCGATGCCCTCAAGAGGGAGCATGACACGGTGTGCCGCCATCGTCATACCTGAAAACCGGGTCAAGGGTTTCCCCTGGAGCATTCGGGATGGAACACAGACCACCCACGGCGACGCCTTCAGGAAGATGACAATGCCCGGGAGCATCGCCATCGCCGGCCGACCAAGGTCGGGCTAAGCTTTCGCCGGTGGCTGCACTGTTCCGGCCCCGAGGCCGGCTGGCCACGCCAAAACCACACCACCACCACACCGTCGGCAGCCGAGGCCGCTAGCTCCTCGAGCCACCCCATAGCCCAAGGCACCGCAGGACAGGGCCGCCGCCCTGAATCCGGGCGCCACCATGAGCACCCACCGTCAGATCCGAGCGCCATGTCTGCCGCGACCAAGCGCCTGAGATCCCTTGCACGCCGCCCCGAGGTCGGCCGTGCTCGACCAACTCCTTGCGTAGACGAGTTGGCCGCCTCCAGATCCGCTGCCCGGGACCGCCGTCCCGGCGTCCGCCGCCGTGCCGCGAACCGGCCACGTCGACCAGGGCGACGCACCGCTGCGAGAAGGGCTAGCCCTGCCGCTGCCGTCTGCCGGGGAGGGCTTTGCCCGTCGGCTTCATCCGGCAGCGGCCGGGCTGGAGGTTGGGGAGAGGGGCGGGGCGGGGTGGCGGCGGCTAGGGTTCGCCCATGTCGCCCCCCTGGAGAGCGACGTGAGCGCACCTCTCGCAGGTTGCTGCCTTGCAGGTTGCTGCCTCGCTGGTTGCTACCTTGCTGCAGTCAAGGATGGCAAACCTTGACGATAGTGGCGGCCTAGACATGAATCGACCGACGGCGCGACCTTCATAGTGTGGCAGGGTCAACGCTGCTAGTCGTGGGCATCCTCGTGGTGAGGGCCTGACCTGGTCATGGATGAATTATTGATGGAGTATCTGGTGTGGGTTTGGCTTTGCCGGCTGGGCGAAGTCTCGCGATGGCCGAAAAGCCCGGAGGTCTTAGATTTTTCTGGACGTGTGCTTGGTGCGTGTAAACAAGAGATAGAACTCAAAATTGCATTGATTTGATCTGGCTTACATTGTTTATATAGTACATGAGGGAACCGACTTAGGCTAACCTAACCTGGAGTACAAGTTGAATATGAGTCCTCCTAGAATACGTAATGATATAATCTAACATCCCCCCGCAGTGTCAACGTGGGGTTCGACAACGTTGACACTGAAACGTATGTCAGTAAATGGAGTTGAAGCGAGGCCCTTGGTGAAGATGTCAGCAAACTGACCAGTGGTAGGGACATGAAGAAATCGAACCTCCCCTAATGCAACCTTCTCACATACAAAATGAATGTCAATCTCCATATGTTTAGTCCGTCGGTGCTGAACTGGATTAGTAGACATGTAGACAGCTGAAATATTGTCGCAATAAACAATGGTGGCCTGCTGAATTGGGCGATGCAACTCCGATAATAACTGTCGTAACCAAACAGTTTCAGCAATAGCATGCGCGACAACACGATACTCAGCTTCTGCAGACAAACGAGAAACAGTGACCTGCCGTTTAAAAGACCATGAAATCAAATTGTTACCAAGAAAAACACAGTATCCGGATGTGGACCGACGAGTATCTGAACAACCATCCCAGTCTGCATCTGAATATGCTGTCAAAGAGGTAGGGGAAGAAGAGTATATGTGGAGACCATGATCTACAGTGCCTTTAAGGTAACGAAGAATGCGTTTGACATGATTGTAATGAGGGACACGAGGATCATACATATAGAGACAAGCTTGCTAAACCGAATAGGAAATTTCTGGCCTAGTGATTGTAAGATATTGGAGAGCACCAGTGAGGCTGCGATATAAAGTAGAATCAGAAAAAGTTTCACCCTCAGAGGAGAGCTTAGTGGTAGTATCAACAGGTGTGCGAGAGGATTGGCAATCAAGCATGCCTGCCCAATTTAGTAGATCAAGAATGTATTGACGTTGAGAGAGAAATAATCCAGTAGAATCACGTGTGACAACAATGCCAAGAAAATGGTGGAGTGAGCCAAGAGCAGTCATGAAAAATTCGGAGCTAAGTAAAGAAATAATGTGAGTTAGAAAAGTTTGCGAAGAAGCTGTGAGAACAATGTTATCGACATAAAGAAGTAAGTAGGCTACATCCAAATTGTGATGATAGACAAAAAGAGAGGAATCGGAAAGAGAGGCAGTAAAGCCAATGGCTTGAATAAAGGTAGAGAAACTTTGGAACCAGGCGCGAGGTGCTTGTTTTAGACCGTAAAGAGATTTTTGAAGGAGACAAACGTGGTTTGGATTGGAAGAATCGGAAAAACCGAGAGGTTGCTGACAATAAACAGTTTCGTGGTGAGTTCCATTGAGGAAAGCATTTTTAACATCTAATTGGTGAATAGTCCAGGAAGAAGAGATAGCAATGCTAAGGACAACATGAATGGTACTAGGCTTTACGGCAGGTGAAAACATTTCACCAAAATCTATGCCATGTTGCTGAGAATAACCACGACAAACCCATCGATCCTTGTAACGAGAGAGAGTGCCATCGGAATGAAACTTGTGGCAAAAAACACATTTGCCGGAAACCACATTAGCACCGGAAGGACGACGAACGAGTTGCCAAGTGTGATTCTGAAGTAAAGCTTGGAATTCTTCTCTCATAGCAGCGGACCAATTGGGATCTAAAAGAGCAGCTTTGTAGGAGGCAGGGATAGGTGAGAGGATAGGAGTGGCATGAAGATTGAGATGATGAGCTGGTTGCCGAAAACCTGATTTGGAGCGAGTACGCATGGTGTGATCATTGGTTGGTGGAATTGTTGTAACAGCACGAGCTGGTAAGGTTGTGGTGGGAGGTGCATCGGAAGATGCGGACACAGGAGGAGATGAAGGTGAAGAAACAGAAATCTCGGCACAAAGGTTTGTCGCGGCAGAAGTTTGTGGCGTTGGAGGAGATGAAGGTGGCACGACAGAAGCTTGAGGGTTTTGAGGCGAAGAAGGTGGCGCGGCCGAGAATTGTGGTGGTTGGGGTGGTGCGGCAGCAGTTGCGGGTGGCTGGGGTGGCATGGTAAGTTGCGGGTTAACTGGAGGAGTGGGTGCTGTCGCGGCAGAAAAATATGGCAAAAACGCAGCCGCGACAGGAAGAGAGGGGCGATGAGAAGTAGGCGAAGAAATAGGTGGGTCGGGTGTGTCGGAGGAAAGGCGACGAGAAAAGGGAAACACATGCTCAATAAAGGTGACATGACGAGATGCGTGAATACGACCAGAGAGGAAATCAAGGCATCGATAACCTTTGTGCTCATCGGAATAACCGAGAAACACGCAAGGATTAGAGTGGGGTGCTAATTTATTTGGAGAGATGGCTGAAGTGTTGGGAAAGCAAAGACAAGCGAAGACACGAAGGTCAGGATAATTTGGATGAAGAAAAAGAGAAAAATATGGAGTTATTTTTGGATTAACTTGGGAAGGTCGGATGTTTAGAAGATAGGTGGCAGTATGTAAGGCTTCGGCATAAAATTTTGGTGGCATGGATGAGTGAATTAGAAGAGTTCGAACTATGTCGTTGATGGTACAAAGAGATCGTTCAGCCTTTCCATTTTGGGGAGAGGTGTAAGAACAGGAGAAACGAAGAAGAATCCCATGTTGAAGGAAGAAATTATGGTTTTTGTGGTTATCAAACTCTCGGCTATTATCACATTGTATGAAGCGTATGGGAAAAAGAAAGTGAACGGCAACGTAGCGTTGAAAGTTTAGCAAAAACTATGTAAACATCAGATTTATTTCGCAAGGGAAAATTCCAAACAAAGTGAGTATAATCATCTAAGATAACAAGATAGTATTTGAAGCCGGAAACACTAGTGTGGGGCAATGTCCATAAATCACAATGGAGTAATTCAAAAGGAAAAGTACTACGAGAAGTAGAAGATGTAAAAGGTAGACGAACATGTTTTCCTCTTTTACAAGATTCACAAACTAAAGGATCATGACTATTACGATTACAAGGAATAGAAAATTCACTAAGAAGAGACGATAAAATGGCAGCATGTGGATGTCCTAGTTGATGGTGCCAAAGATCAGTGGAGGCCAGCATGGATGCAGGAGGATCGGCGGTAGAAGCTCCATGAATTGAGTAGAGGTCGCCGGAGCTATTGAATCATGCGACCTCCGCCTTGGTTAGGAAGTCCTTCACAGATAAACCAAAAGGATCAAATTCGACAGAGACGTGATTATCAGAAGTGAATTTGCAAATAGAAATTAAATTTTTAATTATAGCAGGAGCGACGAGAACGTCACGGAGAAGAAGATTTTTAGTTGGAGTGGCAAGCTGAGTATGACCAACACAATATATGGGAATAGAGGAGCCATCTCCAAGAGTAATGGAGGAAAACAGCGAGGAAGTGCGAGAAGATAGCATATTATGAGAACCAGACATGTGACTAGAAGCAGCAGAATCGAAAATCCAGTCCATACCTGAGTTTCCTTGAGCAGCAAAGTTGTTCATGGCATGCACAAAAGCAGCTTGATCCTAGTTTGGCGTTGTCGTTGGTTGCTGAGGAGGTGCTGGCGGCGACATGAGTGCGGGAACATGCATCTGGTACAGGGAGTAGGAGCCATCGCCGTTGGTAGGAGCCCCGTATGTGTAGTATGTCGGAACAGCATGACAAACCTCCACGGGAGGTCGTGGTCCAAGTAGGCCCGAAGCACCTGTATGAGGCCACATCCCTGGCGACCAGGACCCGGGAGTAGGCGGCCCAGGGCATGGACCAGGCCTGCACCATGCCTATCCATGGGTCGTGCGGCGGACGCCAGCTTGGGAAAGTAGGAGGAGCCGGTGGCGGTGGTGGTGGCAGTGGCAGTGTTGGAGCCGAGGGGGTCGAAGGTGCTGAGCGGGGAGGCTTGTAGGTGGGGTTTTTTCCCTTGTAGTTAGGGCTAGGGCGCCAGCTAGGAGCACTAGTAGGAAAAGCGCTATAGCCGCCAGCCACTCACTGGCGAACATAAAAAAAGCATTCGCCAGTGCTAAATAACACAGGTGAACAATAAATCCAGTTCGCCAGTGGTACATGTCTTACCACTGGCGAACAACGTGCGCGCTTCGCCAGTGGTAAATGCGGACCCGGGCGTACCGAGCGGGGCCACCTACTGCTGGCGAACTCACAAACTTGTTCGCCAGCGGTAAGTTAGGTACCACTAGCGAACAGGATACCTGGTTCGCCAGCGGTAGATGGTCCCGCTGGGCTCTCCTGATCCCGCGTTTACCACTGGTGAAGCGCGCACATAGTTTGCCAGTGGTAACAGACATATCACTGGCGAACCTAGGGCCTGTTCGCTAGTGATTTCCTGGCATTTATTCACCAGCCCGACCAGCCCCCTTTCTCCTCTCCATTATTGCACTTCCCTCTCCTCTTCACTCCCCATTGTTGCTACTCCATTAAATGCCATCCCCCATCGTTTCCACTAGTTTTAACCAATAAAAACTACTTTAGTTGATAGATCTAGCCTCACCTCTCTCTCTGTAACCTATCCACCAAAGAATTTCCCTCCACAACTCTAGATCTAGCCCTATCTCTCTCTCTCTCCAACACAAGATTTAAATCTCCAACACATCATTCTAGCTACAAGCATTACACACCAATTTATCGGTGAACTTGACTCGATCTCGTACGTGTGGTCATCTAATTATGATTTTTTGTGAAATTTGACCGAAATTTGCCGGAATGGACTATATATATGTGTAAAATTGCGCATGTTGTGGTTGTATGAAAATGTGAAATTAAAATGAGTTGCCAATATTTTGCCGGGATGTTGATTAATTTCTGTCTCGGCAAATTTTGGCACTCCTTAGGTCCTATTTCTAGGAAGGTCATGCCGAATTTTTTCGTGAAAAACGATATATATATGGTTCTAATAATTGTATTATTTGTTGTACACTGTGTAGGCGACAATGGTCACTTTGAGCGAACGTGTCATGAATAGATACTTGAGGCACGCGACAGAAGACATGTTACGGAATAATCACAAAATGATACAATGTCTGTGTCAAAAATGCAGACTAGAGGGCGCCCTCGACCCCTTTAGCGGACAGTTGCTGGAGCACCTGCTCAGGCGTGGTTTCATGGAGGGGCACACTCAGTGGATAAGTGATGATGAAGATGATGACGAAATCCATGAGGCGGCGACAGGAAGTGATGAACAACACGTAACGGAGGAAGACGAGGACACGCGGGCACCGCTAACTTCAGTCGTGCGGGACCCTCATCTCAAAGAACGGCTTCTCAAGAAGACGACTAACCCCAGATCTACTGCAAGAGAGCAATCTAAGCTGGCACAACAAGAGATAGACTCGAATACTCCGTTGTATCCAGATTGTGAACCGGCTGACTCCCGCTTGAAAGTAGCGCTCGATGTTCTGCAGATGAATGCAAGATACAAATGGAGCGATGTAACCCTCGACGCAAGTCTGCAATACTGGCAGAGCAAGCTTCCGAAGGAGAACACGTGTCCTAAAAGTTGTGATGAGGCCAAGAAAATCGAGTGCCCCTTTGATTTACAGCACGAAAAATACCACGCGTGCATCAACGACTGCTATATCTTTCGGGAAGGGGACGCGGAAAAGACCACATGTCAGGTGTGCAAGGCTGATCGATACAAGAAAGAGAGGAATAAAGCTCCTCGAAAAGTTGTGTGGTACTTTCCGCTCATCCCCTGCTCGATACAAGAAAGAGAGGAATAAAGCTCCTCGAAAAGTTGTGTGCAAAGCTCATGCGCTAGCACGCGGAGAGAAGGGAGAAAGTTCTAAAAGATCCAGAGCGGAATGAAAAGGTAAATCTGACACACCCTTCGGATGCATGCCAGTGGAAATCATTAGACGATGAATATCCAACTTCTGGGGCAGAGCCAAGGAACATTAGGTTGGGGGTGAGCACCGATGGGCTCAATCCGTTTGGCAACCAGAGCAGCACACATAGCACCTGGCCCGTGTTCGTATGGATATACAACCTCCTGCCCTGGCTGTGCATGAAGAGGAAGTACATACACATGAGCATGCTCATTCAAGGGCCGAAACAACCGGGTACCGACATCAATCTGTATCTGAAGCTACTGAAAGATGAGCTACACACGTTATGGGAGTAAGGCGGGGTCAACACATGGGACGCCCTCGTAGAAGAATATTTTCCTATGAGAGCCGCCTTGCTCTATATGGTGCATGACTTGCCCAGCTACAGATACGTCTCAGGCCAGGTGTGCCACGGACATAACGGATGTGTGAGGTGCATGGATGACCCGACGTTTCACCAGCTCCAGAAAGATCCCGGGTCTTCGAAAACCATCTACATCGGCCATCGAAGGTGGCTACACATTAAAGACTCGTGGAGAAGGCGTGGAGACCTTTTCAATGGCGAAGAAGAGCTCCGAGGACCTCCACGTAAGAGGTGCGGCGAAGAAATATATGATTTGCTGAATGAATGGGAAGAGTGCCCTCGGCCGAGAAAGAAGGAAAAGGCGCCAAAACCACTCCTGGATGTATGGAAGACGAGGTCCGTGTTTTGGGACTTGCCGTACTGACCCATCCTCGGTACGCCTCATTGCCTTGATCTAATGCATATCACGAAGAATGTGTTCGGCACTCTGCTCAACATGCCGGAGAGGACGAAAGATGGGCCGAAAGCAAGAAGTGACCTGATACATATGGGTATCCGGGAAGAGCTTCACAGAGGACGCCCGGCTATTGATCATGACCAATCGGAAGAGGAGATGGACGGTCCCAAGGTGTAACAGCCCCAGTTGATACTGAAAAATACGAATAATTTTTCCACTTTTGTTTTGCACCTTTTGCATCATGGCATGTATCTCAAATTTTGCTAGTTCCAACAATGCTACACTTGAACCAATTAAAAGGGGAAGTAAAACCTTCCCAAACCTCCACACCAAATGCAATTGCTCAACTTAGAAAACCAATAAATTTGAACTTCCAATTTGTTCAGGAAGTTCCAATCATCCAATTATAATATTTTGTCAAAAGAAAATTCTTGGAAAACAAAGAAATAAAAATTGGAGAATTCAAATTGGTTCAAATCAACTTTGAATTTTGAATCCAAGTTCAACTTATAAAAAATTCAAAATAAAAGTATGGGGAGCTTCATTTCTATATTATGAGCCTCCATAAATAGTTTCACAATTTATTGACTTGCTTAAGTACTCCAAATAAATACATTTCGGAAATTATCAAATTTGACCATATTTAGAGCCTGTGAACAAATGTGGTCCAAAACATTTTATTTTGGGGCACCAATTTTTCTGGAGCTTCTTCATGCCAAGGGGAGGCTTTATGAATTTTTTAAGATTTTATGAAAGTGGTTTAATGCCTTAATTAAATCCCTAAACCCTACTAGTTTTATCTGAAAAAGGAAAAAGGGCAAAAAGTTTAAAACTCTGACTAGCGGGCCCCTCCTGTCATTCTCTCATCTCCTCCTCCTTCCTCACTGTGCCAGGAATGGCACTAGCGCCATGCCGCTCCGCTCACCTGCTCCCCCTCGTGCCGTCCCTCCTTGGTCCCGGACCCGCACGAGGAAGCTCTCTTGCACCCCGCACTCCTTTCCCCTCCCCGTTTTCTGGATTGTCGACCCCTAACCCTAGCTCCCCTCCGCCGCTGTGGAGCCGCCTCCGTCCACCGAGCCTCGCCGTCGTCCGGAGCTTCCCCGAGCGAATCGGAGCGGGGAAAAAGTACCGCCGTGTCGCCTCAACCTTCCCCGCCGTCGCATGCTTGCTGGGAGGCCCGGCATCAAGCTAATCGAGCCCTTCCTCCGAGGTCCGTCCGCCGCTCGTCGCTGTCGTCCTCGCCAAATTCCGGCGGCCGCAAACCTCCTCCGACCACGCCGAGCGCACCCAACCGTCTAGGGTGAGCACGCCGTCCTCCGGGACAACTCCTTCTTCCTCCTCCTCCTCTGTAGCCCCGCCTCCATGCGAGAGGTCGCCGGCAGTCCGCCGTGGCCGTGCCATGTCACGCACACGCGTGCCGCCGTGCGTCCTCCGTTCCGCCTCCGAGCACGCGCACTGCTACGCCCTCCATACTCGCCCTCATTTTGCATTCACGCACACCACGGAGCGCCGCCAGAACGGCGTCGTCACCGGCCGTTGTTCCGTCGGGTGCCGCCGCACGCCACCATGCACCCGGCCTGGACCCCGGCCTGACCGACCTGAGGCCGGATGCCTCGGGCGGGTGCCCAGCCGGGGCGCCCTGCCTGGGCCGGCCGGAGGCTGGCAGCTTCGGGCACTAGCCCGGCCCGGTTGCCCAGCCTGGGCCGGCCAAAGGCCGGAGGCTTCGGGCCTCTGCCCGGCCAGCGGCCGGCTTGTCTGGGTTTTGTATTTTTCCTTTTTGGAAAATGAAACAAATTAAAATATTTGATAACTATTGAATTATTGCTCCAAATTTAGCAAATCAAATATCAAACTGTTCAGAAAAACATTACCTACCTATTGGTGACATTGCCATGCTCTTTTGAGTGAAATATTTTGCCTTTATTTAGGAAATACTAAAATGGCATAATTAATACCTAATTTGGAAAAATCATAACTTGTTAAATAATGAACCAAAAATTGTGAATAAAATATCAAAGTGATCAGCTTCTCAAGTGCTAATTAATCATGCTATTGTCACCTCATGATCACAAATTTTCCTTTGAAGTATTTCTTAAATTGTTCATTCTCTATTTAATCATGCTATTGTCAAAGGAATTAAATTCAAATAATTGTTCATTCTCTATTTATTCATCGATAATTGGAAAATCACAAATGAGGTATCAAAATGTTCAGTAAAGTACTACCTATCTAATCATGTAATGTTCATGCATATTTAATCCACTTCTTAGTAATGTAATAATTTATAAGCAATTAGGGCATTAAGCTAAATATGGGGTTGCTTCCAAATAATTGCCATAATTATTTGGCACTCCATGTAATATTGTTAGTTAAATTATATGTTGATGTCATTGTATGAACTTGACATGCCATCATGATTGTGCATTGCACCTCGTCTTCGTGTTATTTATTTGTTCTTCTGTTATTTGCTTGGGTATCGATAGATTCAGGACTCGAGGGTTCCCCTACCTACCCCGACGAGCCGTACTACACGTCCCGTCAACAAGGCAAGAGATAACCGAACCTTCTTGGCATATAGCATCCTATTGTTTTATACAAGTATTTTAGCCACCATAATATTGCATGCGACTCCAATATCAACTTTTGATCAAGATACAGAGTAACCTATGATATGCATTGTTGTGGCACCCCGATCCGGAGACCGAGTTACCCCATATATTAGTCCCAGGAGCACTGAATATATGACAACTTGATAATAGAACATAACCACTTTATTAAGGAGTCGGGGAACCGACGATGGATTACAAGGGTCTCATTACAAGGCTGCGCCCTAGCGCACACAACAGTTTGTACATTCTTTATCGAACATGACTTCATCAGAGGGCATCAGCGGATTGGCGGAAGCGTGCGACGAAGAGGGCCTAACTCCACGGGTCTCTGCCTGGATACCGGATCTAGTTCTCGTACAAGGGGTACTCGGCGACGGGGGTAGGAGGATCTGGCCACATGAAAAGCTAGGTGAGTACATGGAATGTACTCGCAAGACATCAATCCTCAATCAACTGTAACCAACGATCCAAGCTTAACGGTTGGACTTAACTTACCTACTTACCTGTGACGAAAACCATGGATTATGAGAACGAGTCTCATTCCCACACAGCAATATTCTCAACACTTAGGTTCTCAAGCGTGACCAACTCTGGTCCACATCGAGGCTTAGCTTTGACCAACTATGGTCCACTTTTCAGCTCATTCAACTTTGGCCAACTCTGACCACTTAGTGAGTTTGTTTCTCCGTGTGCGACTGGACTGACTCTAGTGTGACTGGACCCAACACCGTTCCTTAGGTAGGAACAATACTAGATTCTAGATTTGACACTCTCGAGAGGTTGCAACTTTTATCCACACGTTGGGGTCTAAGCTTGTATAGCCGGTACCTGCCGCACAAACCTATTCCCCCGTAGCCGTCCGCTCTACCAAGACACTCCTTGTGTAGCTACCGACTTATCACTCGGGCTAAGTCTTATGACGAAGTGAATCTGGCACGTCCCCAACTCATGAGCAACGCCTAGCTCCGGAACCTTCACAAGACTATCCCCGACCACAACTATGCGGTATCCGACTAGACTTCCCAAGTGGGTAGCATCAAAAGAGACTTGATAGGCTACTAAGCTACGGTCTCCCCATTTCAACGACGCATGGTTTTGCGGGTGTGTTTGGCGAGTGGCACTATATGACTCAATCTAGTCGACGGAGGTGATTATCTTCTTAATTAAATTTTTATTCTCAACCATAAGATAGCAACAAAACATTAGTCCACAAGATATACATGAGCATGAATTAACCACATAGCAGTTCAGTAAGGTAAAGTAAGGTCAACCGGGCGACGGTGGAGTTTCCTCTGACCAGTGACAGCCACAGGTTGAGTAAAGATAAAATAACAAAATCAACCGGGCGAGGACGGAGGTGTCTCCGGCCAGTAGCAGCCACGGGTCGAGTAAGAAAATAAAATAACAAAATCAACCGGGCGAGGACGGAGATGTCTCCGGCCAGTAGTAGCCCCGGGTCGAGTAAAATAGAATAAAACAATCAGTTAGCGTCAACTGGGCGATGGAGGAGATGCCTCCGGCCAGTAACAGCCACAGGTCGACTACAAAAGTTAGTGGAGGCGTCCACGTGATCCCGTTCCTCCATTCCATTGACTGCGGCGGTTCCCCCAGTCCATCGTCGCCGGAATGGGGAGTGGTGCATGGTACCATCCCACGCAACGCCACAACTCTACAGAAAAGTAGCCACTTCAATCCACTTGGGCAGGATCCAACGTGTATTTAGACGGGGTACCGGAACTCAACTCACGGAACATGAGTTTATCGTATTACAGGAAAAAAAGGTGGCAATAATAAACTTGCATGAAATCATAAGCATGAAATAATAGGCATGTGATGTGGCATATGAGATGCAACTACCGTTCAAACAATTGAAAAAAATACGGCATCGTCAAGTTGGAACAGATGGTTGGGGGCTGATGGCTTGCCTTCTATTGTGGGATCAACTTCTCCTTCGTTAAAATGGTTGGAATCTATTAAAGAAAACAAGAATAGGCATTAAAAACCCTCCCAAAAGCTACTCCACAACTTCTCAAGCAAATAAGCTTCAAATCTTTCAAAACCAGTGCCATTGGATAGCGAATTTCAAAACAAAGCTACTGCAAAAAGATTCAGAATTTTTTGATCATTTTTGAGAAAGATATGACCTTCCAAAGTTAACCCTAGAATCTGCCATTTCTAAAAAACAGAGAAAATAGAAAAGAAAACGTTTCACAAAAGTTTAAAAATCTGACGGGCGGAGCCCACTGGTCAGCGGCCCATTAGCGAACTGGTACGCGCGCCATAAAAAAAAGAACTAGAGGGGGAGAACGGGGTCGCCGGCACAGCGAACTCACCGGCGGCGCTTCCTGGCGGCTGCGGCGACAGGGGGCGAGGGAGTGGGAGCGGGGTGGCTCAGGGAGGGGAGGCGCAACTCGAAGGTGTGGTTGCGGGTGCCGGGGAGGTCGGGAGCAGTGGTGGCATCGTCGACCGCGGTGGCCGAGATGTGGTCGAGGACGGAGACGGTGTTGCTGGCCACCAATCACTCCGGCTAGGGCGTCATCGGGTTCAGGGTGGTCCATGGAGGGTAGGGCTGGGAGGCTAGGGAGAGGGAATTCGTCTGGAGGCCTAGCGGCGGAGGAGAGCTTGTCGCCGGCGATTTGAGACTCTCCGGGACCCGATACCGGAGGAGTGGAGTTTAGAGGGGGAGAGTGGGGTGGTGTGATGCTTGAAGGCTGCCGGGGGGTTCCTTTTATAGGGGCTCAAGGGGTCGGTCGTCGCGAGCGCACGGTGCGGTGGCGGAATGAGGTGTCCTCTGGCAGTAGTGACAAGACGACGGCCGCGGCGTCGTCGGTGTAGCTGCAGGCAGCGCTGGACGACGCGAAATCCTGCGCAGGAGATAGGAACGGGGGTGGCATGGCACATGGCGGCGGTGGGGGTCCGGGTGGTCATGGCGTGGCGGCGACACGGGGAGGCTAGGGCAGGGCAGTCGACGGGTGGCGCGATGATGGTGTAGCAGCAGAGCACTGCTGGACGATGGGATTCGCGTGCGGGGAGTGGATAGGGTCGATGGCACAGGCGCACAGGGGGCTACAGGCGAGCGGGGTCCCATGGCTCCTGTGCGTGCGGCGCCTCGGCATGCGGCCGACGACGCACAGGGGAGCAGTGGCGGCGATGCTGGGTGTCTGGGGTCGAGGAGGAGGTGGGGAAGCTGGGGGCGTGAGAGGAGCAGAGGGGGAGGCCAACGGCGACGACCAGAATCTGGCGGCGCCGCCGGGCATGACCATGCCAGTGGTGGCCATGGTTCTGGCCATGCCGAAATCGGCATCAGGACGCTTCTCTCAACACAGGACCCCAAAAGGAAAACTAATCTTGTCACTTGGTGCCAAATTCATAATCCTACAACTTTGTAGTTATTAGGTTTGGCTGGTTTGCAACTTGGAAGAAGAGAAAATTTCATCGAACACCTTCGGCTGAAAAGAGAAAAAGGGTTTTGGGCATTTAAAATAAAATATATTTGGCCAGGAAAAATGAAGGAGGTAGATATTGGTTAGGAGCATCTACCTTGGGGTTTTTATAATTTTTGGAAAAGGTTTAGTAGGGTTTCCAAAAATATTAATGTTTTGGGCAGAAAGTAAAACAGGGAAGAACTCAAATATTTTCTTAATAAGGTATGGGATATTTTTGCACAATTGGGTTACATATTGGTTAGGGGTCCTTCCTGAATTTTTGGAGAATTTTTGGGGATGGTCTTGACATGCATCCTTTGGAAAGCTAGGGTTTTGGGGTTTTAGGCACAAAAGAAATCAGGGAAAAAGTCAAATCTGCTCTTAACAAGTCACCCAATATTTTTGCATAAATGGGTTCTACCCTATATGGGGATCTCTCTGAAATTTTTGGGGAATTTTTGAAGTCACTCATGGCACACTCCCTTTGGAAGGCTAGGGTTTAGGCCCTTTTTGCATTTAAAGATAAGATGAATATTTTGAAAACCTTGGGGTTTTGGAAATGTGGGATAAAATAGAGGGGCAAAGATCAGAAGATCCAAATCCAAATCCAAATTTTGTTTTTGACAAGAAGAATTTTATAGGGCCAAAATTCGGGATGTGACAATTGTCCCCCTAAACCATCACATGTATTCCCTCCTATGAACCATAGGTTTGATGTGTTGGCCGGAGACAAAGATATAATTGTTGTATATATATGCTTAGCTTTGCTTAGCCATGCTTAGTCGAATGCTATATTTGTCCGGTGATTTATTTCCATAATTATGATGTTGATGGAAAGTTTCGGACGTGGTGGTTATTTGTGTTAAATAATAAAATGCTAAAAGGCTTGGATGAGTTGCCATCAGGGGATGGTGTTTTGCCTCATTCTTGTCGCCTAGGCTGAGAGTGCTTTTAGCTAGAACCAAGAACCGAGCATGCTTCCAACGGTGGGGACATATGGAATCCCCTTTAACCAAATAATTTGTGCGGGCGTATCCAAGGGTCCTCTAGTTTGCTATTTCCATTTGCGTGTGAGTGTGTGGGTGGAAAAGAAATGAAGAGGATGGTGGTGTTTAGGATGTGGCGATGGGGGCAGGGGCTGAAATAGGCTGGGTAAACTTGTCCTGTCACCACGATGACCCTTGGATAGTCTCATACATTGTAAAGGTTTAACCGCGTCCGCCCTGCCGGCTTTCCAAGGAAGAGAGCTAAATGATCAGGTAAGGGGTCGGACGGTACCGGTGGGTAAATCAGTACACCCCTGCAGGGTTTAATCTTTTCAAAAAGCCGTGTCCATGGTTCTGGACAAATCTTGGGAAAGGCGGATTAGCTCATAGAAAACCTGAACCTTTTTAATTAAAATTTGGTAGCTAGAGGTTGCAACTCAACGTGTGTTAAAAGGTTCATTTCCTCGAGGGTGATTCGAGGGAGTGCCTTGGAGGTGACGAGTGATGTTTCTGGTACTAATGGTTCGATGAGAACCAAAGATGAAAGTTTACTATCTTATCCCTTTCATGAAAACATTCTGAGTAGTCGATGCCAGGAGTCATTTGTGTCTTTCAAAAAGGAAAACTAGCTTTATGCAAATTAACTACTATACAGCTTTAGAGCCTCCGTCATCATTGGGCCTATATCGCCCTACTAAACTTGCGAGTACGTCGTACTCAGTCTCTCCTTGTTGATTATTAATTGTTTCAGAGGAGGACGACACCGAGCAGACAGGTTGGTTCTTCGTGGACATCGACGAGTAGTTTGGGGTTCCCAGGTGGCAGCTTGGGACGTCTCGCAACAAGTTGGCTGGGTTATGTTTATCTGTAGGCCTCTTAGGCCATATTTCGGATCTTGTTGTATTAGAAAACTACCTAGCTTCCGCATGATGTACTGATGGGTATGTGACCTTTGTTTGTAATTTGTATCTTTCTCATATATGAGTTGCTATATGATCTCTTTGTGTCGTAGAGTCTGTGATGTGCCAGTTGTTCCGTGGTCTTGATCTATTTATTATGCATGATAGCTATGTCTGAGCTAATGGCATGATCGAAGTGTTGCGTTGCCGATGATCCATTCCGAGCACGCCTGCCAAAGGTTTTGGCCTGGGATTGGTAACCCCAGTAACCTTCGATTGTGTAGCATGACCGGTTGCACATAGCGTCATTGTATAGTTCTGGGGTCGGGGCGCTACACAAGGGCAAAAGGGTTAAGAGGAATTACTATTACTGCCCCCCCTCCTGCTTCACTCTAAGTCCGAACGAGATCGAACAATTGATCAAGTGCCCTCTAGGAGTCAAAGTGCCTTTGGGTTACTCGGGGCTAATAAGCAGATTTTTAGACCCGCTGAAACAAAAGTTCAGCGGGATGAAGTCTCTTGACTGTTACATGATGATGATGCAGATATTTCCGGTTGCGATCCGAGGGATAATGGACAAGCATGTCCGTGAAACCCTTTTTGGCCTTTGTAACTTCTTCGACGTGATCTCCCGAAAGTCAATCACCGGGAAGTAACTCTCAAGGTTGTAGGAAGAGATCGTCGTGATACTATGCGAGCTTGAGCTGTACTTTCCGCCCACATTCTTTGACATCTATGTGCATCTGTTGGTCCATATCATGGATGATATCATCCATCTCGGGCCGTTGTTCCAGCACAACATGATGCCGTTCGAAAGGATGAATGAGGTCATCAAAGGATTCGTTCGTAACAGGGCCCATCCGGATGGAAGCATCGTTTAGGGTTTTCTCATCGAAGAGTGCACCTCTTTCTGCATGAATTTTCTGGACGTGGAGAACCCTGTTGGTTTTCCCAGAAACAAGCACATTGGCAAGCTCGATGGAGCAGGTCACAAAAATGGCCGGAGGGAGTTCCATGTGTACCACGCTTCTCGACACACCGATTTTAACAGGGCAAACTTACTGGCTCTCCAACACATTCAAATTGTCGATACTTGGGTGGAAAAGCACAAGAGCCTGATTGAGAAGAAGTACACTGACCAGGGTAAGCGATGGACAGAAGGAGAAATAATCAGAGAGCACAACTCTTCTTTCTTGCGTTGGTTCAAAGATGAGCTTCACGCTCCGCCCCCAACGGCTAGTGCGGAAGCTAAATCAGGAGGCGACAATGCATACATGTCGATGCTTGCACAGTACAAGCATGCCGACGATGAGGAGATCGAGCATGTGACCGATGATGAGATGGAGGCCCCATCCGCTAGCGAAGCCGAGCGTGGTGATGCTGGGACCACTACTAGTGGCGCCGAGGAGGGCGCCCCTTCTGGTAGCGAAGCCCGAAGAGAGCATAAACGCAAGAAGAGGGAACAAAACAAGCTCGGCAGCACCCAACATGCATTCACAGAGGTGGACCCTAAAAGCAGTCTTCCTACGAAGCCGGAAAAATATGTCAAAGGGTACAACATCCAGCTTGGATGCATCGCTCGGGAATGGGGGAGAATGAACGACGACAACCTAAAGGCGAAGGACAACGATGGTTTGGCCGCCTACCTCATTGATAAGGTGCACACACGATACAAGTTCCTGGCACCCTACGATAACAAGGATATCAAAACAAATCTTGTTAACACACAAGCCCTCGGCAAGTTGGGCAAAGCCTTTGCAACTTGGAGAGGAGATGTGAGGAAGATGATTGAGGAAGAAGGTGCCGGTTTCGACGAGATCCACCAAATGTGGCCCAGCATTTCCGAAGAGGACTTTAAAGAATTCCAGGCCATAGAAGCCACAGCTGCAAAGCAGAAGCAGAGGCAGTGGGGGAAAGACATGCAGAAGAAGAACGTTGCTCCCCACAATCTCGGAACCCGGGGTTACGCCGGAAAGGAGCCAATTTGGCAAAAGGAGGATGGATGAAGGGAAGGGCCGAACCCCTATGACAAGATCAAAGACCCGCTCGCCCGGAAATTTGTTGGGGCCCGATTCAGGGATCATCCCAATTCGCCTGGGGAGCTTGTCTTGAACGCCAAGGTGAAGGAACTTGAGAACAAAATTCTTAAGGAATAAGAAAAGGAAGAACATGGCCAATCCGAAGACTCCTCGGACCAGAAGGGCCCATATCAGACACCTTTCCTTAGGGCGCTAAACGAGACAAAGAATGTGTCGTCGGATAAAGTGCCACATCATGGCCGTGTGGTCGGCGCCGGAATGGGTCATAAACATTCCTACTACTTCCCCGACTCCAAGGAGAGGCGAAAGGAGTGGAAGATGGCCAATCAATCGAAAATGGATGCGTCCATCGATGCAGCGGTGGAAAAAAGGCTCAACGCCCTCCTGCCCAACATCTGTATGTCCATCGGGGCTTGGTTTGAGGGGGGCAAACAAGGGCCTCCCCCCGTGATCAGCTTAGCAGGCTCCAGCAACTCGAGCGGTGTGGCGCCTGTTGTGCATAGCCCGGCCGGCAACAACGCAGATGGTAGGGAGGAATCACCGGCCGTCACCGCGCCTCAAAGATCAAGCCCTCCCGTCCTGATTACCCCGCCGGTGACCCACGGTCCGTCGCCGTTAGCCGTGCTCAACGCCATCACGGTACTTTTTTTTCGTAAAAGCCTTGAAAATATACATACTACATCATTCTTTGGTGCCCTCTCTAATGCCTTACAAGTGTTTTCGCAGGCCGATGAGACGAGATGCACATTGCTCCTTGATGTGAAAGATGAGCTGAAGGACGTGGCAAAGTGTAAGATCGTGACACCTCTCAACCGCATTTTCCACGGCAGGCCTATGGCCGATGACTTGTTCAAGGTTGCAATCAGTCGGGCTTTACTGGGTTGCGGTAGTTTGTATCCTCCTTTCCAACCGGACGAAGCCGATAGCGAGTTAAAGCTCGAACAATGCATGCTTTGGCCCTTGATATGGCCAAAAGCACTGATTCATGTGGACCCTTCTGTCACCACCCCAGTGCAGCAAACAGAGGACGAAGAGGAAGCCAATGATGGTGATGATGACCCCAATGACTTCCTCGCTGATGATCCTTACGATGACGGAGCTCACGATGACAGATATGCTGGTGAGGGTCCAGTTGACCATGATCTCGGGGGGCAAAAAGCTGATCTCCTAGATAAATATCAGTGCATGAAGCGTCTCTTCTGTTCTCAAGATATGCCAGAAGAAGCCCCCGACACTACCACAAAAAGGGCTATCTGTGGCGCACCCCCAGGTTTGCCTGGTGCGCCACAGAATTCTCGCCACAAAAATTATTTCTGTGGCGCTCCTCGGGCGTGTGCCACAGAAAGTTTAACTTTCTGTGGCGCACCCTGAGTCGTGCGCCACAGAAATAGCTCGACAGGACCCCTATGTAGAGGAATTCTGTGGCGCACTGTCCCTAATGCGCCACAGAAATATTTTAGTGGCGCATCCCACTGCCGTGCGCCACTAAATTTTTTTTGAATTTCAAAAAAAGGGCGGCCAGATCTAGATCTGGATCTGGATCTAGATCTGGCCGCCAGAATTTTGCCGGAGCTCATCGGAGACCGTGTTGCCGTGGTGGAGGAAGGGGTCGTCGGAGGTCGCCAGAGGTGGAGGAGGAGGAGGAGGTCACCGGAGGTTGAGGTTGTGGAGGAGGTCACCAGGGTGGTGGAGGAGGTCGCCGGAGGTGGAGGTCGCCGGAGTTGTGGAGGAGGTGGCCGGAGGTGGAGGTCGCCGGAGTTGTGGAGGAGGTGGCTGGAGGTGGAGGTCGCCGGAGTTGTGGAGGAGGTGGCCGGAGGTGGAGGAGGAGGAGAGAAGATGTGGAGGAGAGGAGAGGAGAAGAGAAGGAGGAGGGAGGAGAAGGGGAGAGAACTGGAGAGGAGAAGTGGAGGAGAGGAGAAGGGGAGAGGAGAAGTGGAGGAGAGGAGAAGGGGAGAGGAGAAGTGGAGGAGAGGAGAAGGGGAGAGGAGAAGTGGAGGAGAGGGGAAAGGGAGAGGAGAAGTGGAGGGAGCAGTGGAGGATGTAACATCCCAAATTGATAATAAGAATTAACAAGACCCAAAATTCAGAACCAACAAAAACTTTTTGAAATTACTTCACTAATGATTGTGTTTCTCTTTATCTTGTTCTGTTTGACCTTGTGTGGCTTGATGTTTATGCTTGTTTGGTTAGTAAATACTAATCCATGAACCCAACCCAAGTAAAAACATATTAAAACTTTGATGATCATGTTATGACAAGAATATATTCCATACATCTTTTCCTTCTTATTTTGGCCCAAGACCATTTCAATGATGTTTGATTTTAGCAACAAATAAAATACCCTTTAGTTGAGAAAGTAAAAGTATTTCCAAAATTACGTGTTCCCAAAAATATGGAGATCTATATGTTATCTCCTATCTATTGCCAACCATGATATTTTGCATGTATATGCAACTCCCATTTTCATAAACTCTGATTTCCACTCCATTTGAAAACAACACTAGTGGGAAATATATTACCCCACATATTTCCCTTCTCAAACCTTTTTGAAAACAATTAAGTTATGGGTTGAGACATTCTTTAAAACATCATCTTGCCATAATTGAGTGTGATCATTTATACAAAATAATATTATTAATCATGGAAATGGTGGTGTGATTAATTCATGTGGTTTGAATTGTGTGGTCTTGATTGTGATGATTGGTATTGCTTGTGTTATATTCATGGTTGTTGTTTTGACGTGTGTGTTGCTTAGTAAAAATATGGAGAAAAGAAAAGAAACAAAAGCAACTCAACGACACATAAAATCATGGGACAAGTGCCATACAAATTTCTCTAAGTGAGAAATTAGTATTTTCTTTTAAACCAAAAATCAGTAGGGGTGACATGATGGTCACCTTCACATTTCTTTTGTATCTTTTCCCTCTTCAAAATCTATTTTTCAAAATTCCAAATTTAAAATTTTATTTCTTTCTTTATTAATTTGAATCACAAAATGTGCTATGATGCACTTACCAAAAAAAATCTCATCATAGCACCACAAATCATTATTAATATATATGAAGTCAATGGTGGAAACCATTTTCAAAAATTCGAATTTAAAATTGGTTGTGACATTTGGTCGAACAGGTGGTGAGCACCACCCTGTTCTTCCCCAAACCGAAGAACTCCGAATCAAATCGACGGATTCGGGTTGTTGTTCATCGATTCCTTGCACACCACCCCCTCTCTCTATCCCACGAACCTGTCCAGCATTTTATTTTCACGCGGGATCGATCCAAGGCGCCGTGGTGATCACCACCCTCGCCCGGGGAGCACGGCTCCTGTGGCCATGCCGCGCTGCCGCTCCTGTGGAGGAGACCACCCCGCCGCCTAGCTAACCTAATGCCGCACCCTACCACTCCACCACTCCCCTCTGCTGCCGCTGGACGTCCCCGAGGCAACCCGGAGCCCCCGCTCGCGTGCCCTGCCCGCGCCAGAGCGCGCCGTGCGCCGTGGCCGACCACGGACGGCGCGGACGCACGCCGCTCTCCCCTGCCTCCCCCGACCAACCGACCACTCCCACCGCACCTACGACCTCGCGCCAACCCTACGGACACGCCCGGCCGTCCCCTGCACCACCCCTGCACCCCGACCACCATGGACCGGCCGTCGGGCTATAAAACGAGCCGCCCCGAGCTCGATTTCTCCCACACCACTCCACCCCGCCTCGCCACTCCACTCCCCTCCACTTCACTCTCACCGTGCACCGCCAGGAGGGCGGAATCGCGGCCGCTAAGCTGCTGCCGCCCTGCAATTTCTCCGCCGGAGCCGAGGTGGACGTCGGGCACGAACTCGTCGTGCCGTTGCTCCCCTCTCCCTCTCTGCCCTCCACTGTCACCACCATGGACTCCTCACTCACATGACCCTCTCCCCTCTCTGTCTTGTGCACAGGATCACCGCCGAGAGCTCGCCGTCACCGTCCCGAGTCCGTGGAGACCGCGCCGCCGTCGCCGACGAACCCGTGCACCCCAGGATCTGCAACTGCGCCCGCAGCCTTCCCCGAGCCTCCTCCGTCGATTCCCGCCGTCGCCGCCGTCTCCCGAGCCCTAGGTGAGCCGCTAGACCGCCGCCCCGTCGCCGGCCGCACGGTGGCGCCGCCTGTTTTGCGTCGTCGCCGATGCGTGCGTCCTGGGCCGTTGGATCTAGATCCAACGGCAGCGTACCGGTTCGGTTGTTTTCCGAAAACTGCTAAGTCCAGGAAAAACAGATTAGATTAGCTCACTTTGCCAGCAAATTATGAAAAATACACTGAAAAAAATTTATAAACTTTATATGGTTGGAAAGATCTAGTTTCATAGATTCAGATGCCACTTTTAGTTTTCCAAAATAAAAAGCTTAGCATCCTCGAATAATTAGGCAAAGTAGCTATGTTCTGTCTGTTTTCAGAAAACTTCTGAAAACAGATAAAGGGTTCTGTTTTTAACCATTAATATTAATTCACCTAATTTTATTTAGAAGTTTGTCTTGGCATAAAATGTTAGTATGGCTAGTATACTGGCATGAACAAGTGTTGAGAACCCCAAAATAAAATCTGTGTAAAAGATTTAAATTGAAAAAGATAGCTAATCAGTTTAGCTCAACACCTGCAATAACAGAACCTAGCCCTTTTCCCATGCAAATCACTAATTAACCAGAGGCCTAAAAATAGCAAGCTAAAATCTTGTAGCAAGTACAACATGCCATCTTCACATAGATGCAGGCCATGATCATGTTGGACAAATACCTAATTCAAAAAAAAATGACAAATGTGCTAGTTGTTAAAATTAAAAAGGTGAAATTTTCTGTCAGAAATTTGATTAGAACTTTGAAAAGGAATATCTTGAGATCTAGGAATCTAAAAATAGCAAATGAAAATGTTCTGGAAAGCTTATGAAATTAGCTAACTAACTAAAGTGGTTTCACCCCATTTAGGTTAATAGATAAGTAATGATATTAAAAATACCACAGAAGGTACAGAATCCAAACTTGTTTGTTTCTGATACTCTACTAATCAAAATGAGTTCAAACCAATTCTGTTAGCTCACATTTAGGCAATGCTAGTTACCCCAAAAAGGATTTAATTTTTGAATACAATTAACTTGAGTTATAGCAAAAACTAGAATATCAACTTTCTGGATTTAAAACATTGATGCAGGAAGTTTAATAACTCAAATTGAATTAAATCCAATTGGATTGTCTTCTACATATCAGCAGCTATCCACAGAATTTTAGTTCACATTTTTGTGATGAACAGAAGCCAAGTTATGCAATTAACCATGCACCACTAGTTTCTGCCATATTTAAGACCTAATTAAATAATAGATAATTCAAATAAATTGAAATCAAATTGTGTTGCTTTGTAAGTGCAGTAGCTATGTGTGATGCTTGAGAGATGTTGTGATGCTTGATTGAGTAGTTTAGAAATGGTATGTATTGCTCGTTTATTTTGATGGTTATATTATTCGGTGTGATTAATATAATTGCCTTGCTTGTTAAACTTGGTTGTCTTTAAGATGAGTACTAGCTTGAGTATCTAGTAATATCTCTACCTTAGCTTGGTAAGGAGAATAATAAGTGGCTTAACTTTTGTCTGAAGTATTTCCTGTTTAAATAAAGATGCTTAATCACATTCTTACTCATAATTCTTAAACATGAGTAGGGTTGGTGATTGCCCAAACTTGTTTGGTAGATAATAATCTTCTCTCATGGTTGTTGTTTGTTAGTGTTGCTTGTTGGAGTGTCCTACTGTGTGTTGATTGTGTTCTTTCCCTTTTGCGACGCTAGATATAAACGCTACCTGGGTGATATTGGAAAGGATTTATTGGAGAAGAATCAGAGTTTATTTCTTTGATCGGTGAGGAGAAGTCCATTGACATTATGCTGAAAACAGGCAAGCTACTTCACTGAGCTTGCATTTATATACGTCTATTTTGATTTACATGTTTTACCTATAAAGAGCATAAGTGACTTAAGTGGTTTTTACCACTAAGGCTATGATTTCGAAAACCCTTTTCCAAAAATACAAGTAGATTATTTTGACACCCTATACGGAGGTATTGGATGGAAAATTCTTTTTCAAACTATAGGATGGGAAAAATATGGTTTATTCCAAACTCCTTTTTTAAAGTACCTAGTTGTTTATGACATGCCGAATGGTCGGTATTGAAGTGGAGAAATGGAATGGTGATGTTTATAAAAAAATTGCACATTGTGTCCTAGTACTATGACGACCAGCCGACAACCTGTGCGACCACATCTACCCAAATATGGGAACGGGCGTAGTCATATAATTTGCTCGTGTTAGTACTGGATACCTCATCGACGGAGACGGCTCCGTTATGCATGAGGGGATGAGCATGGCGACTCTAACCCCTGACCTGGGT
This sequence comes from Puccinellia tenuiflora, assembly GCA_012064385.1. Taxonomy (NCBI): domain Eukaryota; kingdom Viridiplantae; phylum Streptophyta; class Magnoliopsida; order Poales; family Poaceae; genus Puccinellia; species Puccinellia tenuiflora. The sequence continues at coordinate 2,562,287 of QRDG01000356.1, forward strand.
CCCGGCAATATGTTGGCTTGCGGGATTGAAGAGATTACTCGCCGGGCAAAACTACGAGTCCTTACATCTAGGTTCCTCGACGGGGGATCCTGTACTAGGTGTTGAAGGAATGGTGAATTCGTAAGGGCAGGGTCCTATACTAGCATGAGCAAAGGACTGGCTATGGTCGGTGGCTCAACTTCGCATACACCTTGTATGGCGGGACGTGGCAGACACGATGAGCCACCGGATGGGGTGTGGGAAAAGCGTGCTACCTCTGCAGAGGGTAAAACTATTCGAATAGCCGAGTCCTCGGATATGGACAGTTGGGAGGCTGTACTAGACCATGTGCTAAAGTTTTGCTAAAATATGCAAGATGTGGAAAAGTGGAAATGTTGTTACCCAACTATACCAAATGGTGTGGTATGAGTTGTGGAGATAATTGGACCATGATGAGACATGGTCGGGAAAAAGGAGGAGTTTTGGAGAAATAAACAAAATGGTGATTTTCCGGAAAAACGTTTTTAAAAAGGGGACTTCTTACCTTTTTCAACAAACATCTATTTTGGGAAAAACATTTTAAAAGAGATTTCTTACAAAAACCAATTTATGGGAAGAGATCTAAAAGCCTTCTTTTCTTTTCACAAAGGCTATAGATGTTTTTGAAAATATACCAGGGTTATGAAAAGTTATAAAATTCTCCTTATTTTTCTTCAACGAAAGCTATAGAGTTTTCAAACAAAGTTTTATTAAACAAAAGTCTATCCTTCTCTTTTCAGTAAGGATAGAGTTTTCAAAGTAAGCAAAGTTTTACTAAAACTATAAAAAGAGTAGTGCATGCTCTTTCGGGGGTAGTTTGCGAGTACAATCAAATGTACTCATATTGGTTTCGTCCCTGGCTATTGTCTTAGCCAGATTTTAAGGAAGAGCAGCTTGAAGAAGGAGATGGAAATGACGTCAATGCGAACTAGGGCGCTTCCCAGTCAGTTGCCTGTAGGGTTAAGGCGAATGACTTGGGCTCCACGTTGTTTGGTGATTTTCCGCTGCAAGTACCTATTGAAGAGTATGACTTCAGTCAAGTAAGTAAATTCCTTCGGTATTTATGGATTTTCTTTGATTACCAGTTTGATTGTGCTCAGCGACACACTGATCATGGGATCGCTGATGTAGGCACAAGGGTATTTCGGACTAACTAGTCCGGGGTCCCCACAGACTTGGTATCAGAGCAATCCTGACTGTAGGAGACCTTAGTTAGCATGGACGTTAGTTAGGAAAGCAAATATTTTTGTTAAAAATATATTACCACCAAAAAAATATTTTTATCTAGAGAAGTCCGAAAATGGCTTCGCTCTTCTCATCTCCTCAAATATTTCAACGTCTTACCCCTCTATTTTAAGATTTTCCAAAGAATCTTCTGTTATCTCTTACCCGTTCAAAACCAAGAGTATACTTGACGATGAACCCAAGTGAGACCTAATTAGTTAGCACCCACAAGAAGAAGCTTCCATCACAAATACTCAACATTCAACCTCAGGGTGGTTGATTCGCAAATGCCAAGATCGTCAATGTCAACAAAGCAAGAAACCTCCGAAGACCTCAGCTCAACATCAACAATTCTACTCAAGTTGCAACCTCGACGACCTCAATTTCTCCAGTGGAAGACTAAGGCGATAAAATGAAGACTTCACCAGCAATGTTCGACAAAGACCCCTAGGAAAAACTCATGATAGGAACTTTGGTTACCCCGGCTACCACGAGTATTAGACGTCCGTTGGTACTAGACGTACCTTGTGTGCACCTTGCTTGTGTGAACTCTGCTTGTGTGTTGTTTGTGAGATGGAAAAGGAGTTTTGATAAAAAGGAAAGTTTAGTTTCCCTTTTGCCACCTAACGAAAAAAAAAACAATTTTTAACTCTTCGCCATAGTTGTACCTTGTTGCGGATGTAAACCGCCAAGGAACATCTTTCTAAACTAATTTTCCCTCTCATCTCAAGATCTGACCGTTCCGCAAGATACAAAAGACCCCCGATCCTTAGCCAAATAGCCGAAAAGTTTTGTAACCTAACCGACAAGTCAGACCATGGACTTCATGCACCATCTGGAGCAAGTGCGTCAAGATCTTGAAGGAAACTGCAATTGTACGCCAACCTCGTGAAGACACGAGCCCCCACCTCACAAAATTAACTTGTGAAATTACAAGAATACCACACCAAATTATCGTATCTAACCTTAGGATAACCACTGACTCAAGTCCATGATAGTGCCAACTAATCTTCTAGGACCACAAACCTTGATATGAAACGAGGACATAAGGAGACTCATTTAGAATGGGTAACTAGAGGAACTCAAGGAGTGCATAAGAGTTGCTATGAAGATTCGAGCTCAGACACCGACGGTAATGATGTGTCTTAAAGAGAGACATGTACCTACCCGCTTGACGAGCAGTTAGTGGCACCTTAATACCTTGTGCTAACCTTGTTAGGTTTGACCCACCCAAATTTGTCCAGTGAAATAAAACCAAAGAAAAACCTCGACTAACTCCTACCTATCACCGCAAACTTGGGAAAGACAGATGAGAACCCTAGCCTGCCGCAGATTTTCTGAAGATTATATGAAGCCTCAAGCACAAGACTCATCCAAGGGAGATCGCCACCAACAAACCCGAAGGAAATCAACTTTGAAGATTGTCAACATGAAGTTACCCCAGGAAAAAGAACGCCATCGACGTTATCGGCCGAATAAAAATCCTAGTTCAACACGACACAACTAGTCGAAACAGGAAAGACAAAGGTACCTGTTTGGAAAACAACTGGTGTGAAGATTCTTCACTAACTTTTTCTAAGGACCATTAAGCCGTGACTGTTTGAACCAACTTACCAAATTCTAGATTAACATCTAACCCCAGTTGTGACGGTACTAACTGGCTTCATCTAACCACAAGTTTGACAAAAAGAGAGGTGATATAGAAAGAATCACATATAGTTGGTAATGAGAAGATCGCCATCATCAAGGCCGAAGTCGATCAACACTGAAGACCATCTGCGCAGAATTGAACCAGGAAGCAAGCACCATCGACGCTACCTATCGAGCAATCATTCTTTTCAACTGGCCTCGATCAATCACACCAAAGGAAGGTTCAAGAAAGCATGAACAGCGACTGTTGACATGAAGCTCTTTCTCTAACTTTTAAGGCTAAATGAGAACGCGACCCTTGTACCCTCGTCGAACAGCAGACCAAACCACTTACCTTTAGGGTCCTTGTACTAACTTTTAGATTCCTATGGAAGCTCGATAATCTAGGCTGTGCTTCTTTAGATCCTTACCAACGCTTCATGAAGCCCAAGAACCAAGGAAGTCAGCAATGAAGTTCCTCCTTTACTCAGCTAAAGAAGGACAAGCATGAAGACAAATAACCAATGGAATACTCAGAAGAATCAAACGACGTAAGCGCCTGCTGTGGACAACATCAACCACCAAGCAAGTCCAGACGAACTTAGACGTTTATAACATCCTTTTTCTAATTAGAAACCGGAGATAGTTGAGTACGCAGACTCAACGCATCCTGAAAACCACGCGTCCCCATCTGCGACCCTCGTAAGGAGAAAATAGTATGAAGTGATATCTGCACCAACCCCAAGCACCAAGGAGTGACAACCGAGACGAAGATCGTCAAGAAGAACAATGCCTCCAAGTCAACTGCAGCTACAAACTTCAGCAAGACCGATTAAAAACCCCTTTTAAGGGGGGAAGACCTGCAATAGGTATACCAGAACGTGGTAATAATTAGTTCCTTGCGCCTCAGCCTCGTAGAAACTGGAAACAGCCAACCAAGACTATCCATCAGCATAGATCGTCAAGTCAACCCTAACATCTAGGATCTGAACCCACCAGAGAAAATTATCGACAAGGAACGACCTCGCAACATCAAGTTGTCAATATCTCACCTGACAACCTCACTGAAGAAGCAACGACCTCGGAAGTATAGCCAGCCCAAAACTCGTGCCCTCGTACTCCCCTGTACCCCCGGGCAAATCTCGGGACGAGATTTATTTTAAGGGGGGAAGGATTTGTAACATCCCAAATTGATAATAAGAATTAACAAGACCCAAAATTCAGAACCAACAAAAACTTTTTGAAATTACTTCACTAATGATTGTGTTTCTCTTTATCTTGTTCTGTTTGACCTTGTGTGGCTTGATGTTTATGCTTGTTTGGTTAGTAAATACTAATCCATGAACCCAACCCAAGTAAAAACATATTAAAACTTTGATGATCATGTTATGACAAGAATATATTCCATACATCTTTTCCTTCTTATTTTGGCCCAAGACCATTTCAATGATGTTTGATTTCAGCAACAAATAAAATACCCTTTAGTTGAGAAAGTAAAAGTATTTCCAAAATTACGTGTTCCCAAAAATATGGAGATCTATATGTTATCTCCTATCTATTGCCAACCATGATATTTTGCATGTATATGCAACTCCCATTTTCATAAACTCTGATTTCCACTCCATTTGAAAACAACACTAGTGGGAAATATATTACCCCACATATTTCCCTTCTCAAACCTTTTTGAAAACAATTAAGTTATGGGTTGAGACATTCTTTAAAACATCATCTTGCCATAATTGAGTGTGATCATTTATACAAAATAATATTATTAATCATGGAAATGGTGGTGTGATTAATTCATGTGGTTTGAATTGTGTGGTCTTGATTGTGATGATTGGTATTGCTTGTGTTTTATTCATGGTTGTTGTTTTGACGTGTGTGTTGCTTAGTAAAAATATGGAGAAAAGAAAAGAAACAAAAGCAACTCAACGACGCATAAAATCATGGGACAAGTGCCATACAAATTTCTCTAAGTGAGAAATTAGTATTTTCTTTTAAACCAAAAATCAGTAGGGGTTACATGATGGTCACCTTCACATTTCTTTTGTATCTTTTCCCCCTTCAAAATCTATTTTTCAAAATTCCAAATTTAAAATTTTATTTCTTTCTTTATTAATTTGAATCACAAAATGTGCTATGATGCACTTACCAAAAAAATCTCATCATAGCACCACAAATCATTATTAATATATATGAAGTCAATGGTGGAAACCATTTTAAAAAATTCGAATTTAAAATTGGTTGTGACATTTGGTCGAACAGGTGGTGAGCACCACCCTGTTCTTCCCCAAACCGAAGAACTCCGAATCAAATCAACGGATTCGGGTTGTTGTTCATCGATTCCTTGCACACCACCCCCTCTCTCCATCCCATGAACCTGTCCAGCATCTTATTTTCACGCGGGATCGATCCAAGGCGCCGTGGTGATCACCACCCTCGCCCGGGGAGCACGGCTCTTGTGGCCATGCCGCGCTGCCGCTCCTGTGGAGGAGACCACCCCGCCGCCTAGCTAACCTAATGCCGCACCCTACCACTCCACCACTCCCCTCTGCTGCCGCTGGACGTCCCCGAGGCAACCCGGAGCCCCCGCTCGCGTGCCCTGCCCGCGCCAGAGCGCGCCGTGCGCCGTGGCCGACCACGGACGGCGCGGACGCACGCCGCTCTCCCCTGCCTCCCCCGACCAACCGACCACTCCCACCGCACCTACGACCTCGCGCCAACCCTACGGACACGCCCGGCCGTCCCCTGCACCACCCCTGCACCCCGACCACCATGGACCGGCCGTCGGGCTATAAAACGAGCCGCCCCGAGCTCGATTTCTCCCACACCACTCCACCCCGCCTCGCCACTCCACTCCCCTCCACTTCACTCTCACCGTGCACCGCCAGGAGGGCGGAATCGCGGCCGCTAAGCTGCTGCCGCCCTGCAATTTCTCCGCCGGAGCCGAGGTGGACGTCGGGCACGAACTCGTCGTGCCGTTGCTCCCCTCTCCCTCTCTGCCCTCCACTGTCACCACCATGGACTCCTCACTCACATGCCCCTCTCCCCTCTCTGTCTTGTGCACAGGATCGCCGCCGAGAGCTCGCCGTCACCGTCCCGAGTCCGTGGAGACCGCGCCGCCGTCGCCGACGAACCCGTGCACCCCAGGATCTGCAACTGCGCCCGCAGCCTTCCCCGAGCCTCCTCCGTCGATTCCCGCCGTCGCCGCCGTCTCCCGAGCCCTAGGTGAGCCGCTAGACCGCCGCCCCGTCGCCGGCCGCACGGTGGCGCCGCCTGTTTTGCGTCGTCGCCGATGCGTGCGTCCTGGGCCGTTGGATCTAGATCCAACGGCAGCGTACCGGTTCGGTTGTTTTCTGAAAACTGCTAAGTCCAGGAAAAACAGATTAGATTAGCTAACTTTGCCAGCAAATTATGAAAAATACACTGAATAAAAATTTATAAACTTTATATGGTTGGAAAGATCTAGTTTCATAGATTCAGATGCCACTTTTAGTTTTCCAAAATAAAAAGCTTAGCATCCTCGAATAATTAGGCAAAGTAGCTATGTTCTGTCTGTTTTCAGAAAACTTCTGAAAACAGATAAAGGGTTCTGTTTTTAACCATTAATATTAATTCACCTAATTTTATTTAGAAGTTTGTCTTGGCATAAAATGTTAGTATGGCTAGTATACTGGCATGAACAAGTGTTGAGAACCCCAAAATAAAATCTGTGTAAAAGATTTAAATTGAAAAAGATAGCTAATCAGTTTAGCTCAACACCTGCAATAACAGAACCTAGCCCTTTTCCCATGCAAATCACTAATTAACCAGAGGCCTAAAAATAGCAAGCTAAAATCTTGTAGCAAGTACAACATGCCATCTTCACATAGATGCAGGCCATGATCATGTTGGACAAATACCTAATTCAAAATAAAAATGACAAATGTGCTAGTTGTTAAAATTAAAAAGGTGAAATTTTCTGTCAGAAATTTGATTAGAACTTTGAAAAGGAATATCTTGAGATCTAGGAATCTAAAAATAGCAAATGAAAATGTTCTGGAAAGCTTATGAAATTAGCTAACTAACTAAAGTGGTTTCACCCCATTTAGGTTAATAGATAAGTAATGATATTAAAAATACCACAGAAGGTACAGAATCCAAACTTGTTTGTTTCTGATACTCTACTAATCAAAATGAGTTCAAACCAATTCTGTTAGCTCACATTTAGGCAATGCTAGTTACCCCAAAAAGGATTTAATTTTTGAATACAATTAACTTGAGTTATAGCAAAAAAAACTAGAATATCAACTTTCTGGATTAAAACATTGATGCAGGAAGTTTAATAACTCAAATTGAATTAAATCCAATTGGAGTGTCTTCTATAAATCAGTAGCTATCTGTAGAATTTTAATTCATATTTTTGTGACTGAACAGAAGCAAAGTTATGTAATTAAACATGAAACCCTTGTTTCTGCCATATTGTAGACACATTAAATAATAGATTAATTAAATCAAATTGAAATCAAATTGTGTTGCTTTGTGAGTGCAGTAGCTATGTGTGATGCATGAGATTGTTGTGATGCTTGATTGATTAGTTTAGAAATGGTATGTATTGCTTGTTTATTTTGATGATTAAATTAATTTTGGTGTGATTAATATAATTGCCTTGCTTGTTAAACTTGGTTGTCTTTAAGATGAGTACTAGCTTGGGTATCTAGTAATATCTCTACCTTAGCTTGGTAAGGAGAATAATAAGTGGCTTAACTTTTGTCTGAAGTATTTCCTGTTTAAATAAAGATGCTTAATCACATTCTTACTCATAATTCTTAAACATGAGTAGGGTTGGTGATTGCCCAAACTTGTTTGGTAGATAATAATCTTCTCTCATGGTTGTTGTTTGTTAGTGTTGCTTGTTGGAGTGTCCTACTGTGTGTTGATTGTGTTCTTTCCCATTTGCGACGCTAGATATAAACGCTACCTGGGTGATATTGGAAAGGATTTATTGGAGATGAATCAGAGTTTATTTCTTTGATCGGTGAGGAGAAGTCCAGTGACATTATGCTGAAAACAGGCAAGCTACTTCACTGAGCTTGCATTATATACGTCTATTTGATTACATTTTTACCTATAAGAGCATAAGTGACTTAGTGGTTTTACCACTAAGGCTATGATTTCGAAAACCCTTTTCCAAAATACAAGTAAATTATTTTGCCACCCTATACGTAGAGTATTGGATGGAAATTCTTTTCAAACTATAGGATGGGAAAAATATGGTTTATTCCAAACTCCTTTTTAAAGTACCTAGTTGTTTATGACATGCCGAATGGTCGGTATTGAAGTGGAGAAATGGAATGGTGATGTTTATAAAAAAATTGCACATTGTGTCCTAGTACTATGACGACCAGCCGACAACCTGTGCGACCACATCTACCCAAATATGGGAACGGGCGTAGTCATATAATTTGCTCGTGTTAGTACTGGATACCTCATCGACGGAGACGGCTCCGTTATGCATGAGGGGATGAGCATGGCGACTCTAACCCCTGACCTGGGTCCCGGCAATATGTTGGCTTGCGGGATTGAAGAGATTACTCGCCGGGCAAAACTACGAGTCCTTACATCTAGGTTCCTCGACGGGGGATCCTGTACTAGGTGTTGAAGGAATGGTGAATTCGTAAGGGCAGGGTCCTATACTAGCATGAGCAAAGGACAGGCTATGGTCGGTGGCTCAACTTCGCATACACCTTGTATGGCGGGACGTGGCAGACACGATGAGCTACCGGATGGGTGTGGGAAAAGCGTGCTACCTCTGCAGAGGGTAAAACTATTCGAATAGCCAAGTCCTCGGATATGGACAGTTGGGAGGCTGTACTAGACCATGTGCTAAAGTTTTGCTAAAATATGCAAGATGTGGAAAAGTGGAAATGTTGTTACCCAACTATACCAAATGGTGTGGTATGAGTTGTGGAGATAATTGGACCATGATGAGACATGGTCGGGAAAAAGGAGGAGTTTTGGAGAAATAAACAAAATGGTGATTTTCCGGGAAAAACGTTTTTAAAAAGGGGACTTCTTACCTTTTTCAACAAACATCTATTTTGGGGAAAAACATTTTAAAAGAGATTTCTTACAAAAACCAATTTATGGGAAGAGATCTAAAAGCCTTCTTTTCTTTTCACAAAGGCTATAGATGTTTTTGAAAATATACCAGGGTTATGAAAAGTTATAAAATTCTCCTTATTTTCTTCAACGAAAGCTATAGAGTTTTCAAACAAAGTTTTATTAAACAAAAGTCTATCCTTCTCTTTTCAGTAAGGATAGAGTTTTCAAAGTAAGCAAAGTTTTACTAAAACTATAAAAAGAGTAGTGCATGCTCTTTCGGGGGTAGTTTGCGAGTACAATCAAATGTACTCATATTGGTTTCGTCCCTGGCTATTGTCTTAGCCAGATTTTAAGGAAGAGCAGCTTGAAGAAGGAGATGGAAATGACGTCAATGCGAACTAGGGCGCTTCCCAGTCAGTTGCCTGTAGGGTTAAGGCGAATGAATTGGGCCCCACGTTGTTTGGTGATTTTCCGCTGCAAGTACCTATTGAAGATTATGACTTCAATCGAGTAAGTATATTCCTTCGGTATTTATGGATGTTCTTTGATTACCAGTTTGATCGTGCTCAGCGACACACTGATCATGGGATCGCTGATGTAGGCACAAGGGTATTTCGGACAACTAGTCCGGGGTCCCCACAGACGAGAAGGAGAAAAGAGAGGGAGAGAAGGGGGTGCCGACGGGATTCGAAATTTGGAATCCCGCCCAACAATTATGTGGCGCATGGGCTAGACATGCGCCACAGAATTGTATTTTTTTTTGAATATTTTTTATTTTGCTGGAAAATTTCTTCTGTTGGACATAACTTTTTTTTCGTTTTGAATTTTGAGAATCCGAGAAATTTTGAGGGCGGTTCCGAAATTTTCTCTAGTTTTTTTAAGGTATTAAACGCATTTTTTCGACGTCGTATGAAAAGTTATGCCCTTTTAATATTCTTTCACCTACTTTTGGAAAAAAGTCAAAATGTGTATTTTAAAATTTTCCTAACAAATAGACCCTAAACCTTCCCTATATCTGAAAGGATTTATTTTTTAAATTTTTTATCATTTTCTTTCACTTGGTGCAAAACTGAAAAGGCGATCCACGGGGGGGGGGGGGGTGCGTGGGGTGAAAAAATGTTGCACAATTCTGTGGCTCATGGAACCACATGCGCCACAGAAATGTCACTTTCTGTGGCGCATGTGGATCCATGCGCCACAGAATTGTGCAGCATTTTTTCATTGGTGTCGGGCCCACCATATTTCTGTGGCGCATGGGGCCAGATGCGCCACAGAATGTCCACTTTCTGTGGCGCATCCAACACCATGCGCCACAGAATATCGAGTTTCTGTGGCGCACCAGCCACGGTGCGCCACAGAATTTACCCAGATGGACTTTGGCTCAATGATTACTCGTGGGACCCACCGAAATTCTGTGGCGCACCGTGGCTGGTGCGCCACAGAAACTCGACATTCTGTGGCGCATGGTGTTGGATGCGCCACAGAAAGTGGACATTCTGTGGCGCATGGGCAAAGGATGCGCGACAGAAAGGAGAAAATTTCTGTGGCGCATGGATGCTGGTGCGCCACAGAATTATTTCTGTGGCGCACCTATTAACAGTGCACCACAGAGTGCCAACCTCCCTATAACCCTTTCCGTGGTAGTGCGAGCAAGTTGGTTTGAGCCAGGACACAGTCCAGGAGGCCATCAAATATGCGATGGCGCCGAACAAGCCTAAGAAGACGGGACGAAAAATATATAAGAAGAAACCTACCTTTGTTGAATCCAACAGCCAGCCAGTGCCGGGTACTAAGTCGAAGCCGCCGCGCCAGGTAATGGACAGGTTACCCATCGTCGACTGGCATTCGGTCCATCATATGGGTAAAGCAATGATGCCGCCGAGGTTGGTAAATCTCTTCACCGGGGACATGAGGAGCCTCCATGAGGGTGTTCTTTATCATGAGGAGAGGCTTCTCAAAGAGGAAGATCCAACATACCCGGTTTTCCACGCAAAGGTGCCAAAGATAGATGGCTTGGGCTTTTTCACTAAAGACTTTTATCTTTGCCTCGTGTACAGGGAGATGAAGATGTCCGAAGCAAGCGGGATGAGAGGGCTACAACTACAAGAGCTACAAGTATAAAGCAGAGGCGGAGCGGAAGATAGGAAGAACAAGCATATATACTCTTCATCGCCATTGCAATTCTCTTGTCTGTGATTGTAGTTTAGATTAGTAGTTGCTTTTGAAAACTTGCGACCTAAACTTGTATATTTCGACTTGTAATGCATGCATATATCTATTTAATTTGGTCACTTGTCTATTTGTATCTATTTAAATTCTTTCAATTATACTGTTTCTGTCAATATATATGTATTTATCTGTATATATATTGCTGTAATACATTTCTGCTTTCATTTTAAAAGCAGAAATATATATTACTGGCGAACAGGTGCCTGGTTCGCCAGTGATAATCTCTGGGTATACCGGTGGTGAACAGACTCTCTATTCGCTAGTGGTAAGTGGCACCTCGCTGGCGAACAAGGAAGGGGTTCGCCAGTGGTACCTTACTTACCGTTGGCGAACATGATGTTGGCCAGTGGTAAGCTGTTACCACTGGCGATAGTAGCGCTGGCGAACCGCATGTTCGCCAGCGATAGCCAAAATAGGTTCGCCAGTGATATTCTTTTTTCTACTAGTGGAGGTGGTTGAGCCAGTGGTGGAGGTGCAGCAGGCGAAGGCGAGGGTAGCGGTGGGTGTGGTGTGGCAGCGAAAACCTGCGGGCAGGCATCTTTGTGGGATTGTGTGAGATCAGCTCTATGGAGCAGAGATCGGACCTCGGCGAAGGATTGAAAAGACCTCATCATAGGTATGAAGGATGCTTGTTTCTCGAAGTGTTCACCGAGCCCAACGAGTAGAACGTTGATCAGCTGCCAGTCGTCCATGGGATAGCCAAGTTCGCGAAGCTCATCAGCTATGGCTTTGAGGCACTGGCAATAGACCCCTGACTACGGAATCTCCTTGCACGGTGTTGCGGAGCTCGGTGTGGAGGCTGTTGACCCGAGCATCAACGTTGTCTTGAAAGAGCTGGCGGAGGACGGCCCAGAGATTGGCAGCAGTGGCCGCATTGTCGAAGACGAGGTTGAAGATCTCCGTCGACACCCTTGTGTAGATCCACTGGATAATGGCAAGGTCATCTTTGACCCATTGGGGGTTGTCGGGCTGAGGAGCGGAGTTCTCGGCAACATGGGAGCGGAGGTTGCAGCGGCCGAGGTGAACCTCAAAGAGATGACGCCAATGGTAGTAGTTGTGGGCAGCTAAATCTAGGGTTATTGGGATGAAGGTTGTGATATCGGCGATAGTATCGGTGTAGGAGAGGGGGCAGCCATGGAGGTAGAGGGCACCAGAACAAGGGAGGAAGAGATACTGTTGGTGGGAGCAGCGGCGGCGGTGGCAACCTTTTTGGTGAAGTAGTTGAGCGGTGGGAGGGGCGGCAGCGTGGGTGGCGGAGCCATACCCTAGAGTTTAGGGGCGGAAATCTGATACCATGTAAACAAGAGATAGAACTCACAATTGCATTGATTTGATCCGGCTTACATTGTTTATATAGTACATGAGGGAACCGACTTAGGCTAACCTAACTTGGAGTACAAGCTGAATAGGAGTCCTCCTAGAATACGTAATGATATAATCTAACAGTGCGCGGTAGTTGGCTTGGTCGTGCAGGCGCTTGGTGCCTGGCGGGAGACGTACAATTGCATTTGTTCTGATGTGGCAGTCGGTACATGCAACAGTTCGTGCATCGCAGATGTCGGCTTCCATCCTGTGGCACCCTGCAGTTTGTAGCTAGGATCTTGTCAGCTCTAGCTTGTTGTGTTCATCTGTGGCATGTCACAGATTTGGGTGATGTACAACGCACAAGCCCTGTCGCAACAGTGGAACATGGGGTTCCCCTGATGCGGTCAAAGTGGGTCCACCACCAGTGGGCCCACCAAGAAGGCGAACAAGGCAAGGGTTCAAGATTGGCAGATGTCCCCCCCATCTACCCCCACGGCAACCAGGCAAGGACGGCATCGACAACCACGACTAAGGGCTGGGGGACCTTCCAGGGTCACCCTCAACCCGGTAGACGATACGGAGGTCCCGGGGACCCGGACACCCGGCAGGAGGCCAGGCTCACCTCCGAGATCAAGCCTCCGTACAAGCGGAGAGGATAAGCTTGCCAGTGCCCGCTGGAAGCTCCTAGAAGACTTGGGCACCAGGAAGATGGAGGGGCCGCGGGTGGACACGGTCGGTAAAGGTGTCAGCCTTTGTCCGCCTGCCCTGCAAAAGGTGGGCGACCGTACCTAACCCACCTTAGAAGAATACTTGGAGGAGAAGAGGCCACGTCGCCCCATAAGTAGAACCCAGAAGGTTTTTTTTTTTGCCTAAAACCCCTCCGCCCCCAAAGGTGCCCTGGTGGGATCCCCTTAGCCTATAAAAGGAGGACCGAGGCACCTGAGGGAAGGGATGGAATTCCAAAGAGTCGGAGGCTAGGCTAGGTAGCGCACCAGACGAGAGTAGCATAAGCAATAGGTGATCTCCTCCGGGACAGGATCTGCTCGTCTTCAACCTCTAGCCAACACCTCCCGGGTTCTCACCCACAACCACCTCTGTGAGCTACACCATGATAAACCACTCAATCCAGACATGCAGGAGTAGGGCTTTTAGCCTCCGGGCGGCCTGAACCTGGGTAACTCCCTGTGTCCTTGTGTTGCTTGCTAGTACGTAGATCATAGGTCTCGACGAGGTTCTCCCGGAAGTAGGCGTCTCCCAGCCTCCTTCGCGCCCCGTGCCGAACCTAAAAAGGGGATATCATTTACTCCCGGTGTCCGTGATCCAAGACACAACATCTGGCGCGCCAGGTAGGGGGCGCAAGCACTGGATTCGTCTCCATCGGCTTCGAGATCTTCATCGAGATCTTGACTGAGGTCTGCGTCGACCTCGTCGCCAGTTTCTTCGACAAGGTGTACGTCGACCTCGCCACCAGGTTCTTCGACAAGGTCTGCGTCGACCTCGTCGCCAGGTTCTTCGACGAGGTCCACGTCAACCTCATCGCCAGGTTCTTCGACAAGGTCTGCGTCAACCTCGCCGCCAAGTTCTTCGATAAGGTCTGCGTCGACCTTGCCGCCAGGTTCTTCGACAAGGTCAGTGTCGACCTCGTCGCCAGTTTCTTCGACAAGGTCTGCGTCGACCTCGTTGCTAGGTTCTTCGACAAGGTTTGTGTCGACCTCGTCGCTAGGTTCTTTGACAAGGTCTGCGATGACCTTGTCGCTAGGTTCTTCGACAAGGTCTGCGTCGACCTCGTCGCCATGTTCATTGACAAGGTCTGCGTCGACCGTGTCGCCGAGTTCTACGACAAGATCTACTTCGGCCGAGCCGCCAAGTTATGCGACGGCGATGGCGCAGAAGAAAAAGGTCAAGACCGATGTGGAGTATCTGCGGTACCCGGGGCTCGGCTTCAACCCTGAAGAATCCTCGGCGAGATTCAGTTCGTCCCCCCAGCAGCGCACGCCAGCCCGGTTGCCAATGAGAAGAAGCCTCAAGGAAGTGCTACAAGCATCGATGTACCTCTTTCCCCGCGGACACGCGGAGCGAAGGAGGAACTCTGCTTGGAAACACCACCGGCGGCACTCCTCCGAGTGGAGGAGAGTTTGAGCCCAAGTGAGAAGAGCAAGCTCCCCGATGGAGATCCCCACGTCTATGTGCCACAAGAGATCCAGATCTCTTTGGGCGAAGATGGTCAGCCAGGACCCTGGTGTTCATACCATCAGTCTGATAGACACAATCTTGATGACTGCCGAGAGCTCAAAAAGTGTTCGAGAAGCGGGGGTGCTACACCTGCGGCGAACTTGGTCACCTCAGTAGGGATTGCCCTCTCAACCCGAGACCGAAGAAAGCCAAGAAAAAGAAATCACTGAGAACTTTCGCCAACGTTTCCACTCAAACCGACAATTTGGACGAACCCTGCTCGCCACCAGTAACGCAAAGAACACAAGAAAGTCAGGGAATGACTGCCACCAGCTGGAATAGAGCTTTCTTTTATGAAGGTCTCCCCGGAGAAGAGTGGGATCTGTCGGGTCACATCGTGACGATACACCCGGGACCAAGTGGACCACCCTAGAAGTACTGGATCGCAAAGTGGATGGCCTTCGGGTCTCAAGGATAAAGAGCCAGAGAGGATCTCCGGACCGGCACCATGAGGGTGTCAGCAAGGCGGACGTGCCTTCAAGCGGCGTCAGAAACAAGAGGGTCTCCGGACCGGCGCCATAAGTGTGTGAGCAAGACGGACGTCCCTTCACGTGGCGTTAGCAACGCAAGGTTTTCCGAACCGGGGCCAATGGGCCCTAGCCAGTAAGGTCCTGCGCTAGTGGAGGCTGGCTAGGCAGGCGGCAATTTCAGCATGGGTCCCTGACCCTGCGGGTAACCGCAGGCAGGGCAGAGTTATGTCTTAAAAACGGCATAGAAGACCCTCCATGATGGCAGCGCGACGAAACAGTTGCTGAAATAGTCAAGGAGGTCAACACTGAGCTAAGTATAAACATGCTTGCATGGGCTTTTTCCTTGTTGCATATGTTTTATGTATTTTGGCTAAGACAAAATCGGGCGTTGTTTTGGGGTGGCGCCGCCATGACAAAACTGTCAGTTTCCCTTGGGCAGTGGAGTCGTGGGCTGAGGTCCGTGCGGTCAAAAAACGATGGGTTCTTGGGGGGATGCGCCCTGTGTCGGTAGTTCAGATCTGTCTGATTGCCCACGGGTTAGCTCTCACGCCCACTAACCCTTCCCGAGAGCGTTAAGCCTCCACGAATGTAGTAAAACTGATAAAACATGGAAAACGTTTATTTACATTCGAGATGGGCAAGTTTACAAGTCTTATTTGGTGGCACAACTCCCAAAATGCAGTTCACAATCCCTGGTATTGTCTCGTTTGTTTTTAGGATCAATTGTCGTCCTCGTGGGAGAGACACTCCATGATCTCGTTCACCTGGTGGGTTACCTCGGGATCAGATATCATCTCGGGGGTGAGGCCCTCCAGGTCGGGCAGCGAGGGAAGTTGCTGATGCCGCCGACGGAGGGCCGCGATGAACTGGGCGGCCACCTGCTGGGCCGAAACCATCCCCGCCTGTAGGGTCGCCTTGCTCACGCTGTCCTTGATGCCACCAACAAGTGAAGCCACGAGCTCTAGGAATGAAGGGTGACACCAGAGGGAGTAGGAGTGGCCCCGCGAAAGGGCGGGCAAGCCTTTCATCTTTAGCGCAGCCAGCGCGTCCATGATCTTCAAAAACTCGGCGTGCATCTTGAGCAAGAGCTCATTGTTGCTCTGCCGGTGGTTGCGGAAATCTCTCTCCTATTTGGCGTGTGCCTCCTTGGCCTTCCCAGGTCACCCTGCATCGCCTTGAGCTGGTTGGGCAGCTCCTCGTGCCGGTCCCAGGCTAGTTGTTCCTGCGATTTGCTCGTCTCCATGGCCACCCGATTCTCGTCGAGTTCCTTGGCCTCGGCCCGCCGCATGATGTTCATGCGTTCGGTGGCTTCGTACCGAAACTTCACCGCACCCTCCAAATCTTGGATCTTCTCTTCCAGCGCGACAAGGTGAGCACCTGTGCTCTTCTTGAACTCTTGACAGTGGCTGTCAAAGACGCAATCTTCACCGCATGCTCGTTCCGCTCGTCTCGTGCCCTCCGTAAGTCCTCCCGGACTTGTCCCCGGCGCTTCACCTCATAGGCGAGGTCTTTCTTCAACCTGGAGATGTTCCGATCTCTCGACGCGATGGCCTCGTCTTTCACACGGATGGTCTCTGATGTTTCTGCTTTCACCTCATGACGAGTCCACCCCGCCACGTTCAGCATCCCTTGCTCTAGGCGTTCCTCGTCGAGGGCCGCCCTGGTCTGGAACATCTCCTCTGCCTCGAGGTAGGCCTTCTCCTGAGCTTCAAACGTGTGGAGACGCTGCTGCAGCTCTTCATGCTGACGAGGCAGCCTAAGCTCATGGGCGTTGAGCATCTCCTCATCCGCTGCCACTCGTGCCTCTCGGGCGTGCACCTCCTCCTCTCGGGAGGAGAGAGAGGGCGCCTGCCGCCCAACCTCGGCCTTTGCGAAGGACAAGAACTCCCCGATATTGGGGAACGTCCTCAAGAACCATGGCGACGGGTCTGCTGCCCGCGGGCCAGGGTGGGGACTCGCGGGCCTCGACGCTGTGGCGCTGCCGGGAGCCTGACCAGTCTCAGTGCCAAGTCCTGGGCGGGCCGCTGGGGGCTAAATGTGGCCCTCGCCCCCGGCGTGGTCCTCCGCCTCCTGATCTGCATCGACAATGAAGTGTCAGCCTCTGAGGGTGACATCACGGTCACCCGGGGGTGACAAGGACGACTCCGGAAGGAGTTACCTGAAGACGGCATGGAGGTTGCCAGGTCCCGACCTGGGCCGACCTGTTCCTGCCCACGAGGGGGCGACATCCGGGCCACCATCGACAGCAACCCTTCAGTTCCTCTCTTCGGGGATCTGGCCCCCGGAGGGGTCCCGACAGGAGATGGGAGCTCCTTCGCAACCGCCGCGGAGCTCTCTGCGGCCTCTCTCGCCTCCTCATCTTCATCGATACGAGCATGCTTCCGGGGGCTTCTGGACCCGGAGGACCTGCAAACGCACGACGACGGTCAGGGCAGCCGCAATCGCTGGCGGGCATGGAAGGATCGGGGTAGAAGTCCAGACTCACCTTAGGGCTTGTTTGGCCCTGGAGAAGCCCCATCGCTTCCCCACCAAATCTCTGAAGAGAACCGGCACCGACACGCTCTCGTCATCTCCTTTGTCAGCAAGAATCGGCGGCGGGAGGGCATCGGATTCTCCATCTGACACCTGCCCCGCCGGCATGTTCGGAGGTGCCGGCCGCTCAGTGGGCGGCTCTACCTCAGCACCTCCTCCACTCGCGGGCACTTCCCCCTCACCTTGGAGGGGTGCGGGGGGTGAGCGCCGGGCCTGCTCTTCCGGGGCCGCCTCTTCCTCGTCTTCATCACCAAAAGGCCCGGCTTCTTCTAGGGAAAAGTCACCGAAGGGCGGCCCCACTGCCATCAAAGACCTCCCGCGGGCCGTCGACTGCCTGGGCACTGGGGGCGGATCCAGGAACTCGGTACCCTAGATCCCGTAGGCATTGCACTGTGGCATGGGAGGCACGACGTCTCCACCCTCAGGACGGTCGAGCAACGACAGAACTCCCGGGGGAAGACAGTATGGCTCCACTGGGATCAAGAAGGCCATATTCCTCTGTAACAGCCCCAACTTTGTACTGAAAAATATGAAGAATTTTTCCACTTTTTGGATTCTTGATTGCATCATGGCATGCATATGAAATTTGCTACTTCTAACAATCAACGTATGCAAGTAATTAAAATGGGGAAGCAAACTTCCCAAACATCCAAACCAATGCAATTGCTTAACTTGGCAAACAAAACATTCTTGGACTTCCAAATTGTTTAGGAAGTTCCAAGTTTACTTTTTATAACAACTTCTCCAAATCCAAATATTGCCAACGAGAAATGAATTGGAGAATTCAAATTGGTTCAATACAAACTCTATTTTTGAAACCAAGCTAAACCTTTCCAAAAATTCAAAATAAAATCATGGGGAGCTTCCATATTATTCTGAGAGCCTCCATGAATATTTTTACTATTTTTGGAAGTGCTTAAGTACTCCAAGTAAATGCATTTCGCAATTTATCAAAAATGATCAAATTGCAACACTATGAACAAATGTGAATCTAAACAATTTATTTTGGAACACCAATTTTTGTGGAGCTTCCTCAGGTTATGGGAAGCCTACATGAATTTTTCCAAAATTTATAAAATTGTTTAATGGCTCAATTAAATAGCTACAACCCTACTGGTTTTATTTGAAAAAGAAAACAGAGGGAAAAGTTTAAAAATCTGACAGCAGGCCCCCCTGTCATCCTCTCCCTCCCCTTCTTCTCACTGTGCCGGGAGTGGCACTGGCGCCATGCCGCCATGTCACCTCATGCGACCGCCGCACCACCTGCTCCCCTGCTGGTCATGTGGCCTCTCCGACATCCCCTGCTTCGCTCACTTTCCTTTCCTCCCCGTCCGCCCCCCCCCCCCCTCGCGCGAAACCCTAACCCTAGCTCTGCATCCACCATTGCCCGCCGCCGGCCACCGATCCTCGCCGCCGTTAGGAGCTCCACCGAGCGAATCGAACTGGGGGAAAAGGACCGCCATCTTGTCCTCTACCTCTACCGCCGTCGCCCGCTTGCTGGGAGGCCCGGTCTCGAGCTAATTGAGCTCGTCTCCCGTTTTCCGTCCGCCGCTCGCCGCCGTCATCCTCGCCAAATTCCGGCCGCCTCAGACCTCCTCCGCCCACTCCGAGCGCACCCACTCGCCTGAGGTGAGCACGCCGTCCGTCTGGACACCTCCTCCCTCCTCCTCCTGCTCTGTAACCTCGCCTTCGTGCGAGCATCCGCCGGCCGTCCGTCGTGGCTGTGCGGTGTCGAGCACACGCACGCTGCCGTTCACCTCCATTTCGTCTCCGAGCACGCGCACGGCTACGGCCCCGCACTCGCAAACGTTTGGCACGCACGCGTACCCGCGGAGCGCCGCCGGAACAGGGTCGACCCCGGCCGATGTCTCCGTCGGGTGCCACCACACGCACGCCCCACGCGCCCGGCCTGGACACCGGCCTGTCCGGCCGTGAGGCCGGCTGGTTCGGGAGCCAGCCCGGCCTTGCTCTCGGCCTGGGCCGGCCAAAAGGCCGGAAGCCTCGGGCTAGTGCCCGGCCCGGTGCCCGGTCTGGGCCGGCCACGAGGCCGACCACCTCGGTAGCCTGCCCGGCCTGTGAGCCGGCCTGGCCGGTTTGGAGGCCGGCCTGCCAGGCTTTAGTTTTTCTTTTTGGAATTTTAAATTAAAATAAAATAATTAATAACTATTTAAATATTGCTCCAAATTTGACAAATGTGATATCAAATTGTTCAGAAAATTAATACCTACCTGTTAGAATAATAGTAATGGTCTTTTGAAGTTATATTCTTGTTGTTTAATTAATAAATCCTAGAATGGCTTAATTAATACCTAATTTGGGAAAAATCATAAATTGAGAAATAATTAACCAAAAATAGTGAATAAAATATCAAAGTGATCGACATGATAAATGCTATCAAACCATGCTACTATCACATCATGATCACAATTTTTCTTTTGAAGTTATTCTTTAATTGATATAAAGAATTAAATTCAAATAATTATTTAATTCACTATTTGTTCATCGATAACCGAAAAATTACAAATAGGGTACCAAAACGATCAGAAGAACAACACCTATACATTCATGTCATGTTCATACAAATTTAAGCCACTTCTTTAATAACGTAATAAATTATAAACAACGTGGCCATTAAGTTAAATATGGGGTTGCTTCCAAATAATTGCACTAATTATTTGGCACCCTATTTAATTGTGTTAGTTAAAGTATATGATGTCATCATTGCATGAATTTGTCATACCATCATGATTGTGCATTGCACTTGTCTTCGTGTTGTTTATTCGTTCTTCTATATTTTGCTTGGGTATCGATAGATTCCGGAGTTGAGGTCACCCCTACCTACCCCGACGAGCCGTACTACACGCCCCGGTAGCAAGGCAAGAGATAACCTAACCTTCTTGGCATCTAGCATCCTACTGTTTTATAAACTTATTTTATCCACCATAATATTGCATTCGATTCTATGTCAACTTTTGGTCAATACTAGAGTATCCTATGAATGCATGTTTTCCCCGAACCAATTCATGTTTCCCTACCTATGAACCATAGGCTTGATGTGTTGGCCCTAGACAAAGATATATTTGTTGTTTATATATGCTTAGCTATGCTTAGCCATGCTTAGTCGAATGCTATGCTGTCCGTTGACCAAATTCCATATTTATACTGTTGATGAAATGTTTGGACATGGTGGTTCCTGTTGGGACTTAATTAAATTGCTTAAACGGCTTGGATGAGTTGCCATCGGGGATGGTGTTTTGCCTCATTCTTGCCCCTAGGTGCGAGTTCTTGTCTCTAGAACCAAGACTGAGCGTGCTTCCAACGGTGGGGACATATGGAATCCTCTGTAACTAAATAACTTGTGCGGGCGTATCCAAGGGTCCTCTAGCTTTGCGCTTTCCATTTGCGTGCGAGTTGCAGGTGGACGAAGGCGCGATGAAGAGAGTGTGTATGGTGTTAGGGTGTGGCGATGGGGGCAGGGGCTGAAATAGGCTGGATAAACTTGTCCTGTCACCACAGATGACTCTTGGATAGTATCACACGAGGTAAAGGTTTAACTGTGCCCACTTGCCAGCTTTTCCCGGAAGAGAGCTAAACAGGCGAGCCAGACGGTACCGGTGGGTAAAATAGTACATCCCTACAGGGAAATCTTTTCAAAAAGCCGTGTCCGCGGTTATGGACGACTTGGGGATGGATATAGAGAATCTAATCATAATTACTAAAATTTGGCAGCTAGAGGTTGCAATTCAACGTGTGATAAAATATTCATTTCCTCGAGGGTGATTCGAGGGAGTGCCTTGGTGGTGACGAGTGATGTTTCTGGTTACTAATGGTTCGATGAGAACCGAAGATGAAAGTTTAATTTCTTATCCCCTTTCGAAAACACTCTGAGTAGTCAATGCCATGGGCTATGTCTTTTAAAAACGAAACTAGCTTTATGCAAAATACTACTATATCGCCCTACTAAACTTGCGAGTACGTCGTACTCAGTCTCTCTTTGCTGCTTTTATAAATTGTTTCAGAGGAGGAAGACACTGAGGAGACAGGTGGTTTCTTCTTGGACATCGACGAGTAGTTCGGGGTTCCCAGGTGGTAGCTTGGGACGTCGGAACAAGTTGTCTGGGTTGTGTTTGTGGTTAGGCCTCTTAGGCCATATATTTGGATCTTGTTGTACTAGACAACTACTTCGCTTCCGCATGATATACTGATGGGTCTGTGACCCCTTTTGTGTAACGTGTATCTTTCTCATATATGAGTTGCCATATGATCTCTTTGTGTCGTAGAGTCTGTGATGTGCCAGTTGTTCCGCAGTCTTGATCTCTCTACTATACATTATAGCTATGTCTGAGCTTATGGCATGATCGAAGTGTTGCGTTGTCGATGATCCATTCCGAGCACGCCTGCCAAAGGTTTTGGCATGGGATTGGTAACCGCAGTAACCTTCGATTGTGTAGCATGACCGGTTGCACAAAGATTCATTGTATAGTTCCGGGGTCGGGGCGCTACATCCTCCTCAGCAGCTTCGACGATATCCGGGTCCCCATCTTCTGGCGGACCTCCCACAACAGCTGAGTCCTGCGCTGCAGTGGGGCGATCCCTCACCGGATGAAGTCACCAGTAATCATAGCGCAAGTCACCTTGCTGTCACGGAGCTTGGCCAGCCTCCGAATGGTCGGGAGAAGGGGCTTCATCCTGAGAGCTTACATCCCTGGAGTTGGCTAAGATCTCGGCCGGGGCAGTTGGTACCAGGAGATGGGGGCTAGGGTCTTCGCCTCCACTCTCCCCAGTTGACACGGATCTTCGCCCCGGGTACTGGTGCGCCGATTCCTTCTTGAGACAAAAGGACACTCCGCCTGCTATCCACTTCGACCTCCCCGTGCGGGGCATGAAGTAATGTCGGAACAATGCCACGGAGGGCATCACGCCGACGAATGCTTCGCAAGCGTACGCGAAGGTCGCCAAGATCAGCACCGCGTTCAGGTGCAGTTGGAGCATATGCAGCCCGAATGCTTCCAGGACCGCGATGAAGAAATCAGAAAAAGGAGGGAGCAATCCCATCACGTAGAAGTCGTGGAAGGTCACCACTTCACCCTCTCGTTGGGGGCATGCATCCAGGCGGATCTTCAGCTGGTCGCCCCCAAGGAATTCCGCGGCAAGCACGCCGCGGGCGCGAGCAATCCCCTCCTCGCTCACGAACAAACTCGGAGAGAACAAGGCTCGGGTTACCGTTGGCGGAGGAAGGGGAGCGGTCCGTGCAGGGCCTGCCGCTGCCTCCTCCTTCCCGGCGGATTGCTTCACTTTCCTCACTGCTCCTTTTCCCTGCTTGGGCGCCATGGGCGGGGGAAGAGGGAGAAGCGCGCGGCACACGGCGAGAAGGAAGAAGACGAAGAGCGATTGGGCGGCGATTTGGGGGATTTCTGCGATTTGGGAGAAGTAACGGCTACAGTTCCCACAAGCCGTGGCTTATAAGGCATCCCACACATCACGCCGTGGCCCCACCACTCCAGCCGGCACGGGGATCGAGGAGACGTTCAATTCGGGGTGCTTCCTCCCGGTGGATTCAAGACGGACGTTGGCGGTCTGCGCGGATCGCAACGTTCATCAAAGCAAAGAAGACCCATGGGCTCGCGCTGCTCCCCTGTGAGCGCGGCCCTGACGGATGGGACAAGACAGTCAAGACAAGACGCCGGGGACCCACTTTGACTTTTGTGGTCATAGCCCCGGCAGCAGAAGGACGTGCCCACCGGGAAGTCGCAACAGTGAAACACGGGGTTCCCCTGATGCGGTCAAAGTGGGTCCACCACCAGTGGGCCCACCAAGAAGGAGAACAAGGCAAGGTTCAAGACTGGCAAATAGGCCCCCCATCTGCCCCACGGAAACTAGGCAAGGACGGCATCGACAACCACGACTAAGGGCTGGGGGACCTTCCGGGGTCACCCTCAACCCGACAGACGACACGGAGGTCCCGGGGACCCGGACGGCCGGTAGGAGGCCAGGCTCACCTCCGTGATCCAGTCTCCATACAAGCGGAGAGGATAAGCTTGCCAGCTCCGGCTGGAAGCTCCTAGAAGACTTGGGCGCCAAGAAGATGGAGGACGCGGGGGGACACGGTCGGTAAAGGTGCCAGCCTTTGTCCGCCCGCCCTGCAAAAGGTGGGCGACCGCACCTAACCCCCCTCAGAAGAATACTTTGGACGAGAAGAGGCCACGTCGCCCCATAAGTTGAACCCGGAGGGGTTTTCCCGCCTAAAACCCCTCCGCCCCCAAAGGTGCCCTGGTGGGATCCCCTTAGCCTATAAAAGGAGGACCGAGGCAGCTGAGGGAAGGGATGGAATTCCAGAGAGTCGGAGGCTAGGCTAGGTAGCGCACCATACGAGAGTAGCATAACGGAGAGGTGATCTCCTTCGGGATAGGATCTGCTCGTCTTTAACCTCTAGCCAACACCTCCCGGGTTCTCACCCGCAACCACCTCTGTAAGGTACACCATGATAAACCACTCAATCCAGACATGCAGGAGTAGGGCTTTTAGCCTCCGGGCGGCCTGAACCTCGATAAAGTCCCTGTGTCCTTGTGTTGCTTGCTAGTACGTAGATCGCAGGTCTCGACGAGGTTCTCTCGGAAGTAGGCGTCTCCCAGCCTCCGTCGCGTCCCGTGCCGAACCTAAAAATGGGGTATCCTTTACTCCTGGTATCCGTGATCCAAGACACGACAAGCTCTTTGGCCGTAGTCTAGCTCCTTCGGTGGTGTGTCTTTCGGTCATCACGTGCAAGTCTTGGATGCATATCGTTTGGTGCCTCTATTGTCAGGATGGCGGGCTAAACAAGTTCTCGAGCTGACCCGATTCCTGATGGTGCTATTATTCCGCCGTTGTGTTTTGTGGCACTACGGGCTAGGGCCCTACCCGACCTTATGGGTGTCGGCAACGACGACGCCCGCGGGTGTCGTTTCCTCTCCATGGTGGCGTTGTCGAGGAGTCCTGATTCACTCCATCTTTTGATGTCTAATCCTCCGGGTGAAAAACTAGACTTGGCTTTTGGAATCGGATCGACACAGTGACGACATCTTGGATGTCTCTACATTCTTGGAGGCGTTGTTCTTGCATACTTAACTCGCAGCTAGAGCACGAGCTGGTGGCACCTGCGTTGGACCTATCTGGCCCATCCTAGGTGCACCAATAATGTCGTGTTACCATGGTAACTTTGGGTGGCATGGGAGGTGGTCTATGGAGGTTCCCATGTGTGACGTCCTGGACACATGGAGGCACACGACAGACTTCGACTGACGATTGTGGACACATGTTGTGATTGACAAGGGTTTGCGGCAGTGCAAGGTGGTATGACATTCAGGGCGCCGATGGCGGTTGGCGGATTTGTGGCGAGCACTACCACAGAAATGGCTATCAGTGGCGCACCAAATTGGAATTCTGTGGCGCACCCCCAGGTTTGCTGGGTGCGCCACAGAATTCTCGCCACAAAAATATTTCTGTGGCACCTTGCTTGTGCGCCACAGAAATGTGAGAATTCTGTGGCGCATCTGCAGCACGGTGCGCCATGGTGCGCCACAGAATTCTGAAAAAATCAAAAAATGCAAAAAAAATATAAAAAGTTTCAAAAAAATCAAAATATGAAATAATATGAAAAATCCTAATTATTTGAATTTTTTCAGATTTTTTACACATTTTGAACTGATACCTTCCCGCTAGGTCACCCATCCTCAAATTGCTCCAACCCTAGCACGCTTAACTTCTAAGTTCCACCCACTTCACCTACCCTTCTGCTACTCAAGTTCTTATTGATATATATATCATATGAATCCTCTTAAGTCTTGTATGTGTATATGTTATGTATGTGTTATAAATGTGTGTTTTTAAATTTCAGATTTTTCAAAAACTTCTAAACTTTCAAAAGGAGATTCAAAAGTTTCAAAAGATCCAAAAAAATTCAAAAAACTTAAATTTTTTTTAAAAAACTTTAAAAAATTCAAAAATTTCAAAAAACTTATTTTAAAAAAAAACTTTAAAAAAAATCAAAAAATCCAAAAAATTCAAAAAACTTATTTAAAAAAAGAACTTTAAAAAATCCAAAAAATTCAAAACTTATTTTTTTAAAAAAACTTTAAAAAATTCAAAAAATCCAACATTTCAAAAAACTTATTTAAAAAAAACCTTTAAAAAATCCAAAATTTTCAACAATCTTCTTTGTTATAATTTTTTTGGAATTTTCGAAATTTTTTCTTTTTTTATTTTTTTTTGAATTTTTGAATTTTTTTGATTTTGTAGAAAAAAATCGTCTGTTTAAAATTCTGTGGCGCATCCTTGGCATTGGTGCGCCACAGAATTATTGGGCGGGATTCAAATTTCGAATCCCGCCCAACAATTCTGTGGCGCACCAATGCCAAGGATGCGCCACAGAATTATTGGGCGGGATTCAAAATTTTGAATCCCGCCCAATAATTCTGTGGCGCATCCTTGGCATTGGTGCGCCACAGAATTTTTCCCTTTTTTTGATTTTTTTTATTTTGCTGGAAAATTCTTCTGTTGGCCATAACTTTTTTTTGATTTGGAATTTGAGGATTTTGTGAATTGCTGACCGGGTGCCATCGAATCCGAAATTTTCTCTAATTTTTTTTAAGGTATTATACGCATTTTTTCGACGTCGTATGCAAAAGTTATGCCCGTTTTACATTTTTAACGGGTTTTTGCAAAAAAGGTCAAAATTCATATTTCAAAATTTCTATACCTACTAGACACTCAAACCTAACTACATGTCAAAGGATTTTATTTATTGAAATTTTTATCATTTTCTTTTACTTCCTGCAAAACTAAAAAGGCGATCCACGGGGGGGGGGGGGGGGTTGGGATTTGGAAAAAAAAATCCTGTGGCGCACCAAACTTGGTGCGCCACAGAAAGTCAGCTTTCTGTGGCGCACCAGCCACGGTGCGCCACAGAATGTCACTTTTCTGTGGCGCACCAGCCACGGTGCGCCACAGAATGTCCCCAGATGGACCCTAACACAATGATTGTACGTGGGACGCACAAAAATTCTGTGGCGCATGGGTGGGCATGCGCCACAGAAATCTGGCTTTCTGTGGCGCACCGTGCTTGGTGCGCCACAGAAAGTCACATTTCTGTGATGCACGTGGCCAGGTGCGCCACAGAAATGTGACTTTCTGTGGCGCACCAAGCACGGTGCGCCACAGAAACATATTTCTGTGGCGCACGAATTAACGGTGCGCCACAGAGTGCCAACCTCCCTATAACCCATTCTGTGGTAGTGGAGTCATCTATGATCCACAACGCCATTTCCCTCCAGAGTAGGGGAGCCTTGGTTTTTCCCTTCTTTGCTTGACCGGACTCCCTATATTCCCATGGGGGCTTTGGCGGGTGGCGGCGCACTTATGTTTGTGTGGTTGGCATCTAGGCCGTGTGTTATTTGGTCGTGTTCTCCATAATATGGGTCCTAGTCTTTGTTTTGAGTGGTGGGTGGTTGGCCTTTTCTTAGGCTTGTAAACTTTCTTCTTTCTATCAATGTATCGAGACGCAAGCTTTGAGTTTTCGCAAAAAAAAATTAGTTATGTTCTGCCACGCGTGCATGCCATTGAGGAGCGTCAGGTCGACATATTTTCACGTTGATGCTCTTGCCATTGCTGCACCTTTTAGTTGTGTTCCATTGGCATGGTGATGGAATGTGCTAACTAACTGACCACGAGAGGACATGTTTGAGCACTGTCTATTGTCCACCCCACATACCCTGAACAAGGGAACGCACTATCCTACTGTTTTTACTCCATTTGAGCCTACTTGCCATTTCTAGCATTGTGTGTCTTGATTTTGATCTCGTATGGTTCCTGGTTTATCGATAACGACAAAAAGGCCGTGCAAGAAAAAGTGTCAAGGATGAGATTACCTTTAGTACGAGCTAAAGATGAATTGCTTGCTTTGGTCTCTAAAACCGATTTTGGTGTCACCGGTGGTGGATTCACTAATAGTTACCTTAACTACCAGCGTCAAAGTTCCTGAAACCGATAGCTTAGCGGGAAAGGTCCATCCTGCAAATATGGCTACTTTGTTTGCCAGCAACTACTGGCACTAACGAGAGACAGAGACTAATCAGCTAGTCATTTCCCTAAACCCTTTGGCAGCGTGCTAGTAAAGCAGCTGGAGAGAAACAACGCAAAACTACCTAACTGTAAATGAAAAAAAGCCTTTTGTCATATTGCACTTGGCTGCCCCTGGCTGGGACGTGGTGCTGCCGGGCGCCGCGGCGTGGCCTCGTCGGCGCATGGTGCTTGGCTGGGCGGGACGCGACGGACGGCAAGTCTGTGCCGGCGGCGGTTGCCGGTGGCGGGATCTCGCATTACGCTCGGGTTGGACGGGAACGTCCTTGTACCGGGGCGTGGCGTGGCCGCCGGTCACGGTGTTGCTGCTCTTCGGAGGTGCAGCGGGTGGTGCGGTGGTCGTCTCCAGGCAGAACGGCAACAACGGCGTGGTGATCTCCCTCTTCAGATCCCGGCCGTCTCGATCGATGGTCCTTGGAGGCGAGGAGGGCGGCCGGTGCAAGCCGGGCTCTGGCCGACGACTGCGGCACCCGTGGGTGTCGTTACCTTGTTGAAGGAGTCGCCGCCGCTAATCACCCGTCTCCTGCTCTGTGTTCCAGGGGAAACCCTAGATCTGGTTTTACCAGATCGGATGATGACGGCACCTTCGGTGTCGTTTACCCCATTGGGGGCATCATTTTTGGAACATGGGCTGCCTGGAGAGGGTCTGCCGGTGGTGCGGAGTCTCATCTTCGTTGACAAAGACGGCGAGTCGTGACGGCGTGGTGCAGCAGGAACTCGACGACGGTTGCGGCATGGTGGACTCGCGTAGGGCGGTTGGCGCTGTCTGACGTCGTGGTGACGTCGTCGGCAGGATCGGCGAAGTTCATGCAGATCTCAACTTTGAAGATTGTTTGGTGGTCCGTTTGGTGGTGACGGCTTCTTTAGCTTGTACACAAGGTGCTCGCTAAAGTGTCTGCTAGTACGGATGTGCGCTCTCGTTTCGCCTAGAGGGCGTCTCGGGGTATGCGATTATTCCCGGTTCCTAGCTAATGGTGGGATTTCGATGTCTTCCGGGCAAAAGGCCTTGTAGACATGATGTTCACCCATTGTCGGGTTGGTAGGTGTTGTGTGGTGGATTCGAGTTCTTTGATGTATGTTCTTTGTACATCCTTTGTGAAACAATTTAATAAAGAAAGCCGTATGCATCTTTTTGATGCAGACGCTGGGGGTCCTCCTCCTTTTCTAAAAAAAAAAAATATTGCACTTGTCCGCTACTGCCTGCTAGCTAATAAGTACAACGCTGAAAATAAGCAAGAGGCTACTGACTACGCATGGTGACCATCCATCCTGAAAATTCCATAAAGAAACTGCTGGCCGCATCAGTCTAGCCCCAGGCAAAACAAAAGGTAAAGAAGAATTGCTCCCTTTGGAATTTGTTCGGAGCAACAGGGTTTCCCATTTGTCGCACTTAAAGGATTGCCCAACAGCCAGTTATATAACATGCTCTCTCCGCGAGAGAAGAGGCCTCCGCTTCACCTGGCCTAACGTTGTTCTTGACATACATGTGAGACTGAGAGGGAAGGAGAGCGAGGAATGGGGATGCAACTGAGGCCCTGGAAAGCAGCCTCCCTCTTCGCACTGGTGTTTGCCTTGCTGCTTCTGACTTCGTCGGCAGGTTCGTGTGACAGTATAGTTACATATTATAACAAGTTGTATGTCGATGAAAAAGTTAGTGTTATCGATCTTGTTTGACCTTCCTCCAATCCTTGCATCAACATGCACGGGTGACGGCGTAGAGCTAGCACGGCTAACAAAGGCGCCATACCAATGTTTTCCGATCTATCTTGATTTGTTAATGTTAGAAACGCATCCAGGTTGAGATTGCACTGCTGCCGAGGGTCATGAGAAGACAGAGACGCACTGATGTGGGTTTATACAAGGTCTGATTCTATTCTTTCAGGGAGACAGCGGAGCTTCATGGTGGATCAAGAATCTCTTGGTCAGCAAGAAGAGGTATTAACCTGTACATATAAGTACCTGGTACTGGCTCCATTTGGAGTACTTGATTGCTTTCTATACTCTTCGCTTAGATTTCCGGGAACAATCGGCAGGGCCGACCAGAAGCTAGCCTGGGCGAAGCCATGGCAGGAGTGCATGCCCGGATGCTCAAAGAAGTTACGACCAGTGACTACGGCAGTTACGACCCAACCCCGTCGATGGAGAAGCCCCACTTCAAGCTCATACCCAACTAATTAATCACCTGATAATCTGTTTATGTCAATTTGGATCTAATGTATAGGTATATTGAGGTATTATTAGTCTCGCTATTATGTAAACTGATAATTAGTAAGCTAATGTAGACGTGACATAGAGCTGCTTCTGCTTAGTGAAAATGATTTCCCGGTGTTTCGCTTCAACTTCTCATATATACTAAGTACTTCACATGTATATGTATTGCAAGTATTATTTTTCTATGTGATTTTTTACCTTCTCTATGTTACACAAGGATTTACATTATTGGAATCTACCAATTTTGTGTTAGTTATATATTGTTTGAAATGGATGTTGGACCGACCCGCCCTTGATGATCCGGCGAGACGCACGTTCAGAAGCTGAACACGCACGTAGAACCAACAAACCTGAGCAAGTACGTGCAGAAGCTCCTTGATGGATTTAGCGGCCGGGTAGTACTACTGGCGCGATCAACTCAACACAAGAAATGATCGTATTACCAAAGGCTCGGGTCGAGCCTTGTTGCTAGTATTGATTGAACTTCACGATACATATGCATATACAGAGTAGGTATCCTAGTATATATATACTAGGATTTTATCAAACCGGCTACAACGACTAGGTATCCACCTCCTATAATCAAATATATCTTCTTCAATACGTATTACTGGAAGAAATGAAACGCTGTGGTTGATTCCTTGATTCTCGCCTGTGGAGCCCACCTGCAGTCACTCAAGCGATTTTGTGTTGACGTTCGGGTTTACCCGACATATCAGGTTGGCTTTTCGGGTTTTCGGTGGAACTCGCCGACGGCTAACGCGGCCGCCATGGCTGGAACCGGATGGGGGTCGTCGGAAGCTGGAGCTGTGTCAAACGAGGCGGCGAGCGTGGCGGTGTCAAGCCTCACGGGTTGCACGGAGAAGACGAGGAGAAGGTCGTGGGGGAGCTCCGGTCGTGGGCAGCTAGCCCAGCAGCGCGCCAGCGGCGGCCGGCGGAATCGGAGGTGCGCGGAACTGCCCGGATGCGAGCTGTGCATGCGTGAGAAACGAGATGTAGTTGCGCGTGAGTGAGAGAAGAGAGAGAAGCCAGATCGAGATATTTTTGTTCCACAACCTTTGCCGGCGAGTCCGGTTTAAGGTCGTGGAGCGAGAGCGTAGTCGAAGTAGTCGTACATGCGGCACAATCACAGATGCGAAAAGTAAAAGTAGACACAGGATATGCCTTATCAAATCCAAATCTCTCCAACACCTTATGGGTGTAGGTAGACTGGTGTACTAGAATCCCAGCAGGGGAATGTTCTAGTTGCAGACCCAGACAGAACTTGGTTTACCCAAATTCTTCATCTCGAATTCCGACATCACCAATTGTTCATATGGTTTGAATATGGCAAATTTTAATCAATTGCAAAAATCAATTTAGTTGGGGTACTTAAACATTCTCAAAATAATTGAAAATATTCATGGACACTAGTGGAAACAGGGGCTTCGGTTTGGCCCTTCCGTCCCGGTTCCCTTACGGACCGGTACCAATCGTGGCACTAGTCCCGGTCATTGGTCCCAGGGCGCCCGCCAGGACCAGTCCCGGTTCGTAGGGGACCTACCGTCCCGGTTCGTGTTACGAACCGGTGACAAAGGGATGCGGGAGGAGGCGACAGAGGTGGGACCAGCCCGGACAATGCACTGTCCCGGTTCTATTTACAGACCGGGACTAATGGAGGGACTTTAGTACCGGTCCTTGTTACGGACCGGGACTAAATATATTCTATATCATCTTCCACCCCCCGACCCGGCCGTGGCCAGGCCGTGGCCATTTTTTAGCTCCGGGTTCATCTCCATTTTCTTAACCCTTGCTCCTCCCAACCACGAGTTCGGCCCCTATTTTCTCCACCATTTGTCAAGTTTGGCGGCACCTCATCTACCCGACGGTTAGCACTCCGGTGTTCCTTTTTTAGCTCATTTTGGTGTTACTTAGAAAATTTTATTTTTCTAGTGCTAGCAAGGTGTTTGATGAAATGCCTAAGTAAGAGATTTCATTTTTTTTACATGCAATTTTAGCTCAAATTAAAGTATAATGTATTGGGTTTACAGTTGTCCGGTGACCATCTTTACCATCGTCGATCGCCCGCGCCATCCCGTCGCCGGCACCTCCTCGGTGAGTCTTGTTTTTATCCCTTTTTAACTTATTGATATACTTTAGATGCATGTATATTATCTTACTTTTTTTATATGTATAGTGTGTCATGGTTTTGATATCCGTCCCCGTCGGTCCTCGTCCGGTCTATAACGATCCGGATGTCGTTGTTGAACCGGAAATTCCAACCGACCCTATCATCGAGTTTTTTGAAAATGAAATTAATGATTTGAAAGCAAAACTGGAAAGAAGTGAAAATCTCCGTCTCCAAACCCTAGAAGAGAAGATGAAATTGGAGCTCCATATTGCCGACATCGTCGATGAGCACAAGATCAAGATGGATGCAATGCGCTTGAAGATTAGAAAAATTAGAAATTATGCCATTCATAAAGAGGCTTGGTATCATTATGGTGTTGGTTCGATAGTTACCATAGTTGTGATTTTTATCGCATTTGTTGTTGGGCTTAAATTCTTTAGATAGTTGTATGTTAGTTTGAACCAATGTATGTTTGTGAGACTATATGTATTACATTTGGTTATTTGCTCTACTTTGGTTTGAATGTGATGAACTTATATATTAATTCACTTTATCACTGTTATATATTGAAGAAATAGTGTTAATGGTTTTTTATATTTTATTTATATAATGCAGATGAGTCAGATGAGTCGGCAATGGATGTACAGTGACCGACGTTATCCCGACTTTATTAATGGCATGCATTATTTTCTCCAAGTGGCTGAGAAAAACAAGCCGCCAAATGGTTTTATTTCATGTCCATGTAGTGTCTGCAAGAATACTCAGGACTACTCTACCTCACAAACCATTCACGTCCACCTGTTGAAGTCCGGTTTCATGACCGGTTATAATTGTTGGACCAAGCATGGAGAAAGAGGAGTTATAATGGAAGACAATGAGGAAGAAGAGGATAATGACAACTATCCTATGTTCACTGATCACGGTGGTACATCAATGGGGGAAGATGAAGCTGAAAAAGAGCCCATTGTTGATGAGCCCGATGACGATCTTCGTCGGGCCATTCTTGATGCGAAGATAAACTGCGGAAGTCAAAACGAGAGGTTGAAGTTGGAGAGAATGTTAGAGGATCACAACAAATTGTTGTACCCAAATTGTGAAGATGGGCAGAAAAAGCTGGGCACCACACTGGAATTGCTGCAATGGAAGGCAGAGGAAGGTACTTCTGACAAGGGATTTGAAAAATTGCTGAAAATAATAAAGAAGATACTTCCAAAAGATAACGTATTGCCCCCCAGTACGTACGAAGCAAAGAAGGTTGTCTGCCCACTAGGATTAGAGGTGCAGAAGATACATGCGTGCATCAATGACTGTATCCTCTACCGCGGCGAGGAGTACGAGAATTTGAATGCATGTCCGGTATGCGGTGCATTGAGGTATAAGATCAGGCGAGATGACCCTGGTGAAGTTGAGGACGAGGCGCGCCCCAGGAAGAGAGTTCCTGCGAAGGTGATGTGGTATGCTCCTATAATACCACGGTTGAAACGTTTGTTCCAAAACAAAGAGCATGCCAAGTTGTTGCGATGGCACAAGGAAGACCGTAAGAAAGACGTGATGCTCAGACACCCTGCTGATGGGTCGCAGTGGAGAAAAATTGACAGAGAGTTTCCGACATTTGCAGATGACGCAAGAAACTTAAGATTTGGTCTAAGTACAGATGGCTTTAATCCCTTTGGAGAGCAGAGCTCCAGTCATAGCACCTGGCCTGTGACTCTATGCATCTATAACCTTCCTCCTTGGTTGTGCATGAAGCGGAAGTTCATTATGATGCCAGTACTCATCCAAGGCCCGAAGCAACCCGGCAACGACATTGATGTGTACCTGAGGCCATTAGTTGAAGAACTTTTACAATTGTGGCGCGAAGAAGGTATACGTGTTTGGGATGAGCACAAACAAGATGAATTTGACCTACGAGCATTGCTGTTCGTGACCATCAATGATTGGCCAGCTCTTAGTAACATATCAGGACAGTCAAACAAGGGATACAATGCATGCACACACTGTTTAGGTGATACTGAAAGTATATATCTGGGAAACAAGAATGTGTACCTGGGGCATCGTCGGTTTCTTCCGGAAAGGCACAACGTAAGAAGGAAAGGCAAGCATTTCAAAGGTTTGCCAGATCACCGGCCAAAGCCTAGACGGCCTACTGGGGATGTTATATATGATATGGTAAAGGATTTAAAAGTAATCTTTGGAAAGGGTCTTGGCGGACAATCTGTTCCAAATGATGCTGACGGACACGTGCCGATGTGGAAGAAGAAATCTATATTCTGGGAGTTACCCTATTGGAAAATCCTAGAGGTTCAGTCTGCAATCGACGTGATGCACGTGACGAAAAATCTCTGCGTGAACCTACTAAACTTCTTGGGCGTGTATGGGAAGACGAAAAATACACCGGAATCACGGCTGGACCAGCAACATATGCACGAACGAGACAACCTGAATGCAGAGAAGTATCAAGGTCCTGCCAGCTACGCTCTTACCAAAGAAGAGAAGAAGATCTTTTTTGAAGTACTAAACAGTATCAAGGTCCCATCAGGCTTCTCGTCGAATATAAAGGGAATAATTAACATGACAGAGTTGAAGTTTCAGAACCTAAAGTCTCATGACTGCCACGTGATTATGACACAATTACTTCCGATTGCACTGAGGGGGCTCCTGCCGGAAAATGTTCGAGTACCCATTGTTAAGCTATGTGCATTCCTCAATGCAATTTCTCAGAAGGTCATCAATCCAGTAACTCTGCCGGATTTACAGAAGGAAGTGGTCCTATGTCTTGTCAGCTTCGAGTTGGTGTTCCCACCCTCCTTCTTCAATATTATGACGCACCTCATAGTTCATCTAGTCGAAGAGATTTTCGTTCTCGGTCCCGTATTTCTACACAACATGTTCCCCTTTGAGAGGTTCATGGGAGTCCTAAAGAAGTACGTTCATAACCGTGCTAGGCCAGAAGGAAGCATATCCAAGGGCTATGGAACAGAGGAGGTCATTGAGTTTTGTGTTGATTTTATTCCTGACCTCAAGGCAATCGGGGTTCCTCAATCACGCTATGAGGGGAGACTGCGGGGAAAAGGCACGCTGGGAAAGAAAGCAATAATATGTATGGACGGGCATTCTTATAGTCAAGCACACTACACGGTTCTACATAATTCCAGCTTGGTGGCTCCGTATATCGAGGAACATAAGAATATTCTACGTTTGAACTTCCCAGAGCAATCTAAATATTGGATTGATGAAGAACACGTGAAGAATTTCGGAGGTTGGTTGCGAACACGTCTCTTTAATGACAGCACTGTTGGAGAACAGCTATACTTGTTGGCCAATGCACCATCTTCGACTATATTGACTTATCAAGGGTATGAGATAAATGGAAATACATTTTACACGGCCAATCAAGATAAAAAGAGCACCAACCAAAACAGTGGTATCCGCTTTGATGCAACAAACAGCAATGGGCAAAAGGACACATATTATGGTTACATAGAGGAGATATGGGAACTTGAATATGGACCATTTTTTAAAGTCCCATTGTTCAAGTGCAAATGGTTCAACCTGACAGGCGGGGTACATGTAGACCCGAAGTACGGAATAACTACAGTGGATATGCAGAATCTTGGATACGACACCGAACCATTCGTCCTAGCCAGTGAAGTGGCTCAGGTTTTCTATGTGAAGGACATGTCTAGCAGACCGAAGAAAAGAAAAGATAAGCAAGCAGTGAATGAATCGTACGACGTCGAGCCAAAGCGCCACATAGTTCTTTCAGGGAAAAGAAACATCGTGGGAGTGGAGGACAAGACAGACATGTCAGAAGATTACAATAAGTTTGATGAAATTCCCCCCTTCACAGTGAAAATTGACCCAACCATCGCGTTGAATGATGAAGATTGTCCATGGATACGACGCGATAAGAAGAAAAAATGACAGACACGAAGAAGTGTTGAATGATGTTGATGTATTGTGGTCATTTGTAATAATTGGTAGAATTTTGTTTTGACTGTTAAAAAGTTGAGGGTTTTTCATTAAATATTTAAAATGTTAAATATATTTATCCTAACCTCGGATTTTATTAGTACAACGGTTTTACTCAACTCATCTATTTAAATGTTCAATATATATAACATATTCATATTTACATTTGAAAACATGTAAAGTTTATAAAATATGAACATTTGAAAATGAAGAAAAAAATACAAACGGCCGTTTAGTCCCGGTCCGTGGCTACAACCGGGACTAAAGGCCATTTTCGGGCCGCTGCGAAACTTAGCGCGCCAAAAAGCCCACCTTTAGTCCCGGTCCGTGACACCAACCGGGACTATAGGGGTCTTTAGTCCCGGTTGGTGTCACGGACCGGGACTAAAGGCCGATTTGAGCCTACTTGGTCCCTCTCCGCGGATTTCTTCCCCATTTTTGCCGCCAGGCCCAAGACGCAGACGCCTCCGGGCTCCTCTCACGCGACGACGCCGCCAGGCTGCCAAAATCTGGCCGCCGCCGCCGCCGCCGTCGCTCGCGTCCCTCTTCCTCGCCGCCGTCCCCGCGCGCTCCGCCTAAGGTACGGCCCTCTCAAACTCTAGATCGGCGCGGCGGTGGTCCGATGGCACGAACCCTAGCTAGAATCGGCGGCGGCGGTGGTCCGATGGCACGAACCCTAGCTAGAATCGGCGGCGGCGGTGGTCCGGTGACCTTAAATCGGCGGCGGGGACAGTTCATAGATCGGAAAGGACATTACATTACTTAGTTCATTACATTACTTAGGGGGGGGGGGGGGGGGGAGGTCCTAGCTAGTCCTCGTCGCCCTCCTCGTCGGAGAGGACGACGTACGGTGGTGCCTCCCACAGATGCGCCGGCGGCTGCTGCTGCTGCTCCATGGGGACGTCCCGCGGCGGCGTCCCTGGCTCCTCCAGGATGGCGTCCTGGGGCGGCGGCGGCGGCGGCAGCGGCAGCTGGGGCACAGTCGTGAATACCCACGACTGCCCGAACAGCTCCGGTGGGAATCCCACCGGCTCCTGGTACTCCTCCTCCGGCGGGTCGTAGGCCTCCTCCTCCTGGACGAGGGCCTGCACCCAGTCCAGCCCCGGCTGTCCCTGTGGCGGAGGCGGGGGTGGAGGCGGTCCCTGCGGCGGCAGACCGTGCGGCGGCGGCGGCGGCGGCAGTGCGTCCTGCACCACCATCTCCCAGCGGCGGCGCTCGTCGTCGACGAAGGCCTGCCGGGACGCCGCCATGGCTGCCTTCAAGGCGTCGTCGATGTCGTCGTCCTCCTCCATGGGGGCGGCCTCGCCGTCGGAGTCGACCTCCAACCATTGGTCGAGGTCGTCCATCCCCTCCGGGAGCACCGGGTACTCCGTGCGCTCCACCGGCGGCACCGGGGCCGGCGCGAAGTAGCTCCGGCGGCGCTCGTCGTGCTCCTCCCGGAACCATTGGTCCCAGTAGGGGGAGCCCGGCGCGTACGCCGGGTCGTCGAGGAGGTGATTGGGGAGGAGGCTGCGCCGGCGTGCGATCTCCACCGCCCTGGCCGTGGGGTCGGTCGGGATCGGCGGCACCGGAATCCGTTGCGGATTCAGGTGCCAGTTGTCCGGGAGGTGGACGTCCGACCAGCGCACCGGCACGGCGTTCTCCCAGTGCCACTGCGCCTCCTCCACCCGGACGTACCGGCGGTAGCGCGCCGTCGGCTTCTTCTTCTTGGCGGCCGGCCCGCCGGCCTGCGGACCGGCACGACGTGGGTCCGCGCCGACGATGCGCACTCCGCGCGGCGCCGACGGTGGTGGTGGTGGAGGAGGAGCAAGGGGAGGCAGTCCAGCGCCCCGGCGACGGCCGGAGCGGCCAGAGCCCGAGCCGCCGGACTCGGACTGGTGCTTGCCGCCTGGCCACCACCGCTTCGACATTGCTCCGGCTCCGGCGAGGGCGAGGGCTAGGGCTAGGACTAGGGCTAGGGCACGTTCGATGGAGTGTGGGGAGGGCGGCGGGGCTAGCTGTGTGAGGTCGCCATCGCGTACGGCCGGGGTTTAAAAAGGACGGGGGCCGCGTCCACCGTGGCCAGCATTGACTGCGGGACGGGAAGCCGAGGAGGCCGTCCAGTCGCTGGCAGGTGGGCCAGGAGCATTGACTGCGGGGCTCGGACGGTTGGGTAGCGGGGGAGACGAGGGAACGTGGCGGTCGGGTGCCGGTTCCCACGCGCGACGTGGCCGAGTGGGCTGACCGCGCGGCGGTTGGGTGGCGGGGTGGCCGGGTCGCTGGCTGGTGGGCCAGCCTTGACCACGCGCTACTGGCCAGTGGGTGGACGCGGGGGCTGGATTTTTCTAAGGGACCAGCCGCTACTGGCCAGGTGCCGGGCAGGGTGCTGATTTTTCTAAAGGACCAGCCGCTAGCCAGGTGCCTGGCCCTATTTTTTTTTCAGGACCAAGGGCTGTCATTTTATGTGACAAGTTGCACAATGCCACCCCTAATTATTTTGGGGTGTCATTTATGTGTAATTCTATGTCAAAAAAATTACAAACACATATAATTGATTGCAGGTACATTGAGCTATGGCGGACATTCCCTTAATTAGAGACGAGGAGCATGAAGATAAAATGCAACGAATAATCTATGCGAGTGCCCGTGAAGAAGGCGGTGGAGATGATGATGGACAACAAGGCGGTGGAGAAGATGATGGACGACAAGGCGATGAAGATGATGATTTCAGCTCACAATTTCTGAACGACTGCGGTGAGGGACTCCAGTTTGACGATGAAGCGCCCTTAACGACAAACTCCGGCGAGGTATATACATATATTATATAGGCTGACAATTGATCGATCGATCATGTATATATATGCATTTGTTAATTGCACGTGTTAATTAACGATTCATTTTCCAGCCCTCTGGATCGAGCAAATCTGTAAATAATGTTCCTCCTCGAGGCCTGACGAAGAGGATGGCCAGCGATGCTCCGAGGCTAACGATAGAGGAAGTTTCTCAGAGTGGCGAACCGCTGGCACCCATAGCGACCTGTCGTAAATTTGTAAATCAAGCTGGAGTCATTGTTAGGGACATTCTCCCGATCACCATTGCAGAATGGCATAAGCCGAAGGGTGTGGATGAGGATGATGCTTCTTATGTCCCTGATCATACGAAAGAATTGCTTTTCGATACGCTCATGATACATTTCAACATACCAGAAGGCAAGACGGAGAAAGTGAAGGAGTGGACTCTTAAGAAGATGGCCACACAATTCCAGAGCTGGAAGAAAACACTATGGAGAAAGTATGAAGATGAAGATCCAGCTAATTTCACCGGAGCACTCGAGAAGATAAAACATTCCTGGCCCGCATTCAAGGCGTACAAGAATTCCTCTACTGCCGTGGCTCGATCGGTCGTAAATAAGAGAAATGCTGGGAAGAAGGAATACCACCATAGGTTGGGTACAGGTGGCTACAAGTCTGCCATTCCCAAATGGTTAGCCTTTGAAGCGGAACTGGTTGCTAAAGGGATCACTCCACAGACTTTGAACTGGCCCGAGAGGGCCAAGTTTTGGTTGTTCGCGCATGGCGCAGTGTTGGACTCAGAGACGGGGTTGATTGTTGCAAAGGGAAAATGGAAGAAAAAGGTTGAAACAATCGTTCCGTTGCTTATTGACGCAATAGATAAAGTTCGAAAGGGAGAGTACCATCCCGAGAGAGAGAACGACGAGCTGACACTCGCACTGGGGAATCCCGAACACAACGGACGATTACGAGGCTTTCCCGGCGGTACCAACTTGAAGGAAGGGTTTCCGGACTGTGCTGACAGTTATAGAAGCCGTGGGAGAAAGAAGCAGAAGGAGTTAGACCGTTTATCAGAATTGGAGCGCATGGTTTCCGGACTGCGCTGTCAGATTGACTCAATCAGCCAGCACCGGGCACCTGATCAACAGCAGCAACAAGTCGACGTCGTCGTCCAAGAACCGCGAAGAAGCAGCGTGGGTTCCACGCCGCTACAAGTATCTGCCGCAATAATAGAACAGCCGGCGGCTCACTACCCCGTGGATGATATCACGGAGAAGACGGAGTGTGAGCTTCATATGTTAATGAAGAACATATCCTTCAAGGTGGCGGTCGGCTATGCGTTACCAAACGAACCTGGAGCAAGCTACCATCTTGGTCAGATTCCAGCTGGCTATGCTCGTGTCGGGGTGGATGCTATTATACCGGGATTTGAGGCACTTGAGCTTGACTATCCTGGAGGTGACGATGAGACGACACTGGGACAAGTCAAGCACGGTTTCGTTCTATGGAACAAGAAATACATCGTGCTTCCAGGCTCAGCACCAAGGCCACCGACTCCTCCAAGTAGAAGTCCACCACCTACAAGTCCACCCTTCCTACCCCAGAGGGACCCCAGCGCGAGTCCGTCTCCATCTCCAGCTACACCAGTACGGTCTCCATCTCCAGCTACACCAGCACGGTCTCCATCTCCAGAGCCAGTCCAGCGGTCTCCGCCTTATAAGTGGTTTGATGCGAAGAGGGCCGTTAATGGTTCGCCTCCTAAGAAGAGACAGAAAAAGCCGCGAAAAGTGAAGACTCCTGAGAAGTTACCTTACGAGAGGACTGTCGAGGAATCCGAAGCCATCAGGAGGGCCGAGGTTACAGCCCATTTTACAAAGAAACCGCCCCCGGAAGAACTACCCAGCATCAAAGGGCTTCCTCGTGACAAACTACATCACACTATTAGGTGCTTATACAACCCTCCACCAAGGCCGTCATCAGACTATGAGCGCTCTATTGAAAAGTCATACGACTCGGTGTTGGAGAACCGGAAATGCGGGAAACAGATAGCCCAGCTGGGACAACAAGCTACGCAATCGCTCCCTCCGCTTAAGGTACTTACCGAC
Organism: Puccinellia tenuiflora; assembly: GCA_012064385.1. Classification (NCBI taxonomy): domain Eukaryota; kingdom Viridiplantae; phylum Streptophyta; class Magnoliopsida; order Poales; family Poaceae; genus Puccinellia; species Puccinellia tenuiflora. The sequence continues at coordinate 2,603,292 of QRDG01000356.1, forward strand.
AAAGACGCCCACCGTATGGTACCTCAGGGAAGTGTCCGCCACTTCCCTGAGGAACCTTATAGGGTGCCTTATCAATATGTTCAAGGCAAGTCTTTGGTCACAACTGAGGTGGTCAAGTTACTACCAACAAGGATGCGTCAGTTGAATTCATGGTACATGAAAGTCGCAAAGAAAGGTATAATAGGTATCATGGCAAAAGTTAGAAAGGAGGAACACTTCTACGATGACTACGGTGTGCAAATTGATTTCTCCGAACTTTTCCAATTATACAATGGTTTACCCCTCGATAAAGCAATCATCAGTATCTTTTGTCTGTAAGTTATTTATTTTTGTAATTTAATTAAGTCTTTATATATATATATATAGCTCACAGCACATTCTAATTTTGGTACGCTATTTGTGCAGAAAGAAGATGATCGACTACAAAAGGGAAATAATAAAACCGGTGGAGATTGGTTTCATGGACCCTAATGTTATTCATGAAGTGAGCATAAGGGAGAAACCACAAGTTGTAAAGGGAGTAATGATAGAGGCTTTTAAGCGACACCAAGACAAAAAAGAAATATTTCTTCCTTACAACTTCAGGTAAGTGTTACTAATTGCTTGTACACATTCTATTTTTGCTCACCCGGTATCTTAAGTCTAATTGATGAGTTATATGCGCATGCCTCTGTATGTAAATTTGCAGCTACCACTTTATTCTCGTGGTCATTAGATATCACCAGGGAATAATTGAAGTCTACGACTCATTAAGGAGAGACCCTAAAGAGTACAAGAGCTTGTTTGATGTCATGAAAGAGTAATTTAAATTCTTATCACATTACTATACCGACCTCTCTTTCATTCATTTCGTGATATCAAGTAATTAATTAATAACAGATGTTTTGTTCTTTCTTTGTTGAGTAGAGCATGGCAGACATTCGTCAAGGAAGTACCCGGTAAATGGCACGAGAAGCTGGTATGGACTCTGAACCAAGTAAGTAGTACTATACCTATATCCATGAATTAATGTAGTTTGCAATACCATTACCAAACTTAATGTGTTGAATTCTATTCTCGAACAGTGGTGTCTGGAACAGCCAAAAGGGACCCTCTTATGTGGGTACTACGTTTGCGAGTACATTCATAGGATGACTTATGAAAAATTTGAAAATCGAAGAAACGCAGAGGTACGTAATTATACATTGTTCACAAGTTTTTTTTGACAAAATAATATGCATATCAATTGTGTGGAGTTTCATTCATAATTGTTTAATTTTCTCCTTCTTTTAAAGATTGTAAGGAAGCGGGCCGGCCTCCTACCAGATGACCGTATAAGAGCAATTGGGGAGGAGCTGGCGGGATTTCTTCTTGATGATGTCATACCTGAAAATTCAGAGCACTATTATCTACATATATAAATGTACTATGATTTCATGCATGTATAATTAATGCATTTGAGTACTTTGTGTACGGAAACGTGACGACAAATTCATGTGTTACAATTAATTTGTAAGTGTGTTATATATATGCATCAACGTGTGATCATAGTACAATATAATTTATATCGACGTATCGACGTGTTTCCGAAACTATCCAAAACCCCGGCACTAAACACAGTACACAACACCCGGTCCGTGCAATTCTGGAAAAAATTATAAAAGAAAAAAAAAGGCCTAACGGTAGTCCCGGTCCGTAACACGGACCGGGACTAAAGACATCCAGCCCGCGGGCTCGCCCGTGGCCACGTGGGAGGCACTCTAATCCCGGTTCGTAGCCAACCGGGACTATAGGGGGGGGGGGCTCTAGTCCCGATTTGGTAGTCCGGGTTGCCCAGCCGGGACTAGAGGCCGTCTGGAACCGGGACTACTGCCCCGTTTTCCACTAGTGGGAGGCTCCCATTAATATAAAGAGGCTTCCCATACTTCTATATGGAATTTTAAAATGTTTAACTTGGTTTTCAAAGTTAAGAATTGGTTTAACTCAATTTTGAAGTCCCAATTTATTGAATTGTTTGGCAAGAATTTTACTTTGCCAGATAAATTAGAAAAATGCATTCTTGGAACTTCCTGGACAAATATGAAAGCTCAATTTGAATTTTGTTTGTCCAATATTATTCACCAACCTTGATTTCATGTTAAAGCCTAAGTATTATTTCATGTGGGTAATTTTAATATAAATTGAATTGAACCAAATTGAATTCTCAACTTTATTTAGTTGCTTGTTAATAATTTAGCCTTTTGCAATTATTTATAAAATATATCCTTGAGTGTCCTGAACAATTTGGAGACTCAAGAATAATTGGTTTTACCAAATTGAGTATTGTATTTGGTTTGGAAAATTAGGAAGGGTTTTTGCTTCCTTTTAATGGTTCCCAATCTTGCTTTAATTTTATTTAGCAATTTAATTATGTATGCCATGATGCAAAGCAAAAAGTGAAAATTTGGCCCATATTTTAGGGTACCAAATCTGGGCTGTTACAATTCTACCCCCCTTACAAGAATCTCGACCCGAGATTCCTAGAGTAGGAAGAGGGATGAGGGAGACATGACAACCCTTAACTTCAACGATCTTCTCGATCCCACGATGATATTCCTTGTTGCAGAGAAAAAGGTAACAAGCATGACGTGCCGACAAGAAACATAAGATAGTTCAAGGGGACAGACAAGTTTTCTCCAAGGGTTGGAAATATGAACTTTGCACAAGACCATAAGCCATTGGGAGAGAACTAGGAACAACTTGACCAAACAAAGGTCGAGCAGAGGATAGGGGAATGACCGAGAGACATTTTTAGCAACACCACGTTAATGTTTTCCTCGATATTCTAGATACCACCATCAGGCTTCGGAATAGCCTTCAAGAAGTCATCTAGTAGAGGTCGGGCCCTTAAGATTGAAAGAGACCATAAGGGCAACTTCTAGAATATGTAGCACAATATCCTCATGGAGAGTGGTTGATTTTACGAAAAGCAAGAGGATATCACAATAAACCTTCCAGTTAAGTAGGGCAACCACCACCTCAAACTTGCCGGATTTACACAAGGCCTATGTCATACTCTTAAGGAACACCAACCATCATTTCTGCTTGAGATTCAGATTTGGTTGGGCGTGCGGATATTTCAGACCTGCCATGTCCGAGGGAGGAGTTACAACAGCTAACAAGAGGTAAGGTTCTCAAGAATTGACTACAGCGTCAAGATCCAGAACACTAGCTAGTTTGCGAGAGGAAAATTGCTTTTCCAAGAGAAACGCTGTGATCTTTAGAGTTTTGACACGAATCTAACTTATTGACCGAAGGTGTGCACCTGAACAATGGACTTGGCAGCACAGTCAACTCGGCTTGATGATCTGATTACCAATCATGCTAAGAGCGCCATCAAAGTCCTTGGACGTCAAAGCAATATCATTTGCTAAGAATGCCCGATTTCCACATCAATAAGCATCCTCAACAATCTCGAGCCCGAGTAGCTCGGACGTAGATGGATAAGGAAGGGTAAGAGTATCACTTCATCGAGTACGTCATGAGGCTAAGCACGACCTCTTGATATAAAAGAGTGTGACACTGCAAAGTTGAACAGAACAAAGGCTACACAAGCCTCTTATTCTGTGGATTACAATACTTTGACCGGGTCCGAGAATAAACATGGTACCGGAGTTTGTTTCTCCTAACATCCCGACGTGGGATGTATTGACGGACCACAAGGGTAACATGCTTCGGAACACACCAATGCACGATAACACTTGACTCTCAACTGACAGATAAGGTCGGACAACAGATTAAGAGTAAGAAAACGGGCTAGCAACAATATCAAGATAATGCAGAAGCCCTTGTTAGCACTCTTCCGACAACTAGTGTCGAAAGGGTTTCAGGAATCGGTGTTACCGGAGGAATCACAAAGATAGCTGGGAAACTCGCGACGAGCACTCTTATCTTGATCTAGATGGTTTCATGACAGAATGTCCAGCTATAGCTCGTGACAGAGGAGAGGTTTGTTACCGCATTTCAATTACGACTACAACCACCAAATTGAAGATTAACTTCAAACATGGCCAACCTGACGTAGGGTTTGACAATTAACATCAGGATTCAACGGGAAAGATCTTGGGTTGAAGATCAGCTTCATGTACTTGGACTCACAATAGCATAATGCTCCCAAGGGTGACAACCCTCATAAATCATTACACCAGAGCCCTAGCACAATCCGGGACCTTCGGTTCAAGATCTTGGGCTAAAGCAAGGAAACTTTCTTGACGATCCGCAACATTTCCTGTCTTCGGGCTTTAGAAGTGGCAGACGAGCAAAGTTAACCAGTAACTAAAGATAGAACCCAACCCCGTGATCCTAAAGATTTGAATTTGCCGACGATCAGGGGAACCGTTAAATCAAATAGAGGTAAGATGGCACCGAGATCAGTGTGAATTGGGTAAGGAGTAAAAAGAATCCTAAGATGGTTTTCACAACTCCTTTGTAGGTTATAAATAGTTTTCACGCACTAGAATCGACATCGACCAGTAGAACGGGTTTCCTACAGGCAGTCCTGCTCTGATACAACCTTGTAGCGCCCCGACCCTAGAGCTATACAGTGAAACGTTGTGTAACCGGTCATGCTACACAATCGAGGGTTACTGGGTTTACCAATCCCAGGCCAAAACTCATTGGCAGGCGTGCTCAGAATACATCATCGGCACACAACACCTCGATCATGCCATAAGCTCAGACATCGCTTTCACGTATAGCAAAGAGACCAAGACTGCGGAACAACTGGCACATCACAGACTCTACGACACAAGAGATCATAGTTCAACTCATATATGAGAAAGATAGAAAATAACACTTCAGAGGTCACAGACCAAACATTACAGCAAGCGGAAGCAAATTTAGTTGTCTAAAAAACAAGATCCAAAATATGGCCTAAGAGGCCTACAGGTAAACATCCCGTGCCAGCCTGTTCCAAGACGTCCCAAGCTGCCACCTGGGATCCCCAGACTACTCGTCGATGTCAATAAAGAACCCACCTTCCAGTTCGGTGACGTCCTCCTCTGAAACAAACAATAATCAACAAAGCAAGGCTGAGTACGACGTACTCGCAAGAACTAGTAGGGCGATATAGGCCCGATGCTGACGGAGGCTCTAATGCTGTATAATGTATCTGATTTTGCATAAAGCTAGTTTTCCTTTTAAAAGACATCAGGACCATTTGCATCGTCTACTCAGAATGTTTTCCGAAAAGGGATAAGAGAGTAAACTTTCATCTGTGGTTCTCAACGAACCATTTGTAACCAGAAGCACCTCATCTCCACCAAGGCACTCCCTCGAATCACCCTCGAGGAAATGAACCTTTTATCACACGTTGTATTGCAACCTCTAGATGCCAATTCATTAATTAGGTTCAGGTTCTCTATGAGCTAATCCGCCTTTCCCAAGAGTTCGTCCATAACCGTGGACACGGCTTTTCGAAAAGATTAAACCCTGAAGGGGTGTACTGTTTTTAGCCAAAAGCACTCTCAGCCTAGGCGACAGGAATGAGGCAAAACACCATCCCCAATGGCAACTCATCCAAGCCTTTTAGCAAATTAATTATCCACCACAAGTAACCATCATATCCGACCATTCCACCACCATTCATAATAATGGATTTAAATCACCGGACAACATATATCATTTGACTAAGCATGGCTAAGCATAGCTAAGAATATATAATCAACAATTATATCTTTGTCTCCGGCCAACACATCAAACCTAGGGTTCATAGGAGGGGAGGCATGTGATGGTTTAGGGAATAAACATGCATTCATAGGATACTCTACATCTTAGTCAAAAGAGACATTTGAATCGCATGCAATATTATGGTGGATAAAATAAGTTTGTAAAAACAATAGGATGCTAGATGCCAAGAAGGTTAGGTTAGTTCTTGCCTTGCTGATAGTACTGGGCGCGTTGATCGTCGAGGTATTGTGGTGGAACCTCGACTACTGAATCTAACGAAACACAACAATAACAGGAAAACGAAATAAATAACACGAATACAAGGTGCAATGCACAATCATGATGAGCTGGTCAATTTATGCACTGAAATCATATTGGGCATGTCCCACAAGTTAAATGGAACCCCTAAATTAAATATAGCAATTAACGGGTCAAAACTCCATATTTAACTTAGTGAATTGCATTATTATCCAAAATGTCCAGTACTGTATTATGGGTCCTAAATGCATGAAAATGACATTATTAGATAGATATTGTCCTACTGGTCATTTTGGTACTTCGTTTGTAATTTTCCGATTAACGATGAAGAAATGGTGATTTAAACGGTTATGCAACTTAACTCATTTTAACCAATTCGAAAATGACATCAAAGCAAAAGTTATTTTCATACTGTGAAATTAACATGGCTAGATAGCATTTGAGTTGATGATCACATTGACATATCATTTGCAATTGTTGGAATAATATTTATCAAGTTATGATATTTCCAACTATTGATTTAAATCTGCCATTTTATTTAATTTTAATAAACAACACCAAAATTAATTCTACAATTCTCTCAAATGACATAAAGTTGTAGTTCATTGTTCACTGAACATTTTGAGCTATTAAACATAATTTTTGAGTAAACAAAACTCAAGTTATGATTTTCCCAACATTGTTGTTAATTCTGCCATTTTAGTAAATTTAAATAAACAGCAGAATAAACTATTTAGTTGATCATAGAAATGTTGCTAAACAAATAGATATGATTTCTATGGACATTTTGACATATCATATGTAATTTTCTGAGTTATAAAACAAAAGATATTGAATTTACAAAATCATTTCAAAATCTGCCATTTTAGTTATTTCAATTTTAACGGCAATTTAGAAAATTCATTTTAACATGCAAATATAACTAACATGTAGATATTAATTCTCTGAACATTTAGAGATCTTATTTGCAATTTTTGGATCAATATTCAAATTATTATGAATTTCCCAAATATTTATTTAAATCTGCCCTTTTTATATTTAACAAATAAAGGCAATTTAATTTAACCAAATAATTCAAATAAAGGCACTAACAGGTAGAGCTTATTTAGTTGAGCATTTTAACATATTATTTGCATTTTTCTGAAATGTAAAACTCTAGCTATTAATTTCCAACAATTTGAATAACTCACAGATGATTTGCATTTCACAATTTAAATTCATGTTTTTAAATTGAATTGCATGTACGAGTTACATATTTGAGTAGGTTATGAAAATCTAAACATTTTGATATAAGGTACACATTTTTCTGATCTACCATTTATTAGAAAATGCAATTTCCATCTCTCTGTTAAATCTGAAATTCACTAAACAGATGAACAATGACGTATGCATGACATCATCAGGGAGCAGGCGGCATGTTGATCACGAAATCGTCGGCTCTGGTCGAAATTGGACGAGGGAACCGGCCTTAGGAGCTAGAGGAGGTGGAGAGGAGCAGAGGGGGCGGCGGGTTGGACCATTTGGTCACCGGAGAGCCGGCGGCGACCATCGGAGCAGCGGCGGGCGGCGGTGCACGTAGGCAGCGGCGGTGAGAGCGAGAGGGGGAGAAGGAGGGTGTCCACGAGGACGGTGCGCTCACTAGGAGCACGAAGAGCTCGACGGAGAGGCGTGGGGAGGCCATACGGCGGCGCTACGGTGCTCGACCTGCGGCGGCGGGAGGCGGAGATGACGCGGGACGATTCCGGCGATTGCGGGCCTCCCAGCACGGGCTGGTTGCCCCGAGAGGAAGAGGAGGCCGAGGCGGTCCGGAGGGACACCTCAGGCGAGCTCGGAGCGGCACAGGGCGGCGGCGATTGGCGCGGCAAGGCGGCGGCGGCAGAAGCGCGGGTAGGTTTTAGGGTTATGGTTTGCACGGGAGCAGCGAGCAGGGGAAGAGAGGAGAGAGCAGAGGGGAGCGGCATGCTCCACTTAACCACGCAGGGGGGGCCGGCATCGAGGCGCAGGACGGTGGCACGGAGGCAGCCCGTGCCATGGCGCCAGTGAAGTTCCTGTGGCGACAGGGAGGTGGACTTTTTGCGAAAAACCCCCCTTGCCTCTTTTCCTCTTTTCTGATTTTCTGTATTAAAATAAACAGCAGCCCTTGGCAACTTAAAAAGGCATCAAATCATTTCCAAAAATTCTGAAATTATTCAGGGAGGCTCCCCAAAATATATAGAAGCTCCACAAATTTTATTTTGAATTTTTGAGGAGTTTTGCTTGGTTCAAAAATTCAAAAGTGATTTGCAACTATTTGAAGTCCTCATTTTTAATTGAGGCCTTTAAACATTTTTATAAAATCTGCAAAAATTCATGTAGCCTGCCCATGACACGTAGAAGATCCACAAAATTTTGGTGTTGCAAAATAGAAAGTTTTGAACACCAATTGTTCATAGGGTTTGAATATGGCAAATTTTAATCATTCCCAAAATCCATTTACTTGGGGTACTTAAACACTCTCAAAATAATTGAAAATATTCATGGAGGCTCCCATTAATATAAAGAGGCTTCCCATACTTCTATTTGGAATTTTGAAATGTTTAACTTGGTTTTCAAAGTTAAGAATTGGTTTAACTCAATTTTGAAGTCCCAATTTATTGAATTGTTTGGCAAGAATTTTACTTTGTAGGATAAATTTGAAAAATGCATTCTTGGAACTTCCTGGACAAATATGAAAGCTCAATTTGAATTTTGTTTGTCCAATATTATTCACCAACCTTGATTTCATGTTAAAGCCTAAGTATTATTTCATGTGGGTAATTTTAATATAAATTGAATTGAACCAAATTGAATTCTCAACTTTATTTAGTTGCTTGTTAATAATTTAGCCTTTTGCAATTATTTACAAAATATATTCTTGAGTGTCCTGAACAAATTGGAGACTCAAGAATAATTGGTTTTACCAAATTGAGTATTGTATTTGGTTTGGAAAATTTGGAAGGGTTTTTGCTTCCTTTTAATGGTTCCCAATCTTGCTTTAATTTTATTTAGCAATTTAATTATGTATGCCATGATGCAAAGCAAAAAGTGAAAATTTGGCCCATATTTTAGGGTACCAAATCTGGGCTGTTACAGCGGTGGTGCAGCCAGCCAGCAGGGCGTGGCGTGTGGCGCGGACGGGCCAGTGGGCGATGCGGCCGGCAAGCAGGGTGCGGAAAGCGTGGCGGCCATCCGGCGATGCGGCGTGCGGCCGACGTCCGGCTGCTTGTCATGCACCAGCAGGAAGCGGGCGAGCATGCGAGCGGCGGCCGTCCTGCGACGGCGTGCGCCCGGCGTCCAACTGCTCGTCATACGGCAGCGGGAGGCGGGTGAGCACGCGGGCGGCGGCCGTCCTGCTACGACGTGCGGTCGGCGTCCAACTGCTCGTGATGCGACAGTGGGAGGCGGGCGAGCACACAAACGGCAGTCGTCCGGCGAGAACGTCTTGGATGTCAATTTTAATCATCCGTTCATCTGGAATCGAGACGGCGCGTCGCACAACTGGTGCATCGCGGTGGTACCGTGATCATCTGGATCACGTTCTCGTAACGACTCATAAAGAGATGGAGGACCGATCTTTGTGATCGGATTTGTATTATACCTACGCGATCAACGATGAGAGCCTGCTTGAGGGAGGCTCGATGCAGATCAGTTGGTGGAGCAGTACGTGCGGATAACGTATTCCACAACCTTTACCGGCGAGTCCGGTTCAAGGTCGTGGAGCGAGAGCGTAGTCGAAGTAGTCGTACACGCGGCACAATCACAGATGCAAAAAGTAAAAGGAGACAAAGGAATATAGTCTGGACTGATTTTTATTCATCAATATCTCTCTCTCCATACAATACAGGGGGTATATATAGGCGAAAGAGGGGGTAGGTGGAGGTGGACCAACTAGAGAGAAAACCCCCACCCCAAGAAAGGGTGGGCCCGTACGTGCCGCACGGGAGGTTTCCCAACAATTTTTTGGATGGAGCGGATGGGGATTATGGAGATGTTTATTCACATTACCTCATACTGAGGGATGTGTCTGATAGAGCGTTTCGATGTTGGCTCTGGCGACTCGGGTGGCGGCGAGGGTGTCTCCCTTCTCCCTGGTGTCGGTGGATCGTGACCGGGGAGATGATGGCCGCACAGGCAAGCGCACCTACAACGAGTTCGCAGGAGGAGTAGACCGGCGGGAGCTCAATTCCCGTCTCCAACGGGAGCATGATGAGCATCGGCGCCACTTCGGGGGGCGGGATTCCCCCCGCGGCGTGACAGAGAGGATGCGTGGCATCGGGACGACCGCCAACAGGGCTACTATGGCCCGTACCCACGGGGGCGAGGGTACGGCCAGGGAGGAAGCAGGAACGGGGAGAGACCCCAGAAGAAGAAGCCGGAGGGCTCTGCCATGGGGGCGGGGTCCTCGTCGGAGGCCGGCGAGATCGCGGCTGCACCCGACGCCTCCAAGATAACTTGCTACAATTGTGGTCAGCTTGGCCACCGGCAGGCCGAGTGCACTTATGACCCCTTCTGCGTGAAATGCATCTGTAAGGGCCACCCCACAGCCATGTGCGGCGGAGCTGACGAGAAGAATGAAACCTACTGGGCTGGCTACGGTGTCGATGGAATCGGGTTCATGTGCCTTGAGGTCTCCGATGATGAAGTTGGCCAGGCCCCGCCCAACTCGGCCACGGTCTACATTGAGGGCGCGATGCTGACAGCGGAAAAGGTGGAAGAAGAGTTCAAGAAGTTGGTTGATGAGACCTGGGACTGGCAGGTCTGGACAATGAGTGAATCCGACTTCGCCATTGTGTTTCCTTCGGCTGGGAGCCTTCACATGGCCATCCGCGGCGGCGGCCTCCGTCTGCCTTTCTCCCATGCTCGTGCTCTTGTCATGGAAGGGTCCATGGATGAACACGCCTATGAGGTGCTGGTGGACACCTGGGTGAAGCTGCACGGGGTGCCTCCCCCATTTCGCAATTCTAGCCGGCTGCGCATTGGTTCGCGCCCAGTGGGTCGTCCTATGCTGGTGGACAAGGCCACGTTTGATAACCAAGAGCTTTCGATTTGCATGGCATTCGGCTGTAGGACCGTGGCTAAAGTGCTGGAATCCTTCCTTCTGTGTGTGAATGGAAAAGGTTTCAAGGTCCGGGTTGAGGTCGAAAAGGACTCGCGGGGTACTCACTCCTCCCCTCCACCGCCACCGGATAACAACAAGCGCAACGACAAGGAGGATGCTGATGCGAAGACGTCAGATGAGGAAGATGAGGAGTGGCGTGGGAAGCGTGTCCGCCACGACCCCAACAAGCACAAGGAGATTCCGTCTAAGACCCCTAAAGCCAAGGATGGGAAGGGTGCTGGGGGACACAAATCTGCGTCGTCCCCTCCTCCACCCCAGAGCTGCCGAGCCAGGAGAAGAACAAGGCCGCGTCGGCTCCTCCATCATCTCAGCTCGCCGTTGGGGCCCTCAAGTCTCCGGCCACGGCTCTCGGGGGGCTATGGCGGCTTCTATCACTGACAATGGTCACCCCTCGGGTTCCCCTTCCACGAACGACTCGGTGTCGCTCTCGTCGGGGGCGAAGGGGGCGGCCTCTGTCGTGACTGCCTCCAGCTGGGACTCTGCTGCCAGGGACCGTGAACGTCGAAGCAAGGTCAACGCTGACCGGCCCGCCAAGGCGCTGGCTGGGGCTCAGACGCGCTGCTCTCAGCCAGATTTCTCTGGTGACTCGGCGGTGCAGGAATCCGGGGTGGTCTTGGCTCTCTCCGCCTCCGTCCCCAAGGTGCTGCGCAGCCAGGCTATCCCGGTGGCCTCCATCCATAAGAGCGCCAGGGGTGTGGGCCTCACGGAGCAACCGGTTCTTGCCCGGGCCATCGCGCGCGCTCACGCCATCAACAACCCAGGTAACTCACCCTCCCCATCATTTGCGGTTTTCCCTTCTCTTTCCGATGAGCATTTTTTCAAGGTTGCTTCCGATTGCTGTATCGACCTTTCTGCTGCGGAGGGTTCCCCCTCCGAAACCCTTTCTCTTATTCACGCGGCTGAGTTGGCCCACGCCGACCTGGCTCAGGCCCGTGCAGCAATCGCTGCTAAGCAAGAGGAAGACAAGATCTTCGCGGCGAGAGAGCAGGAAGCCCGTGTGCTAGTGGCGGCGTCCATAGGGGCCGACCCGCTGCCGGCAACCTCCATGGACAAGAGGGAAGGGCCCTCGAAGTCCACTGCCACGGCTGCTCTACCAGAGTCTAGAATCGGACCCATCACCAGACTGCATGTGAGCAAGCAAGTCCCCCCGCCAAGCGCAAACCTTACACCCTCCAAGCACGGGCTAATAAAGGGGGGTCTTAATGCGTTGCATCTTCCTAAACATCCGAGGGTTCGGTGTACCGGGACGCCGGACCCTCATGAAAGATATCTTCCGAAACAACAAAATGGACGTCGTTTGCCTTCAAGAGACAATTAAACAAGATTTCACTGATCACGAACTCCGTGGGTTGGAGGTTGGTGAGAAATTTTTCTGGAACTGGCTTCCGGCGCGTGGGCATTCAGGTGGGATGCTCATGGGTGTCCGGGATAGCCTCTTCGAGGTAGGAGGAATGGAGAGGGGTTCCTACTTCCTTGGCCTGGAAGTGCTCCATCGACCATCTAAGCTGAAGTACAATTTAATCAACATTTATGGGCCGGCAGACCATTCCAAGAAGGTGGAATTTCTAGATGAAATCACCGGGAAAATTGCGCGGTGTCATTCACCGGTGATCATTGCTGCTGTATTAAAATAAGTTGGGTGGTGCTCCAAGCTAAGGCGGAATTGCATCTAGTAGCAGTTTTCCCTCGTTTAACGAACCGAGGTTTATCGAACCAGTAGGACTTTGAAATCAACAACGAGGTGAATGTTGAAGATCTCTGGCACTTGACCTTCAACAGACGTGGACCTGAACACACTCAACCAAAATACTTTGCCCCCAACGGCGGAAAGGTTGTCAATCTTTCCGGTCTCGCAGAAAACAAAGCGGTTAATTGTATGATGAAATAGATAAAATATGAAAAGTGACCCGAGGAATAATGATAATTAAAAGCAAGTAAATGAGGTTGTAAACAATGTAAAAAGATGGACCGGGGGCCATGGGTTCACTAGTGGAGTCTCTCAAGTAAATAAAATATGCATGTGATGGGTGAATGAATTACAGCTAGGCAATTGACAAGATCATGACACAAACACAATTTAGCTATGACAAAAGGACATGATAATATTTATGGAGGCATCACGACTAGGAACAAAGACCGTTGAGTCTAACTGCGTCTTTGTCTAAAAAGTACACTGTGGGATCGCTATCCAGCCTGTCACCCAACGGTATTAAGTTGCAAGCAACAGACAATTGCATTAAGTAAACTGCATGAAGTAAGCAATACTAATATCAGAAGAGACATTAATACCACTGTTTTACCCTTAATAGCAACAGCACACCCTCGCCCTCAGACGTTTCTGTCACTTGTGCGCAGGAACAAAATGGTGCATGAACCCACTATCTAGCATAAATACCCTCTCTTGGAGATACACACAATCACTTGGCCAAAGTAACTACGCACACCGAAGAGCATGAAAGAACATAAATTACTCATATAAGAATCATGCACAATCTGAAATAACTTCATAATCCATCAGATCCCAGTAAACACATCACATAGCATTATAATAATCGATCTTGATCATGTTAGGTAGCTCACAAGATCATAAGACATAAAGCACAAGAGAGAGAGACTACCAACTAGCTACTACCATGGACCCGTAGTCCAAGGTGAGACTACTCACAAATCATCCCGGAGGAGGGCATGACGATTAAGAGCCCTCCGGGATTGATCTCCCCTTCGGCAAAGTGCCGGGATCAGCTTCAGATTGGACCCCCGAAGTAGGGTTTTCGGTGACGGCGCGTCGGGGTCGGGTTTCTGGAAAATAATGGCCGCCTCGACGTTTTTAGGTTATTTTTTATTTTATAGGCGTCGGAGGGTGCCGAGGAGGTGCCCAACGGGCATGGGCAGGCCCCACCCGCGGGTCCCCCTAGGGCCACGGCAGGAGGCCGTGTCTGCCCTGTGGGCCGCCTCCGAGGCTCCCCTTCAGACTCCGTCTTCGTCTTGGCGTAAAAATAATCCCCATAAATTTTGGTCCAATTCCGAGAATATTTCCAGAAGTAAATTTCTGAAACAAAAAGACAGCAGAAATAGGGAACTGGCACTTGGCATCTTGTCAATAGGTTAGTCCGACAAAATATATAAAAATGATATAAATGACCGTAAAAACATGTGACAATAACACAAAACTAGCATGGATCACTCAAAAATTATAGATATGTTTGAGACGTATCATCATCCCCAAGCTTAACTAATACTCATCCTCGAGTAGGTAAGTGATAACAAATAATTGTTGATGAGACATGCAACCAACACATTCTTGATCAAGATAGTGATGCAAATCAAAGGATGTGATTGAAGAGATACAAAACAATTGTCTATAATTGATAGCAAGAAAGCAATGAATAAACAAGTTGAATCATCCAAGCAAAACCTTTCATAAATAGTATGTCAAAGACATGAAAACAATGTGATCAACATATTTTACTAATTCACAAGGATAATAATTCAATGACAAAAGTGTTCGAGAATCAACACAAAGGAAGATGTAAGCATTAGCAAAGAGCTTCAACTTCCAACGGCTTATCTTATAGATAAAGTCAATATAAAGATTCATGTTTAATCTTGATAATGTAATATGCTCAACGATACCCAAGGTCAATGCTATATGTTTGCTTTTGTGGAGATAGAAGGAAAAAGGGAAAACTAACTCAACATTAAAAGTAAAAGAAAGGCCCTGTAGCGCCCCGACCCCAAAGATATACAGTGAAACGTTGTGTAACCGGTCATGCTACACAATCGAGGGTTACTGGGTTTACCAATCCCAGGCCAAAACACATTGGCAGGCGTGCTCGGAATACATCATCGGCACACAACACCCCGATCATGCCATAAGCTCAGACATCGCTTTCACGTATAGCTAAGAGACCAAGACTGCGGAACAACTGGCTCATCACAGACTCTACGACACAAGAGATCATAGTTCAACTCATATATGAGAAAGATAGCAAATATCACAATCAGAGGTCGCAGACCCATCATTACATCAAGCGAAAAGCAAATATAGTTGTCTAACAACAAGATCCAAATTATGGCCTAAGAGGCCTACAATAACATATCCCAGCCAGCCTGTTCCGAAACGTCCCAAGCTGCCACCTGGAACCCCAGACTACTCGTCGATGTCGATAAAGAACCCACATTCCAGTCCGGTGGCGTCCTCCTCTGAAACAAATAATAATCAACAAAGCAAGGCTGAGTACGACGTACTCGCAAGAATTAGTAGGGCGATATAGGCCCGATGCTGACGGAGGCTCTAATACTGTATAATGTAGCTGGTTTTGCATAAAGCTATTTTTCCATTTTCAAAGTCATCAGGACCCTTTGCATCGTCTACTCAGAATGTTTCCGAAAAGGGATTTGAGAGTAAACTTTCATCTGTGGTTCTCAACGAACCCTTTTGTAACCAGAAGCACCTCATCTCAACCAAGGCACTCCCTCGAATCACCCTCGAGGAAATGAACCTTTACCACACGTTGATTATGCAACCTCTAGCTGCCATATCAATTAAGTTAATGTTCTCTATGATCTTATCGTCTATTCCCAAGTTGTCCATAACCGCGGACACGGCTTTTCGAAAAGATTAAACCCTGCAGGGGTGTACTGTTTTTATCCATTGGTACCGTCCGACCCCTTGCCTGTACAATTAGCTCTCTTCCGGGGAAAGCCGGCAGGGCGGGCGCGGTTAAACCTTTACCTCGCATGAGACTATTCAAGGGTCATCGTGACGACAGGACAAGTTCAGTGCCTATTTCAACACCCTGCCCCATCGCCACTCCTATCACTGCCATCATCATCACATCATCATCATCATCATCACCGTCCACACACTCGCAAATGGCAAGCGCAAACTAGAGGACCCTTGGATACGCCCGCACAAGTTATTCAGTTAGTAAGGGGCCCATACCCCCACCGTTGGTAGCACGCTAGTCTTGGTTCAAGAGGTAAAGAACTCGCACCTAGGGGCAGGAACGAGACAAAACACCATCCTAGATGGCAACTCATCCCAGCCTTCGTAGTAGTTTAATTAAGCATCACATGTATCCACCATGCCCGAATCATTCCATCATCAACATCAATATGGAATTAATCAACGGACATAACTAGCATACGACTAAGCATGGCTAAGCATAGCTAAGCATATAAATACATCCATTATATCTTTGTCTCCGGCCAACACATCAAACCTATGGTTCATAGGAGGGGAGACATGTGATGGTTCGGGAAGACATGCATTTGTAGGATACTCTAAATCTTGACCAAAAGAGGCATTTGAATCGCATGCAATATTATGGTGGATAAAATAAGTTTGTAAAACAATAGTATGCTAGATGCCAAGAAGGTTAGGTTAGTTCTTGCCTTGCTGATAGTACTGGGCGCGTTGATCGTCGAGGTATTGTGGTGGAACCTCGACTCCTGAATCTATCGAAACACAACAATAACGGAAAAGAAATAAATAACACGAATACAAGGTGCAATGCACAATCATGATGAGATGGTCAATTTATGCATTGAAATCATATTGGGCATGTCCCACAAGTTAAATGGAACCCCTAAAATAAATATCGCAATTAATGGGTCAAAACTCCATACTTAACTTAGTGAATTGCATTATTATCCAAAATGTCCAGTACTAACTTATGGATCCTAAATGCATGAAAATGACATTATTAGATAGATATTGTCCTACTGATCATTTTGGTACTTCGTTTGCAATTTCCCGATTAACGATGAAGAAATGGTGATTTAAACGGTTATGCAATTTAAATCATTTTAACCAATTCGAAAATGACCTTAAAGGAAAAGTTATTTGCTTACTGTAATATTAGCATAGATAGATAGCATTTGCTTTGCTGGTCATTTTGGTACATCATTTGCAATTTTTGGATCGAAGTTCATCAAGTTATGATATTTTTAATAATGGATTTAATTCTGCCATTTCTTTTTTTATTAAATAAAGGTAATTTATTTTGGCCAATTAGTTTAACCAATGGCACTAACAGATAGGCATTTATCTCCTGAGCAAAATGACATATTATTTGCATTTTTTGGACTTACGGTTCAAAAGATATGGAATTTCAAAGTTTGAATCCATTTTCTGTTATTTGTTTTAATTCCAGAAAATAGCACCTAAACGTTTTTCACCGTGGGACTGGCTAGCCCGTGAGACAGACGGGTGGGGCAGCAGCCACGCTGGCATGCCATGTCGGCCAGCGGCCCACATGCAGGTTTGACCGACGGGGACGGCCAGGACCGGCGCGATGCGCGCGGTGACCGGCGCCAAGCCGCGGATCGACTCGTCGATTGCGCGCATTAGGGATCCAGGACGGGGCCGCATTGCGCTCAGCATGGCGAGGGGAACTGGGTGATGGCGCTAGGGACCCTATGGTCACTGGGAAGTGCACCGGCGACGAGCTACGGCGGAGGCTTCGGTTCGGCCTTCGGCTAAACGGCGAACCAGAGGGGGAGAGAGAGAAAGGAGAGGTCCGGGAGGACCGTGAGCTCACCCTGAGCGCATGGGTGTGCTCGGCGGAGGCGGATGAGCTCGGACGGCGCCGGATTTGAGCTCGGATGGCGGTGAGCGGCGGCGGCGGAGATGGTTTGATTCGCGCGAACGGCGGCGTCCTAGCACGCACGGCTCGGGGAGGAGGTAGAGAAGAGCACGACGGTTCTTCTGCCCTAGGCCGATCTGCTCCGGGTGGTCTCCAACGTCGGTGGTGAGCGGCGGCGGTTCGGTCAGTCGGCGGCCATGCTCCGCTCGATCTAGGGTTTCAGCAAAGGGGAAAAAAGGAGGGGGAGGAGGATCATGTGGTCGAGGGGGTCCTCTTTAGTCTCCATGGGGGCCAGGGAGATGAGGGAGCGACAGTGGAGGCCGTGGTGGGGCGCGGCCATGGCACACTGTCGCCACAGGGGAAAGGGATGACAGGTGGGTCCCCCTGTTAGGGATCTCTCTTTTTCTTTTTCCATTTTTGAGAAACCAGCAGACTTTAGGTATTTAATTGAGGCCCTTAATTAATTTTAGAAATTCTGGAAAAATTCAGAGAGCCAATATATACTATTTTGAACCTGTGATAAAATTTGCAGCCCATTTGAAAAACATTTCATGTGGTAACATTTCAGAATTTGCTCTCTTGCAATTTAGGGCTTTATCCAAATATTTGAATTTGCAAATGCTTTAAATTTGGCAACAATTATATTTGTAGTTGTTGGAACTTCCTGGACAATATGAGAATTTAAATTGGGAGTTTGTTCATCATTCACATCATCATATTTGGTTTCTTATTTGTTGCCTCCTTATTATTTCATGTGAAGCACATATGGATGAGGGATGCCATGATGCAACTGAGATGCAAAAAGTGAAAACTTTACTCATATTTTCAGGTACCAAAAGTGGGGCTGTTACAGGCCCTTCGCAGAGGGAAGCAGGGATTAGTCATGTGCTAGAGCTTTTTGGTTTTTAAAACAGAAGTAAAATGATTTTGAGGTATGCATGCTTTCGTCAATGACTTCACAACAGAGAAACTATCTAGTCCCTCATGACAAGCAAGGTTTTTAGACTTGTGAGAGCAGCTGGTTCTTAGAAGAGCGAGTACGCTCTTCTTTCTCCTTGGTTTCACCACTGTCCAATGTTTGGGCCGATTTCTCAGATTTGCATTGCCCGGAGTAGAATTGTGAGTTATATTTATATTTTTGCTTAAGCTGCTCTCGAGTTGATTCAAGTGAAGACGTAATCCATCAACGTCGGGTGAAAGGGGGGAAATGACCTCGCTTGTCACAAGTTATACCTAGCTCTCTACTGCTCCCTCATGAGATTAAAAACAGAGGCACAAAGAAGAAGTATTTTGAATTTTTAAAGGTAGCACATGAAAAATTTACTTGGAATGGTAGGAAATACCATGCATAGGTAGATATGGTGGACTCAGCTGGCAAGAAAGTTTGGCTTTGGGGAATGGATGCACGAGTCAAACATACACTCAGTACGAATTTTTAGACTTAGAAAAAAAGTGTTTGAAGAAAACATCTAACAATAACCGGTAACAGAACAACCTAAGACATTTACCGGTCATAACCATAAAAACTCTACACCGTCTCCCTTGTTGACCAAACAATTCTTTTGATGGAAAGATTAGCACTATGAATTAACAACTGTCAAAACCACACAATTTCAAGCTTTCAACCATATTTCTTTACTAATCAATTCTACTCAAATAACCAGCAAGTTTAAGCATTCAAATTAACATCTCAAAACAATTGAGAAGCATCAAGTATCCACACCATGATCTACAAAACTATGCAGGCTTTTCATTTTATTCTATCATCACACAAACAACATTTTGTCGCATTGACAATTGAAACAATTTTTCAACAACAACTCTCCAACAAGAATAAGTGAAGAACAAGAGAATTTAACTTAACAACTAGCAGCTCTAAACAAGATAAAAGCTAAAAGCGAGATTACTAGAAAACAGACAGTAGCTAAGAATACTCAAAAAGATATAAGCGAAGCAAAGGAGTATTCAAACTAAAAAGCGGAGCATGTCTCTCCCACACAAATAAAGCTAGGATCCAACAAAGATATGACTAACAAACAAACAAACAAAACTGAAAGTAAAAAGATACTCCAAGCATAGCACATAATATGTAAAGTGATAAAAACGAAGTTCAACGAACACGACCTTATGATAGTCGATGAAGATGAGGGGATGCCTTGGGCATCCCCAAGCTTTGACTCTTGATAGTTCTTGATATTCAGAGGGAGTGCTATGGGGTCATCCCCAAGCTTGAGCTATGATCCATCCTCGATTTCTTCATATTCCTCTCCTTTGGAACTTAAAAACTCCCTTCACACAAAACTTCTCATAATTTGATTAGGGGTAAATTATCCGTTTGCCATCAGTTGTGTCCATGTACTCAGTTTTGCCCCTAGCTTGGAATCGTCCTCAGTTTTGCCCCTAGTATGTGCGCAAGGACTCGTTCCGTCAATTTGCGCCATCTCCGTCAGGTCAGCGTGTTTGACTCGGCCCTTACAGGTGGGACCAGGCGGAGGCCATCTCCGTCAGGTCAGCGTGTTTGACTCGGCCCTTACAGGTGGGACCAGACGCGTTACACAATCAGACCGTTGCTGGCCGATGCTTGTGGGACCCAGTAGATAACCGTTGCTTGTGGGACCCAGCAGTAAGTCGCCGTTGCTGGCCGCGGGTGTGCGATAAAATCCCGGCGGAATGCTCCACCGGATGTCGCAGCGGTGAGCAGCAATCAGCCGAGTGTGCGACGGGGTTGGAGGCGGACACGCGCAGAGGTAGGCGGCGACCCCTGTTGGTAACTAGGAGCCGGGAGCGGGCGGCCGAGAGGGCGGCGTCGAGATCCCCTTCATCACCGGCGGCGGGAAGATTGCTGTGGAGGGCGCGGCCGTCTGCTGCAGCTAGAGGGGACGTGTGCGGAGGCGTTGAGATCCCGATTGGCTGCGGGCGGCCGCCAATCGAGCTCCATGTCTTCTTCGAGCTCCCGTGCCATCTCGCGGATCGAGATTCCGGCGGGCATGGAGATGCCGGTGTTGCTCTGTCCGCGGTGCAGGGGGGAGGTTGTTCGGAAGATTTCGGGGACACTGAAGAACCCAAATCGACCGTTCTATGTGTGCGAGAACAAGGGGGTAAGAATCGGGGCAATTTGACTTTTTTCGTGGTCGGGATCATTGAGCAATACGGTTGATCTGTTTGGCTTTCATGCAGGTAAAGCATTTCTTCCTTTGGGTCGATGTTCTGGCCGAGAGACTGATGAACGAACTGCTAGAGGAGCACGAGGAATGGCTTCCCATCCTGCCACAGACGGCAGCGGCCGCAGCGCGAGCTCCGGAAGAGGAGATGCAGGGCGGAGCACACATTGAATCAATAGAGGTAGCTGTTGAGCTTAGTAGGTTGAACCAGAAGGTTAGGATGCTCGAACAGCGAGCACAAAAACCCATTTGCAATTGGTTTGCAATTACATTTGGGCATTTGTGGGTATAGTGATCGCACTCGGTGTTTTTATGAAATTGTATGGAAAGGAATGAATTTGGGAGGGATTTGTATGCTTGAAATTGTGTGAAAAATGTAGAAGAAATGGGAAATTCAGAAACTTTCATCAGTGAAATTCAGTTAAATGCTCTGCCTTTCTGTAAAAAAACTTTCTATTGGGCCAACTCTATCCAATTAGGCCCATTCGGGGTGGGCAAATTAGAAGGGTGGGTTGTGCCGAAAAAAAAGGTGTAAAATGAACAAAAATGGGGTTTGGCTGGGAATCGAACCCAAGACCCCGTGGTTTTGGGGAGTATAGTGCTGCGCTAGTGACCGTTAGGGCTGATGGAAAGACTTTGACATGGCAAAGGAAGGAGACTATACATAGTGAGTTCTTTACTTGGTTTATTAGGGTTTAAAACGCATTTTGTACTGAATGTTTTGGACACACGTGAGAGTGGTTTTCCTTTGGGTTTTGTACTTAATTTTTGGACACGCATGTTTGCATGCACACAGTTAGATTATAGTTTACTCATAGTTAGATTTTTTCAACACATTGTTTTCCCTAGAAATTGTTGTACACATACCCTTTTATAATAACTCTTTATATTATATTAGCACGGACGGGAACATATACACATATATTAAACATTGGCCCCTTTTACATATAGATAGAGGGGCCCGACGCGGATTACATATATTAAACAAAAAAAAAAGTCCATTAATAGGGCCCTAAATATAGAGGGCCCTAACCTAACCGCCGCCTAGCCGCCGGCGGTTGGCCTACTTCTTCCACCAGTTCCACGCCGCCGCCCTGTTCGCCATCTCCTGCTTCTCCCTCGNAGGGGCCCGACGCGGATTACATATATTAAACAAAAAAAATGCAATAGGGCCCTAAATATAGAGGGCCCTAACCTAACCGCCGCCTAGCCGCCGGCGGTTGGCCTACTTCTTCCACCAGTTCCACGCCGCCGCCCTGTCCGCCATCTCCTGCTTCTGCAAGGCCCGGCGATTGGCCTCGCGCATCCTGGCGTCTCCCTGTCACGGCTCTTCTTGATGCGCCGCCAGAGAGCCTTCTCCTCCGCCTCCCCTCCTCCCTCGCCAACTCCTTCTCCTCCGCCTTCTCAAGAAGGTCGAGAAGGCGGTTCTTCTCCTCGTCGGAGCGGTTGTCGACGCGGTCGGGGTCGGGGCGGTGGAAGAAGTAGGCTGACTCGTGCAGCACCTTGGCCTTGCGCTTCCGCTTGGCAGAGGGATCGATGCCCAGCGCCTCCGCCGTGATCTCCGGCTCCCACCAGGGCCGAGCCTTCGGCTGGTTGTCTTCGTCGCTGACGGACTCGGGGCTGGAAGGGAGAGAGAGCTTCGACATTGTAGAGGCAAAGGGGCTGGAGAGGGATGAGAAGAGGGAAGAGGAGGCAAAGGCAGTATTTAAAGACCCGACGACGTGTGAATTAATCGGGGTAGATGAAAGCCACTGTGTGAAAACGTAAGAAGATAGATGAAGAAGCAACGTGGAGAATCGATGCATTAGGCGTAGGACAGGTAGCAGTACGTGCGCGCATTAGGCGGTCAAAGCGGTGCCCTGCGTAAATATATGATGCGACGTAGCATGCGTGCATTTAAACCCTGATGAAATCCAAAGTCTCACGCCAAAGTCTGCGTAGCTGCGTGCATTTAAACCAGCCCATAGTTCCACGCCAAAGCCTGCATGGTGCGACGCGACATGGTGTCATCTTGAAAAACGAGGCGTGGTGCAGGCCAGCTGCGTCGCTGCAAATAGCGCTGGTGAACGTCGAGGTCTACGTCGAGGTCTACTCTGGAAAAACTAGGCATGCAGGTCTACGTCGAGTTCTGCATGCATCGGGCTGGTGAACGGGGCCCAGTAGTCAGTGGCCGTTATTGCATGCACAGCGTCATTTTCAATCGTTTGATCGTAAGGAACGGTGCAGATCGAGTACATGGATGCAAACCTCGATCAGATGCTACGGTTTTATCAGATGCTACGATGTTTATTCGACCTATATAATGTGGAGAAGAATCGCAGAAGATGGTTTTTGTAATATGGGAATCTGTTATTTGAATTCAGAATGTAAATTTCCTATTCTTCGGTGAGTTTTTGACTTTTTTCATTTTCAAAGTTTTAAAACCACCTCATCTCCACCTTGCCTAAATAAGAAATTGACGCGAAGAAACTTGTAATTTGAATTTGAACGTACTTTGAATTTCTTCAAAAGTTTGAAACTTGTGTGACATCCAAGTCATTTCTAAGTTGTTATGCTCGTGTTGGAAACAATCCTAGCCCTTTTGGTAGGGTAACATCTCCAACAACCAATCGGCTCTACAAAATGAGCTAGAAAAGCGCCCCAAAGGTAGCCCAAACAGCCCCATTTCTAATCCGACCAATTTTTCGACCTTCTCTAAATGACCTCAAACTCTAGGATTAACATCTAGTGCACTAATATAGTGTTCTTGACCAATATCAAGTCATTTTATTAATCTATAAATGTACAACATCTCTTCACCCTTTGACTTATACGGCAGAAGTGAGAAATCACCACCATGTACATGAATTGTTTGGTTGAATGTACTTATACTTTCTTTATCAACTGAAATGGTTAGTATATGACATCAGAAGACTACGTGTGCAGATTTGCATTTTTCTGATGTTTTTTGAATATCCTATGAATATTTGAATTTGGGTCAAACCGTAGGGTTGACCAACATTTAAACAAGTTTAAAACATGAAAATGAAAAACTAAGCCTGGATCCTTCTTATTCACTACAAAATGAAGCTTTGGGGAGGTTTCCCAAGATTTCATGTTGGAAAACTTGGACTTCATTTGGCAGAAGTGAGAAATCACCACCATGTACATGAATTGTTTGGTTGAATGTACTTATACTTTCTTTATCAACTGAAATGGTTAGTATATGACATCAGAAGACTACGTGTGCAGAGTTTGCATTTTTCTGATGTTTTTTGAATATCCTATGAATATTTGAATTTGGGTCAAACCGTAGGGTTGACCAACATTTAAACAAGTTTAAAACATGAAAATGAAAAACTAAGCCTGGATCCTTCTTATTCACTACAAAATGAAGCTTTGGGGAGGTTTCCCAAGATTTCATGTTGGAAAACTTGGACTTCATTTGACAGAAGTGAGAAATCACCACCATGTACATGAATTGTTTGGTTGAATGTACTTATACTTTCTTTATCAACTGAAATGGTTAGTATATGACATCAGAAGACTATGTGTGCAGAGTTTGCATTTTTTTGATGTTTTTTGAATATCCTATGAATATTTGAATTTGGGTCAAACCGTAGGGTTGACCAACATTTAAACAAGTTTAAAACATGAAAATGAAAAACTAAGCCTGGATCCTTCTTATTTACTACAAAATGAAGCTTTGGAGATTTTTCTGATTTTTTTTGAATTATTTTGATTGTTTTCAAACCCTAAACCCTCTCTCCCTATTCTACGAACTCTGAACATGTTCATAGGTGATAGCTCATTTGTGTGAAGCCTTTTTTCATGAAAATGACCTACACCAAGTTTATATTTTTTTCTCATAACCTTGTCACATATGACGGCTATGTGCGCAAGAATTTCAACATTTTGATTTTTTTTGAATTTTTTAAAAACATTTGAACTTGATTTCGACAGATCACTTCAAAAAGTGATTTTTCAAAAAAACGCCCCTATACCGAGTTTATATTTTTTTATGGTAACTAGGTCTCCTAAATGGACGAACCCCGTTGAGTTTGTATTTTTTCGATTTTTTGTAATTTAGTTATGATTTTTTGAAATCTGGTCAAACCCTAATAACCCCGTTGACTGGCTCAAAACCCTTCAGGAATGCTCCAAACCCTAGCGTCGAACGTCCGCCGTCGGATCCTACCAAGCGCCAAACACCACCCGTCAGATGTGGGGGCAGGCATGCGCGATCCGCGCGACGCTGGTTCTGCTTCCTGATTGGCTACTCTTTGCATCGGACGGTTGCGCTCGGCTCAGCCACAGCGATCCGCGAGACGCTCGTTCTGCGCTCTGATTGGTTGGTCCGCGAGACAACCAATCAGAACAGCGATGGTTTCTGCGCTCGGATAGGTTGGTCTGCGAGACATGGTTCAACCATATGACAGAAGGAAACATATGATTTTCTATTAAAATCATCCAAACATCAGTTCAAAAAAAAACATCCAAACATAGTTGTACCATAGGTCATTCAACATAATACAACATCATTCATAATGTTTCATAAATTATTCTTGGTTCCAACTCAATCTACACCGCGTCGAGGCTTCTTTGCCGCTATGCTCCTTGTGGATTCTTATGCTTCTTTGCCACTGTGCTCCTGTGATCCTTGGGTCATTGCTTCTTCTCTTCTCCTTTTGGAAGTCTTCTTGAAGCAACCACAGAGCTGTACAAGGACAAAAAGGGCAGAGTGAGAAAATTTTCAAGTGATAAATGTACTAGTGTTGTGGCAAGATTGACATACCTGGCAGAATCACAATCACAGAATGTTGTGGAAACCATCAGTTGGAGCCTCATTTGGAGCCACATTGTCACCATCAGTTGGAGCCTCATTGTCATCATCATTTGGAGCCACAATGTCACCATCAGTTGGAGCCTCATTGTCAACATCAGTTGGAGCCTCATTTTGATGATCATGGTCCATTTGATCAAAAGGGAAATCATTTGAACCTTCATATGGAGCCTCATAAGCAAAATCAGATGGACCATTTTGATCACCATCAGTTGGAGCCACATTGTCATCATCATTTGGAGCCACATTGTCATGCTCTGTTCCAACCGGCTGCTCATCATCATCATCATCATCATCATCATCATGCTCATGCTCTTGCTCTGTTCCAACCTGCTGCTCATCATCATCAGTTTCATCCAAACGCTCTCCGAACGCTGGATCTACTGCGTGATCACAATACCTACCGAAATGACCAGACCCACCACACCTGTTGCACTTACGCTTCCTCGCTCCAAGTCCAGCTCCTTCGCTGCGAGCTCTTATTCGACTCTTCCTCGGTCTACCTTTTGCTCTCTTCAGAACTGGAGCACGGAGCTTGAATGCAGGGTTCACTACATCCCATTGATGTTTTCCCTCCCATAGTAGGTAAAGGAACTGCATATGTGTCTTGAACCTTGCAACAGAGTAGTACTCATGCACATATTGCTGTATGTTCCCTGCTGGACCTGACAGAGTGGTGATGAAAAACAATGCATGAATGCATGGCAACCCAGTTATCTGCCATTGCCTACAACTGCAAGTTCTAGATTCTAAATCCACTGGATATTTCCATTCCCTCTTCTCTTTATCCATAAATGCTACCTCTGCTTTGGTAGCCGAGCAAAGTTTCATGCTCATGTCCAAGCCTTCAGTTTTTTGCTTCAATTCATTCAACACGGCAGGGATGACAATGTGGCCCATGAATTTTGCCGCGGCTATATTTGCCCGGAAATGAAACTTTTCCATGTACTCTATTCTTATCTTGTCCAGCAAATCCACCATATAGAGACCCTTTAGTTTTCGGATGGTTGAGTTGAAAGACTCTGCAAGATTATTGTGCACATAGTCAACTTTGCTCAGTTCACTGAATTGGCTTCTGGCCCATAAATTGGAGTGGTGTGTTTCCAAGTATCCTTCACTTTCTCATTCTTGTATAACTGCCTCATGTGATAGTTGTGCTTCTTGACACTGCAAGTCAAAGCTGCTGGCCATAAATTGTCGCTATACACTTTTCCTTTGAATTTCTTCGCAAAATTTGCAGCAAGATGACGCATGCACTCCCTATGCTCTACTCCAGGGAACACATTGTCCACGGCCACTTCTAAACCCTTGCAGGCATCTGTATGAAATTACCAACCCATTGGGATGTCCAATAGCCCGGTGCAGATTCTGGAAAAACCAAGTCCAGCTCTCCTCAGACTCTGTCTCCAGCACACCATACGCAACTGGAAATACAAAATTATGTGCATCAACTGCACAAGCTGCCACTAACTGTCCTTTAAACCTCCCTGTCAGAAAAGTAGCATCAACAGCCAAATACGGCCTGCAGCCTACCAAAAAACCCTGGCAACAAGCCTCAAAGCAGACAAAAACCCTCCTAAAGCATTCCTTGGTCCTTGTCACTCCCTTTATTTTGTACTCCACCGTGTGGTGGTCAATTTTTACAATACTACCTGGGCTGGTCCTCTCCACTTCAGCTTTGAATGAATACAATAATTCAAAACTTTCCTGCCAGTCACCGTAAATAGAATCCAAAGCTTGATTTCTACCATTGAACACCCTCATGTATGGTAAATCAATCTTGAACTTCTCTTTTATGTTCTTCATCAATTCCTTTGTACCAATTTGATTGTCTTCTGTCACCCACTTCTTTACTTCTTCAGCCACCCATCTTGACTTGGCTCTACTGATTGTTTCCTTCCTAAGTGTTGATTCCTTGCACGTGTGGCTAAATGGGTTCACCTTCACCTGAATATTTGTGCTCTTTTGCATTTTAGATGCATGCATCCTCCATTGACAACCCTCAGTCGGACAATGCACTCTGTCTCACATGAAATTTCTCCTTCTCCTTATGCTTAGCAAACATGGTAGCGAGTTCTTCATCATTTGTAACTGCCACCCATCTGTTTCCCCCATCGTAGTATTTGAATTCCACTTCATCATGCAAACCCAAGGATATGGACTGCAAATTACCTCCCCAAATTGTCTAAAACTCCAATTGCAATCCACTGGCAAAGGATAATCGAAACCTCCCGTGAATTTCTTGTTATTCTCTGCATCGACGACATACCGGTCCCTTCTAATATTCAGCAAGAAAGCAAACCGCAATTCCATCCTAACCAGAAAAATAGAGACGAATTCAGCACACCACGAAATGCGAATTCAGCACGCCAATTGCAAAATCAACATAAACCGAGTGCGTCTCATGTCTAATCGAATGTTCAAATGCAGAGGTGAGCTCCAACTTACCCCTCGAGAACCCAGTCGTGGATGCGGCGGGTGTCCGGCCTGACGATTGCCTCGCCAGCTACTCCACGGTCGCATCCGCTCGCCATTTTGCCCTGGAGTTCACCCTCTTACTTCCTCTGCCTCGCCAACCCCAGCGCTCCCCGCCGGGCGCACGGAAGGAGCCTCGCCGCGGTCGAGCAGCTGGTGGGCGCAGCGGGACAAGCTAGTGGCGGTGGAGCAGGTGACGACGGAGCACGGCACGCTGGAGCACGTTGCGGTGGAGGTGTGGCTCTATACGCGGGACGGACGCGGCGGCGCAGGTGGCGGCCGTGGAGGTGGCGGCGGCGGCGCAGGTGGTGGCGGCGGCGCAGGTGGCCGTTCGAGAGCAGGTGTCGTGCACGGTTAGGTCAGGTGGTGGCCGTTATTTCGCACCGTCGCCGGTCCCACATGTAAGAAGTTACCTGGTCCCACCTGTAAAATGCAGACCAAGTCCACTAGCACCTTGCCCGGTCCCACCTGTAAGAAGTAAACTGGTCCCACCTGTAAGACGCGGACCAAGTCCACTAACGCCTAACAGACGGAATCCGCTTCAGACTAGCCGTTTGGCCTCGCCATAGTAGCTGCAACTGAAGTAGTGGCAAAACTGTAAGCCATTTGAAACTAGTGGCAAAACTGAGTACTACCAAGCCTCTAGTGGCAATCTGTTAAATGACCCTAGTAAAAAAGAGTGGATCAATTTGCCCAACTTCAAATCCACGGTCTAACAATAACTCTCTAAGGTGCTCATACCACGCATGTGGGGCTTGTTTAAGTCCATAGAGCACCTTATCAAGCTTGTAGACATGGTTAGGGAAGTTGAGGTCCTCGAACCCCGGGGGTTGCTTAACGAACACCAACTCCTTTAAGGGACCATTGAGAAAGGCACTTTTAACATCCATTTGTTGCAATTTAAAGTTATAACAGGATGCATAAGCAAGAAGGATACGGATGGACTCAAGGCGAGCCACGGGAGCACAGGTCTCTCCAAAATCAATGCCTTCAACTTGAGAGTACCCTTGAGCCACCAATCTAGCCTTGTTCCTCACAACCATGCCATGTTCATCTTGTTTGTTCTTGAAAATCCATTTTGTGCCAATAACATTGCGGCACNGCAGGTGTCGTGCACGGTTAGGTCAGGTGGTGGCCGTTATTTCGCGCCGTCGCCGGTCCCACATGTAAGAAGTTACCTGGTCCCACCTGTAAAATGCGGACCAAGTCCACTAGCGCCTTGCCCGGTCCCACCTGTAAGAAGTAAACTGGTCCCACCTGTAAGACGCGGACCAAGTCCACTAACGCCTAACAGACGGAATCCGCTTCAGACTGGCCGTTTGGCCTCGCCATAGCAGCTGCAACTGAAGTAGTGGCAAAACTGTAAGCCATTTGAAACTAGTGGCAAAACTGAGTACTACTAAGCCTCTAGTGGCAATCTGTTAAATGACCCTTATTACAAAACCAAGGTTATCGAATCCAGTAGGACTTGGAGAAGGATCTAGCAAGGTGTCAACGGCACCAGCAAAACTTCTGCTGACGGAAGACCTGGACCTGCACACAATCACTAACAAGCTACTTTGCCCCAACAAAACATAGAGGTTGTCAATCTCTCCGGCTTGCCAAACACAAAGAATTAAATGTGTGGATGTAAAATATGATGATGATGAAATATGACCAGCGAGCAAACAATTATGAAAAGTTATGGAAACGGTTGTAAAAAATGTAGGAAAATAGGACCGGGGTCCACAGTTCACTAGAGGTGTCTCTCCAGAAGATATACATAATGGGTAAACAAATTACAACATGGCAATTGACAGAATTGTAGGCGCACAACAAGGCTATCATAAAACAATATAGTTCACCGCTTCATCTAATATGGGCATTACGTCAAAATACATAGACCGTTATCCAACTGCAACTATGACTAATAATCTACTCTGGGATCGCCATCCAGCATGTCACCCAAAAGTATTAAGTTGCAAGCAACAGATCATCGCAATAAGCAAAGTGCATAATGTAACCATGTCACCCAAAAGTATTAAGTTGCAATCACACCTTTTTTTCTCCCTAGTGGCAATAACACATCTCTAGCCTTAACCGTTCCTGTCACCGAACTCAGACAAAGAGAGGCATGGACTCACTATCTAGCATAAATACTCCCTCATACAACACTAACAATCACTTGGCCAAAGCAACCACTAGCATCAAAGAGCATGCAAGATCATAGATAAAGCACATAACTGAACAAAAGTAATGACTTCCACAATTCATCGGATCCATGCAAACACAATCATGTAGCAGTTACAAATAGATGATCTTGATCATGATAGACAGCTCACAAGATCTAAACAATGGAGTACAAGGAGGAGAGACAACCATCTAGCTACTGCTATGGACCCGTAGTCCCGTGGTGGACTACTCACGCATCACTCCGAAGGCAGGCATGGTAATGTAGATGCCTCCGGCGTCGATTCCCCTCTCCGGTAGGGTGCCGGGAAGAGCTTCAGAACCCCTCCGAATTAGGGTTGGAGATGGCAGTGGCCTCGGCGACTTCTAGCGAATATGATCGGGCTCTCCTCTGTTTTTAGGTCAGAGGGGATTTTATAGGCGAAGGGGCAACGCGAGGAGATGGACAGGGCCCCCAGGTGGGACCCACGCGCGGCCAAGGGGGGCGGCCAGGTGCCACCTGGAGCCCCTGTGGCTCCCCTCCGGCTATCCTTCGGGCTCCGTCTTTGTTTCATATTGAAAATAATTCCCGTAAATTATGAGCGCAATCCGAGAAACTTCCCAGAACAACTTTTCTGAAACAAAAAGATAGCAGAAAACAGGAACTGGCACTGGGCATCTTGTTAATAGGTTAGTTCCATAAATCATGCCAAAATGATATAAAAATATTGTAAAAACATGTCGCATTGCTATAATATCAAGCATGGAACATAAAAAATTATAGATGCGTCTGGGACGTATCAGCATCCCCAAGCTTAACTCCTGCTCATCCTCGAGTAGGTAAGTGATAACAAAATAATTTTTGAAATGACATGCTGCCAATCACAATCATGATCAACTAATCGTGTAAAGCATATGAACTGAATGCAATGATCCAAAACAAAGGTTCATTGAATGAAACGAGCAATGATTAACCAGGTAAAACATCTAGATAAGAATCTACTAGCAAAGAGTACTTTCAAGTTTTAAAAGCATAACACTTGACAATGATTGATAAATCACAAAGCAATATTGATTCAACAAAGGAGTTTGGCCAACACAAAGGAAGATTTAAGTTTTCAGCAAAAGCTTCAACTTGCAACTAGTTTATCTCAAGATAAAGTCAATACAAAGTTTTCATAGTTAGACATAAAGATAATATGAAGTAAAACATGAACCAAAGTTGATACCAAGTGATTGCTTGAGGAGTTTATAAGGAGGAGGAAGACTGACTCAACATAAAAGTGAAAGAAAAGCCCTTCGCAGAGGGAAGCAGGGATTAATCATGTGCTAGAGCTTTTGATTTTTTTGATTTTTGAGAGAAGTAAAACAGTTTTGAGACATGCATGCTTTCGTCAACGACTTCACAACAAAGAAACTAGCTAGTCCCCCATAACAAGCAAGGCTTTTAGACTTGTGAGAGCGGCTGGTTTTAGAGGAACGAGTACATTCCTCTTTCTCCTTTGTTTCACCACTAACCAATGTTTGAGTTGATTCCTCAGATTTTCATTGTGCGGAGGAGAATGGTGAGTTATATTCATATTTTGCTTAAGCCGCTCTCGGGTTGATTTAAGTGAGGACGTAAACCATCAACACCGGGTGAAAGGGGGGAAATGACCTTGCCTGTCACAAGTTATAACCAACTTCTCACTGCTCCCTCATGAGCTTAAAAAACAGAGGCACAAAAAGGAGAATTTTGAATATTTTAAAGATAGCACATGAAAAATTTACTTGGAGTGGCAGGGAAATACACATGTAGGTAGGTATAGTGGACACAAATGGCAAAGATATTTGGCACGGGGAGTTGGATGCACGAGAAGTATTCCCGCTCAGTACAGAATTTTTGGCTTAGCAGGATATCAAGCAAACACATAGCATCAACTTGGTTCTATGAATGACTACAGATATACATCATGCATAATGACATGGGTGTGCCCTTCGGGTGCACCACGGTTTGCATATATGGTGTTCAAATAACGTCGTGGCCCGCGGAACAAGGCCAAAGAGGAGGCCCATACCAAAGGAAACAAGCCCAATATTAGATAAGGCTGATGGGGTCGCAGCATGGAAAACAAAAAAAATTCCTACGCGGCAAGCGGAATAAACCCCAAGGATCTAGATCTACTAGATGAAGATAGCGAAGGTGAGATCCAATCTCTTACCCTTGAAGATCAACAAACGCGTTTTGTCGGTGCAGGGGTTGGTTAGTCGATCCCCGCAACTAGACTCGTCTAGTCGCGAGGAGATGTATTATCCTCGAGATCCAATCTGGTGAAGTGCAGCAACGGGCAGCACCTCCGCGTCGTCCACACGTACGGCTCGATGAAGACGTCGACTCCTTGATCCCGCAAGCAAGAGGACGTGGCCTTGATGATCTCAGCAGCACGACGGTAGTGCCGGTGATGATGACGATCTCCGCGAGCAGGGCTTCGCCAAGCCAAGCAAGGGGAGAGGGAGAGGTGGAGGTGGCGCAGCACCCTAGGGTTAGGGAGGTGCGGCAGCTCAAGGTGGAGGTGGTGGCACGGCAGCCCTCCGGGAAGGAGGGGTGCGGCTAGGGTTTTAGGGTGGAGGAGGTGGTGCGGCAGGGTGCTTGGGGCGGCAGCTTAAGGTGTGTCGCACCCCTCCTCTCCCCCCCCCCCTTTTTATAGGTGGCCGGCTAGGGTTGGGGTAGGGGCCGGCCGGCCCCCTTTCTTGCCCCCCAAGTTGGAGTCCATCTAGGACTCCTCCTTGGGCCCCTTTCCTAAAGGGTGGAGGGCCCAACTCCTAGTCCAACTAGGAGTGGGTTCCCCCCCTTCCTTAGCCGCATGCCCATGTGGGCCATTGGGTGGTGCGGCTGGCCCAAGTGGCCAGCTGCACCCCTTTGGTCCATGTGGGCCCCATACAATATGTGGTTCCACTTCTAGAACCTTCTAGAACATTCCGGAACCTTCCGGTACCCTATAAATAATTTCCGGAACTTTTCCGAAACCTCCGGAAACCACTTTCCATATATGAATCTTATTCTCCGGACTCCTCCGGAACCTCTCGTGACGTCCGGGATCCCATCCGAGACTCCGAATCACCATTTGTTCGTTTCATCATTTAATTCATCGCAAAACCTAAATTCATCGGAACGTTAAGTGTGTGACCCTACGGGTTCGAGAATGCATAGATATGATCATATCAATAATTAATAGCGGGACCGGGATGCCCATATTAATTCCTATACACTCAACGAAAACCTTTTTCTCGATTGAACCACGATGCCGGAGATTCAATTGATCTCATATACGATTCCCTTTGTCTCACGATATTTTACTTGCCCGAGATATAATCGTTGACATCCCCATGTCCAGTTCTATCTCGTTACCGGCAAGTTCTCTTTACTCGACCATAATATAGGATCCTCGTGATTACCACCTAATCACCTGTCTACAGACTTTTGATGCTATATTACTGAGAAGGCCCGGAGATATCTTCTCCGTCACATGGAGGGACAAATCTCACTCTTGATTCATATCACCCAACAACCCACCATCGGAGATGCCTGAAAGCCACCTTTATAATCACCCAGTTACGAAGTGACGTTTGATGTCCACAAAGTATTCCTCCGGTGAACGGGAGTGATATAATCACATGGTCTAAGGAAACTATATTTGGCATATGAAAGTGTTGACAACAAAACTTTTGTGACACGATTAATTGCAACTCTTTATTTGGGTCATGTCCATCACACCATTACTCTTAATGATATGACTCCGTTATCAAGTGACTATAACAAGTCCATAGTTAGGAAACTCTAACTATCTCTTGATCAACGAACTAGTCCTGTAGAGGCTCACTAGGGACTCCGGGTGTTTATATTCCACACATGTATTATGTTTCCATTTAATACAATTATAGCATGGATAATAAACTATTATCATAAACTTGAATATGCTTAATAAACCATTTTATTATTGCCTCTAGGGCATATTCCCAACAAAGGCTTAAGTCGGTTACGAATTGTAACCCTAGTCGGTAGAGGATTCCTGAGACCTAGCCCTACTATTTAAGGGCTGGGAGGGCTACCGACGGGGGGACACTCATACTAGCCACCAAAAACCTAGCGAGATCGCATCTACCGATCTCGCCATTGTAGCTCTCTTGTAACTCCATCAATCAATACCAGACAAGCAGGATGTAGGGCTTTTACCTTTGGGGGCCTGAACCTGGGTAAATCTTGCTTGTCAGCCGACGGATTCAACAACACCACCATCTTATCCTCTTCTCTAAACCCAAGGATGACCTCCGAGGGATTTGACGTGGTAACCCCACGTCAATTGGCGCCGTCTGTGGGAAAGACTGGTGTTGGATCTACGGATTCGGCGGCTTCATCATCGACAACCGGCATATCGCCGGTCCTGCAATCGCCGATCTTCTTCGGCTCTCTGGGATTCAGCCCGTACTCGCCAGTCATGCTTCCGACCTTCGTAGATCTGCACGCAGGCGTGGATGTAAGCTTCGGCGAACTACGCTTCTTCGTCAACAAGTGGGGCACTCTCCGCCTCACGGACGCACCGCACCTCGCGGCAACAGTACCCGCTACTTCATCGACTACTGCAGCGGAATCCGCCCCATCATCAGCTGCGTCAGCATCCGCCATGTCCTTCGACGATGAATTCTTGAGCGATTCGCTCGATGAAATCGTGTCGTTCTCGACTACGACACCACGATCTTCATCGCCAACCACCAATCTCGCACGCACGACTGAACTGGCAGTCGCGCCTTATACTTTGTCGACTCCGCCATCGAGCCATGCGCACTTCATCAGAGGAACCCAAGCAATCTTTGAGTCTGTCTTTGGAGATGACTCGGACCCGGAGGAAGTTCCGCACACCCTCCCCATGCAGGTGTACATGACAGTACCCGCGGGACCAGCCGCGGGGACGGCCGTCATAACGGCAGCATCACCAAGCGCTCCACCACCCGAGCAGCGCACATGCCCGTTCACAGTCACTCTGCAGAACGGACGAACTCAGCTGTATATCACCCAAGCCATGGGTGAAAAGGCGATAAAGCCTATAACAGATGGTGCTCCAGCGGAGGACGCCACACCTGAAGACCTGCAATGCTACCAGTACCTGCTATGGCAGGAAAGCATCAAACTGAAGGAGCATGAGAGATTCCTCATGGAAAGGAAGAGGCAAGCCAACCTGTCAAGCGCACGACGGGCGGAATTATCTGTCCAATCATCAGGACGATCTAAACCCTCTCGCGACCGGCCTCGCTACCTGCGTATGCCTGAGGGAGCAAGGACTACCGTCACTCGCAACCTGGAGAACTCCTTCATGTCTCTGGATGACGGGGGAATACCAATTCCCAACACGCTGGAAGAAGTGTGGCGAACAGCCCCGACAACACTGGAGGTTGCTGGTAAACAGTAGGAACTGCTGTTGAGCCTGAGTTTGAAGTACACCCTTCTTCTTCCTCTTGGGTCGTGGACCCTTCCCTGTCGGCTGCGGAAACAGAGAGGCGGACTGTTGCTGGAATTGCTGAAGCCCGGGAGGCTGCACCGGCATAAACGGCGGATACTGCATCAGTTGTGGTGGCGGCATGAACGCTGGAAGGCCTGGCTGCCGCGAAGGGTTTTGCAACGGACTAAACGGAGGCCCCCCTGATGGCTGCCAGAACTGCATGCCCGCGGCAGGGGAAGCACCTCCGGCCAGCTGCGGAGACTGCCCACCAATCTGGCTCCCGGCACCAACACCCTGAGGCTGGAACGGACCGGCCAGCTGCACCGGCTGCCCTCCTTGCGGCACCCCGGCTCCGTCCCCCTGAGGCTGGAAAGGTTGTTGAAGATGAGTAGGGGTCGAAGCAGGAGGGCGACCAACTCCCGGCCACGGCGGACCTCCATGTTGCAGGCGCAGCGGCGCGGCCATGGGGGTGGCTACAACGGACGCGAACGTCCTTGACCACCGGGGCGAAGAAGACGCGGTGACGACTGCCGGCAAAATAGTCGCCGGAACCCGAGCAGGAGACGAAGAACTTGACGAAGCGATCAAAACGGACGAGATGTGGTGGCGGCGCTGTGGTAGCTCACACTACATCACGTACTAGAATTTGAGGCACTCCAAAGTGCCTCAGAAAATCAAAAAAATGCCTTTAAAGATTTTTGGAGGCAAAAAAAAATAGTGCTGCATTTACTCCGGTAGGGAAAGGTCTTTTAAGGCACAAATCAAAAGTGCCTCTAAAAGTATACCTTTTGAGGCACTTTGGAGTGCCTCAAATAGTATATCTTTGAGGCACTTTTGAGTGCCTCCAAAAGTATACCTTTTGAGGCACTTTTGAGTGCCTTCAAAAGTATATCTTCGGAGGCACTTTTGAGTAGTGCCTTCAAAGATCACTTATAGGGGCACATTTAAACATTGCCTCCAATAATAACATTGGAGGCACTAACTAATGCCTCTAAAGGTTACTTCTACATGCGCCCATTCATTCATCCAAATTACAGTAATTCATCCAAATTTCAACACAAATTCATGAATTCAATAATATCAACTGAACATGAATTCAACACAAATTCATTTTCACAGTAATAAACAAGCTGAACATGAATTCAATAAAGTACTAAACAAGCTGAAAATGAAACTGATCATCTTTCTGTTGCCATCAACTGATAAAGGGTAGTTGAGGTAGGTAGAAATAATTACAGTGCTGATACATTCAAGCAACTACAAGCAAAATGAACACTGGCAATATCCTAAGCAACTGGTATATCTCAGTTAGACATCCAAGCAACTACAAAACCTGAACACTGGCAATATCCTGAACACCTATTGCATCTGGAGACCTGGTACCACCTGTAGCTTTATCAACATAATGAACACCTGGTAACATCACCTGCAGGCCATCTGGTACCATCAACATATTGAGCTTCTCAACATCTGGTACCACCTGCACCACCTGCCAAACGGAAGTACTTCTAGAAGAGAAGCAATGATAAGTCAATGACAAAACGATGGCATGCAAAAGCATAACACAAGATCTTGTCTCACTAGTTTTGGGTATTCTCCTGGTATAAGAGTACAACTACTTAAGTAATGTAGTAGCATTGTCATATAGCGAGGACAAGTACAAGTACTTAAGTAATGTAGTAGCATATTCATCATACAAACACAGGCCTTTATTTTTGAACACTTGAACCAAAAGGATACATAATAAGAATTCACTGAAGTTCTAGATAGGAATTTTACAGTGTCTATTTTGAAAGAAAGAAATAAAAAAGGGTCAAATTCTTGGTGCTAATAAAATTTCCAGTGTATTAAAACTACTGATCAAGCGATCTGATAATTAAAGTGTTCCTAGTGTTCCCAAGAAAATTGCACACCATCTCTGTATCCTCCTCCACATGAACAACTAACAACAGCAGGAACTAAAGCTACTTGATCGATGAAGTTGTTACAAGTAAATGCATGACTATGCAAGTTTGCTACTGGTTTTAGTTTGTTAGGTGATTTTAGTTTGAGTCACACAATAGAAGGTACCAAATCACATACTTCAATATGCAAACTCTTCTCCAAGGACATACATGGATCAGAGCCCAGGAACCCAAATTAATTTTCCTCGTTGTGAGATTACCGGAGAATATCAAAGCTAAAACAATCAAACAGAGAAACTAGAGGTCGACATGATGGTATATAATCTTCTTCAACATGTATTTATAAAACCAAACTTGCAGCAAAGACAAAAGCATGCGCTTGGAAGAGAGCAAAATTAATTCTCACTAAAATGAACATCCACTCATATTCATGTTCTCTTCTGTCAATAGAGTT
Organism: Puccinellia tenuiflora; assembly: GCA_012064385.1. Classification (NCBI taxonomy): domain Eukaryota; kingdom Viridiplantae; phylum Streptophyta; class Magnoliopsida; order Poales; family Poaceae; genus Puccinellia; species Puccinellia tenuiflora. The sequence continues at coordinate 2,641,400 of QRDG01000356.1, forward strand.
TATCCAGAGAAATTGCAAGCTTAAACCAACAAAACCAAGAATAACAGATTTGCTGGAAGAATTGTATTGTCGTGCACAAAATTATTGTAAATGGATTCCAGGTAGAAATATTGATCATCAGTTCAAGTAATCCAAGATTAATTTTAGGAAAAAAGTTAACTCCTACGAGTATAATTACTAAACCTAACCTACAGGCTCGAAGGCCGACTCACAGCACATCATGACAACTGGATCGCAGAGCATGGGAGATGGGTAGGGGAGAGCCGAGCAACTACCTGACCGTAGACACCTAGTGGCCGAGGTAGTCATAGCCGAGCAGCAGCACAAACACCACCACGCCACACCCCAGCACCAGCCCAAGAGCACCACAACACCACCAGTACGTCACCGGGAGCCGCTGGAGACCTGGAGGCGCTCGACGACGTCGGGTCGGAGGAGCATGGCCGCGAGGAGGAGGCAAAAGCACCACCATCGGGCAGCGGCAGCGGCCACCACACGGTCACGCCCAACCGCACGGCAACGAAGTGGCGAGGAGGAGTAGGATCACAAGGGGTTCAAACTTTTACTGTCAGTTCGAACTTAAATGTATTCTTCCAGTTACAGCACCTGTGTGGTATAAATTGATAAGCAGAAACAAAAAAATTATAATGAAGTAAGCTACAAGGAAAGTGCAAAATCTGCCGGTCCAAACTACAAGGATTGTATTACAAACATGGCAACTTTATCTTGGTCTATCTTGGTCGCGCGCATCTTTCTTTTTTTCTTTTCTACTACTAAGATAAATTTAACTAGTTAATACAGCTAGTCACTTGCTCCTACTCAACCCATACAAATTCCATGTAGAAATCACATCGCATCTAACTATCTCCAGTAGGTTAATAACATCGTAGTCAAATAATCAATAGTTCAAGAATAGCATGTCTATAATGAAAGTACACCAGGATAATGACAATGGATAAATATTTACTTCTAGACACTCATCTGTTTGTGAAGATTCATTATGCCAATATAACAATTCTCTGAGTATGACTCGCAATGCCGAGCTATGTTAGTAGTTCACCTAACGATTCATATAGATTAGATATCAATGATATGATACTGGAAAAACACACATGTAGCAATATTAGTGGAGCGTTGCAGAATAGAAGGTTTCATCAGCTCATGATATGATACTCGAAAGGGAGAAGGGTCAACATATTAAGATATCAATACTTACTAGCCACTACTGATTGGCATAGACCAGATCCATCAAACGGTTGGCAATGGCCCTTCCCAAGCCTTGGCATTGGCACCTGCAGTAATCATCATGGTGGTTATCATTGTACACAAATAGTAGAAATCCTGCTAAAGCTGATCATGGTGGACTCGCACTAAGTTCCAATAGCAATGGACTGAAATGGGATGATTGACAGTTAGCCTAAAATAAATTATAAGATAGCTATGAGAAACCGAGAAACACAAAATCCAAAGCTCAGCAACAAAACTATAACTATTTTCCATACTTAGGCAAATAATACGTGATATCAAGTGACATAGTTGATAGAAGTACCAACGTTGCTAAGTGGATGCATGCCTTATGCAATATACTTCATGGCTTTCATGTCTAGCGACTTCATGCCATCACATTATATAATTGAGTAGAAGCACAGAACCTCATCTAATGCTGACCCACTTAACCAACAATCAGTATGGCAATTGAGCAATCGATAGGGCGGCATGCAAAAAGTTTTTCGTATCCAAAACAAATGTACATTTGAGGTGGAGCGTCGACAGTCCTGGACATCCTTCTCCAGCAAATATAGTTGGCAGATATGAAAAGGTACGAAGCAAGTGGCAGAGGGAACAAACTGTACAATCAAGTCCCACATGTACTTTGCACTATCTGACACATAGTATTGTGTAAATAAGATAAAAGAGACACCGATTCACTACAGAGACTAAAGTATTGAATTTATGGTCAGTGTAAAGCAATTCTAACATGCTAAGATTAAGAAAATACCTTACAAATAAATCATTCAATGTGACAACCCACTCAACGAATTCTTTCCAGTAGTCTACGTACAAGACCATCAGCTGACATACAAAGAAAAGAATATAAGCAAGGCCATCAGCTGACATACAGAGAAAATAATATAAGCAAATGTCATGCATCATAGGCAAATCGCTAATGTACTAATCTTTAAATTTCTCTTCATCTTCGCAATGTATTGAACATCCGTTGATCACCTAAAAGTTACAATCAAAGACAATGATGAGGGGTGTTTTTATCCCCGTGCTATGACCTAAATAATTTTTAACAGGAATCCCATGTTTTTATTCGACTCATAATAACATAGACGTACATACCTCCCTACAAGATGCATTCAAATGTTTGACGGATACAATGGCTCTAGACATATAGAAGTACGCATATAAATCTTCAACCTTTTCCTTCGAAGATAAATCCATGATAAAGTGCGCTGCAATGGCCAAATGCACAAAATTATGCAACAATCCTAAAGCGTTCCAGTAAGAAAATTATTGTAACTAATGCTAGGACCAAGGGTCCTCTGTTTTGTACCGAGAGGATTAGCACATGATGCATTTACTCCGCTTTGTGAGGAACCGAGAGGATGGACTGGACAATGAGGAGTAGAGGAGGCAATAACTAGGAGTCAAGGACGCAGTGGAACACACTAGAAGCGTCCCCGCCATTGCCACAGCGCATGGTCGTTATCACAGTCGTGGAGGCCACCCCAGCTACCTCTGACTCGTACCAATGGTTCAGGTAGGCAATAACACAAACACCTGGTGAGCAACCAATTATCCATAAATCACATGTTTCAATCAAACTCACGAGGAAGGGCATGGTCTAACTTCATTGGATACTAAACCACTAGAGAAAATTTTAAGAAAGAGGATACACATAATCTGGTTCAGCTAATTCTTATGAAGCTATTTACAAAGCGTTGCAAAGTACTGATCCTATGAATATGATGCTGTAAATACATAAAGATGCATGCATGTCCATCAGTAACCCTAAGACAAATCACGTAATTACTTAGTTAGTCAAACCATGAAAAACAGCCAAATGTTTTCTATAAATCAGCAAAAAAATACCATTGAGAACCAACCTCGTCTGTTAATTACTTAGCTAATTGAGCATGTTACAGAACACAGAGTATATGCCACTCAAGTCCCAAACTTCTTCAAGCATATACCCAGAATTTTAAGCCAGTTATTGAAGAAAATTCTCCAAGAAAATTCTTCAAACATATACCCCCAAATCTGCAGATCAATAAGCCAATGGAAACAGTATATATGTACCAGTTAAGCAAAGGACATTTTTTCAGAAAGTTTGTTTATGAAGAGAATATTAACCCAGTAGCAGCAGCTCTGACCAATGAACATATACTTGACCAGGATAACTTTAGATATTTTATTCTAGTCAAAATTCATCTAGGACCAATATTTAGATACCCGCAAAGCTAGAATCATCCTAAATGGCTTGATGCCATTTGTTTGCATGTTGTTTCCCTTAAAACAGCTGTAAATGTTCCGGTTTACTTGAAAAGAAAAGTCTAGGACCAATTATGATCAGTCTATGGCAGATTGAGCCTTAGTTGCAGAAGAGAGCAATATTTTAAAAAAAAAATTAATTAATCAAGTATTTCCTATGATGTTTCAGTAACAACATAATCAACTAAATCACCGCTAAGAATCTTGAGTGTGCAACACTGTCACTGTCAGTTAGCACAATCACTAAGAATTTAAACCATCTGGAGTTAAAGACGACTACAACCAAACACAAGCAGCTCACTAGAAGTCTAGAACTGCTGCAATTTAACGTATGAAGAAGCTAAAGATGACATGAAATCACTCTGCCTACATCAGCATTTCGTCGAACACTTGCTATGCACGCGCCCAGGCAGCATTTCCTCTCATGAGTACGCTCGGGTGAGTCGAGAGCGAGCCAAGGATTCAACTGACGGGAGATGTAGAGTAAGCGGGATGTGCACGTGAGGCAACGGGAGTAGTAGGCGGGCGAAGACTTAACCTCCGATGAAGAGCGTGTGCGTGATGCCGCGAGAGTGCGTGAGGAGCAGGGGCGCGGGGCGGTGAAGGCGATAGCAGGGTTTCCTGGCGGACGCCAGGTGGCGGGACGCCTCACGAAGCGCTTCCATCGTCGTGCCTTCCATGAGAAGCTGTGAGAGTTGGCGTAGGAGACCGGGAGAAGCTTGCGGCGGTTCTCGTGGCATTGTGAGCGCTCGCCTCTCTTCCGGCGCTCGAACGGGGGAAATGAGGTCGAGGGTGCGACGATATGGACGGCGTCATCCGGTTTTCGGTCATCGCCGCCGGAGGAGACGGCCAAGGGCGGCCGGCTCTAGGGTTTGAGGAGGGGCGGCGGCGCTGCTTTCGTGTCCATCGCTAGAACAGGGGAAAATGAAGTGGGGGCCTCCGGAACGGGGATTATACTATCTCAAGTTCTCAACCTTAAATCTTGGGAGGGGTTTTATGACAACTGTCCAATAAACAGAGGGACTTTTCCTAATATACCGCTAATTACCCAAAGTTTAGCGGCACTTTCCTAATACGCCGCTAATTGGGAAAACATTAACGGCACTTTTGTAATCTGCCGCTATTTAGGCAAGCTTTTACGGCACTTTCATAATCTGCCGCTAATTAGCAAAACTATTGCGGCACTTTCCTTAAATTGTCTTCGATTGACAAGTAATTAACGGCACAACTAAAAACTGCCGCTAAAATCTGCTATTACCGACGTTTTAGGATAGTGCCTGCAGCAATGTGCCGCAAATTAAGGGACGTGGTGTAGTGTCACCAAGCAACCGGATCGCATTCGAAGTAGGGCAAGGCCTGATCAGGCGGTGCAGATGAGCCCACGGGTTTGGATGGACCCAAAACTCCGCCCGACACCTGGGCCCCACTACCATGCAGTTTGAATTTTGAAGCACATCCGGCGCCGAGATCAGCGGATCGGCGGATGACGGAAACGTATCAGCGGCCGCCCCCGACGTCGACGATCCCGGCGATGAAGAAACAGCGTGCGCTGTTACCGCCTTGTCGATGAAGACCCCCAGCACCGGCGGTGGCGAGACCCGGCGCGGAGGTAGAGGGCCACGCCACGGCCCCATACGCGGCGGCGCCCGTGCCAGCCGTAATCCAGACGGCGACGAGTGTGCGCCCCGGTTCACCGCTGGCAGCGAGGACTCTTGCGATCCCGGATCATCCCTGCACACAGGTAGAACATCAGCGAGCATACCTGCGGTTGACGGCGATCCCCGCTCCCAGACACGGCTCCCTGGCGAAGGGAATCCTGCCTTCTCCTAGAACTCATGAATGTGCTCCACCGCAGACTGGACCGGAAGGCCGACCAACGCCGAGCACCTTGACGGAGACACTTCCTCATGGAGGGCATCAAGCGCAACCTGCACCGAAACGTGATCCACCGCCTCCAAAGCTCCCAGTCCCTCGTCCACTGGTGGCTCCATCTCAGCCCCAGACGGCTCGGCGACCAACCCGGCCAAACAGTCGAAACGAGATCCGGTGGTATGGCGCCCCCACGCCGCCGGCACCAGCGTTGCCCGGCGACGCCGCAACGCGGGCGACCCAGGATTGCCTCTGCTCATCTCGGTGCGGCCACCTTGGTGGGTCGGAGTAAAAGAGATCTAAAACTTTCACTTTCTCTCTCCTACTGTGTATCACTTCTTGTTGATTAATCTGATATGAAGTGGAGATTATCAATACCACGAGAGCAAACCAGGACCTAAAACTGATGTGCATACCATGCCACCGCATTGTTCTAGTGACCAACTGAGCCTAGTATCTGTACCAAGCAATCTAATGGACTGCAAGCCACATCAAATTATCCTAACCAAGTAAGAATATGTCAAAAGTCATATAAGGTTCATCCATCTGTGTTATGTAGAACAACTGAACATCAACCGTAGGCTGTCCAGAGGACAACCATGACAAAATCCCCATCATCATAGCACAAACAAAAGCCCTAACACCACGACTCGATGGCAGCGGTACCACAGAACGTAGAGGGGAGTAGGGGAGGATCAGGAACTTACCCGGAGAGGGAGCAGCGAAGACGGAACCGTAAAGGAAGTAGACGAGGGAATAGACGGCGAGGTTGCAGCAGGGGGTACTGTTGTCCCAGTCGAGGAAGTCGACGGAGAGAGGCCGGGCTAGCCGCAGCCTACCACCGCCTATACGGTGGTGCGGGAGTCCACGGCCAGCCCAGGCCAGCAGGCGGCAGCAGTAGCCAACACACCACCATGGGCCAAATCACACCGGACCTAACCGCCGGCGTGCGAGATGAGCCGGAGGCGGATCACGCCGGACCGCACGGCCGGCGGGTTAGAGGAGACGGATATCGAGGAGGAGGACATGTTCTTGGTGGCAGAGCAACAGCAGCGTGCGCGGGGCGCGGAAGCCGTGCCGGCAACGGCGACCTAGCCCGGCTAGAGGGTTTCTCCGGGCGCGGGTGGGAGGCGGAGGAGCGCCGGGGCAGCGGGGAATCGGTGGATTCTGCGGTAGTGGAGAAAGCTCCGGGGAGCAGGATACACAGGAGGTGGAGCGAGAGTTGGGCCGCCCGACACTCCATGCAGCTCGATTGGTTGGCCTGTTTGCTGAAGGAACTGGGATGTCTTGACCAGGCTTGGGCCTACACTCATCTGCGGACTAGGCTAGACCACCATTCTTTCTCCGTTCACCCACCCATCATGTTTTTTCAAAAACAAAACAAAAAAACCCACCCATCATGTTTTTTCTTGTCTCGTTCTTGAGAGCTTTTTTTGCGAAACACAGTACAACACAGACGCTTATATTCACGAGCATACAACTCACTCCTATGAACGCACACACGCACACCCTACCCCTATAAACACCTTCGAGATACTGAGTCGGCGGGTCAGATCTTGAGATGACGAAGTCACCACAGACGTCTCGTTAGCGATGGTAACGTCGCCTCACACTAAAGAATAATCCACCTATTATGAGAAACACCAGTATCAAATCCAGGATTTAAATTCTGATGGAGACTGACTGACTTGTGGACTTGTGGTCTCTGGCACGTTTCGACGCGGGAACGTCTTCACCTGCCTGGCACGACGTGAGAGTCAGGACGATGATGGCGCGTCCCCGGAGACGGGCCACGCACAACGGAGCAAGAAACCATGATGGGTGCACGCGGTCGGTCGGTGATGCGCCGCGCCGCGCCGCGCGTGCATCATTGCGATCGAGGCAACCTTGGAGTCCAAGCCAGTACTCGATCGGACACGTACACCACAGCGACACGACCACGCATGCACCGGTCATCAGCAACATATCGTCGTTCGCCGCACGAGTTGGATCATCTCGAGTAGTTCGAATTGCGTTTCATCGTGCATCCATCCATCCATCCATCATCAGGCCGCTGCTTTAGTTAGAACAAAGATACGTTTAGTTTTCCTTTTGAGGGACAGAGATACGCTTAATGAATGACCGAAATCCGTCTTTGCACGCACGCCGTACCATGATCGCTCGATCGGACCTGACCATCATACAGATCGAGAGCCTTTTCGCACACTGCCTCTATATCTGTCAGTCAAATGAGCATATTTCAGAGTTACTAGATTTCTTGTTTGAGATGGCACCGCGCGCCATAATGATGCTAGTGATGAAGAGGAGTGATCTATCGGCTATCGCTGACCACAATTTTATCGCTCGAGGGGTCATGAATCGGCCAGTTGCTAGTATTGCTTGCTTGGTAGTTGGAGCTGCAGGCCACTGGCCCTTGAAATCCCAGCCTCACTAGACCACGCTTGTCATGTCAGGTTCCAAGCAGACCACCATTCCGCAACAGAGTTGGTGGCGACACTGAGATGTGTCGAAGCTTCCTGATGCGATGGGAACCAAATCTATCTAATTCAAGCTTGATTCATGTACCTGGTGCCATTTGCTGCTGAAAGTACGTACTTAGTGCTAGCTGTACTTGAAAGGCTCCCCAAAACATGGCGCACGGCGCATACCTCCGCTAGCTAGATCAATCAGTTACACACTGGCGGTGCACATCAGATAGCCACAGAGAGCTTTGCCGTCCTGGAGCTCGTCGTCAGGCCAAGTCTTATCAACACTTCTTCTCTACGAGGATGTCAGGGAAAGAAGATATAAGAGTAGAGTGTATATATTTCCGAGTTAAATACACTGTGGGTACCTCAACTATTTTCCAAAGCACAATACGGTACCTTCTACTCAGAAATACGCTCGATACGGTGACTAAACTTGAGTTGTGGTGATTCTACGGTCACCACTTCACCCACTAGTAGAAAAACCACCTTTCGGACAGAGCCGAACCAGCCATTCGTCCCGGTTGAGTGATAAACCGAGACCAATGCCTGGCATTGGTCCCGGTTCGAGCTGCCAGGAGCCTATGGAGTAATGGTTTCGGTTCGGTTGGGGACATTAGTCCTGGTTCGTGGCACGAACCGGGACCAAAGCTGTCGCGGAGGCTTTGGTCCCGGTTCGTGTCTCGAACCGGGACTAATACCCCTCCCCTGCGAATATATAAAAATACCGAAAAGCTGTCGCGGAGGCTTTGGTCCCGGTTCGTGTCTCGAACCGGGACTAATACCCCTCCCCTGCCTATATGTAACCCCCTCTCTTCTCTCCTCTCCTCTGTTTTTTTTTTTTTTTGCTTGGATTGGTGGGAAGTGGGTGCTAGTTTTTTTTTCCTTTGCCACGCACAAGATGTGTTCGATGAAATGCCCGAGCCACACTTAAGTTCACACAAAATGATATCCTCGACCGAGGTTAGCAACTTTATCCTTTTCATCTATAATTGATACAGAAATATTGCATGTGTCGATGTACGGTGGTCATTTCAGTATTCAATATGTTATTCTAATTGTATTTGATAAACTTAATTATATGATATGCAGATGGATGAACGGCAGCGATGGACGTACGGCGACCGACGCAGTTCTGATTTTATTGCAGGCCTGCATAAATTTATCCATGTGGCTGAGGCAGACAAAGATGATGGTTTTATGCCTTGTCCATGTGTGGACTGTCGGAACGTTAAGGAGCACTTTTCCTCGAGAACCCTTCAAGGCCACCTGCTTCGGAGAGGTTTCATGCCCAGCTATAATTGTTGGACCAAGCACGGAGAAAGAGGGGTTATGATGGAAGAAAATGAAGAAGAAAAGGATGATGAGAACTATCCTATGTTCCCTGAAGAATACGGTGATACTGCGATGGAAGACTAACCTCCCTGATGGTGATGCTATATTTGGTATGGTCAAGGACATAGAAGTAATCTTTGGAAAGGGTCATAGCGGTCAATCTGTTCCGAAAGACGTCGCTACCAGACACGCACCCATGTGGAAGAAGAAATCTATATTTTGGGAGCTACCCTATTGGAAAGTCCTAGAGGTCCGGTCTTCAATCGATGTGATGCACGTGACAAAGAATCTTTGCGTGAACCTGCTAGGCTTCCTCGGCGTGTATGGGAAGACAAAAGATACACCAGAAGTAAGGGAGGACCAACAGCGTATGAAAGACCCAAACAACAAGCATACGGATAAAGGGCGTCATTACTTAAGCAGCTACGCTCTTACGAAAGCAGAGAAGGAAATATTTTTTGAATGCCTGAGCAGTATCAAGGTCCCGACTGGCTTCTCGTCAAATATAAAGGGAATAATAAATATGGCAGACAAAAAATTCCCAAACCTGAAGTCTCATGATTGCCACGTGATTATGACGCAGTTGCTTCCGATTGCATTGAGGGGGCTTCTATCGAAAAATGTTCGAGTACCCATTGTGAAGCTATATGCATTTCTCAATGCAATATCTCAGAAGGTAATCGATCAAGAAAGTCTGACAAGGTTACAGAAGGATGTGGTCCAATGTCTTGTTAGTTTTGAGTTGGTGTTCCCCCCATCATTTTTCTATATTATGACGCATCTCCTGGTTCACCTAGTCGACGAGATTGCAATTCTCGGTCCTGTATTTCTACACAATATGTTCCCCTTCGAGAGGTTCATGGGAGTCTTGAAGAAATATGTTCATAACCGTGCTAGGTCAGAAGGAAGCATCTCCAAAGGCTATGAAACAGAGGAGGTCATTGAGTTTTGTGTTGACTTTATTCCCGACATTAAGTCGATTGGTCTTCCTGAATCGCGGCATGAGGGGAGACTTAGTGGAAAAGGCACGCTAGGAAAGAAAGCAATGATATGTAGGTACGGGCATTCTTTCACTCAAGCACACTACACAGTTCTACAAAGTTCCACCTTCGTGGCTCCGTATATCGAGGTACACAAGAATATTGTACGCTCCAAAAATCCAGGGAAGTCTGACTCCTGGATTAAACAAAAACACATGGAGACTTTCGACAGTTGGTTGCGATTACATCTCATGAATGACACCGATGTTGGAGATCAACTCTACTTATTGGCTGCGTCACCATCTTCGACTGTATTGACTTTTCAAGGGTACGAGATAAATGGGAATATATTTTACACGATCGCCCAAGATAAAAAGAGTACCAACCAAAACAGTGGTGTTCGCTTTGATGCAACAGACGAGAATGGACAAAAGGACACATACTATGGTTACATAGAGGAGATATGGGAACTTGACTATGGACCTACTTTTAAGGTCCCTTTGTTTCGGTGCAGTTGGGTCAACATGAATTGAGAAGGGGTAAAGGTAGACCAGCTGTACGAAATGACAACAGTGGATCTCAAGAATCTTGAGTACAAAGACGAACCATTCGTCCTAGCCAATGATGTGGCTCAGGTTTTCTATGTGAAGGACATGAGCTCCAGAACGAAAAAATAAAAGATAATGAAACAAATACATCACACGATGAGCCAAAGCGTCACATAGTTTTTTCAGGAAAAAGAAACATCGTGGGAGTCGAGTACAAGACAGACATGTCAGCAGACTATAATAAGTTTGATGAAATTCCGCCCTTCACAGTGAAAACTGACCCAAGCATCCCATTACATAATGAAGAAACTCTATGTTTACGGCCGAATAAGCGATCATAGAGATCATGTCAAATGCATGAGTGTTCTCAAAATTTTTTTATGATCGAGTGTTGTCAAATGCATTACACAATATATGTATGATCGAGTGTTCCCAAATATATTTAGATAGAACAAAACACACGGTTTCACCTGCATACAGCCCTACAGTGGCTAGAGAGTGCCCGCATATCAAATGCACCGTAGGACGTATGCAGGGAATCCGAATGATTTGTATTCGGTCTTTGCCTTCCGGACTAACCGTACTCTTGTTCTTCATATCCTCCTCATGGTGGGTATTTATAGCTAAAAGATCAGGGGAAATTTTCATCTTTAGTCCCGGTTGGTAGCTGGAACCGGGACTAAAGGAGCGTTGATATGTGTGCCTTATCTTCTGCTTGAGATCCAACAGCTCACAAGGGCTCGAAAGAAACACACTCTGATCCAACGGCTCACAAGCGCTCGTAGGAAACACACGATCCGTGTGCACACGATCCAACAGCTCACAAGCACTCGAAAGAAACACACTCTGATCCAACGGCTCACAAGCGCTCGAAGGAAACACACGATCCGTGTGCACACGATCCAACAACTCACAAGCACTCGAAAGAAACACAACTCTGATCCAACGGCTCACAAGCGCTCGAAGGAAACACACGATCCGTGTGCTTCTTCCACCGCTTCCCGCCTTCGTCTTCCCGCAATTTCTCACTATATATATGTAGGCTTGGCCGCCATTGCCATATCACATCTAAACTCATATCTGCAACCTCATCACTCTTCCATTGTAACAAAATTTTGACTTAGGTGTTTTTGACTTAGGTGTTCTCGGCGACGATGTCCATGTTGGATCAGAGGGCGATGTGCGGGACTGGGCTCCACCGGGCTGGTACTAGGAGGTGCTACCTTCCGGGACGCGCAGCTTGGTGAGGAATCCGGGTAACGTCGTCGACCCGGATCTTCTGTGGTGGCAGTTGCGTGGGCCACGCTCGGTGCAGAGGGAGCCGGCCCCCGAGGAGGTGGTACGTCATTGTATCAGGGAGGAGGATGAGCACGTTCGTCGCTACATGTATCTATTGGATAGGCAGTATGACAGTAGGTGGTCGTTTCTTCAGAGGTTTCCTTCTCACGTGAGTTATGACCCTGTGAGGGTTCCTTCTCTTTGGATGCGCAGTGCCGGCGGCTCAGCACCCCGCGGCTCAGGAACTGGTCGAAGTTAGTTTCAGAGTCTGTGATCGCCATTGCGGTTCTCTTGTCTGTGATCGTAGTTTAGGTTACTACTTGCTTTTGAAAACTTGCGACCTAAAGTATCAACTTCCGGAGATGTGTGTGATATTCATGCATATGTATGCAAAATATTGGGTCTCGCCAGGTACGAGGGGGACGGCCCGCCTCCTTTGGATTTCAATGAATATATATAAATTATATAAATAGATAGATTACATTTTTATCAACAATTTGATATTTTAATTGCATTTTTTCTGATAAACATATGAAAAGATATTGAATTTATAAGTTTAATGACTTAATTAAGTTCAAATTCCAAATTTTTTAATTAAATGAATTCACCTCTAATCTCAAACAAATAGATAGAAAAAATAAGAGAGAGAAAATAAACAGAAAACATAAGAAAGAAAAAATAAACAGAAAACATAAGAAAGAAAAAATAAACAGAAAACATAAGAAAGAAAAAATAAGAGAGAAAAAAACAAAAGCCCATTAGTACCGGTTGTAATATATAGGGTCATGTGGCTGATCCAACACTGGTTTTGCCCATCCGGAAGCTTGCACATCCGTCTCGCGTCGTCGTGAGCAGCAAATCGACCTTCGATCCAAGCAGCTGCAAGACTTCTCTGATGATCTGTCACATCCCGAATTTTGGCCCTATAAAATTTTCTTTGTCAAAACCAAAAATTTGGATTTGGATTTGGATCTTCTGATCTTTGCCCCTCTATTTTCTCCTACATTCCCAAAAACCCAAGGTTCCCAAATATTTACCTTTTCTTTAGTTGCAAAAAGGGCCTAAACCCTAGCCTTCCAAAGGAAGTGTGCCAAAGGTGACTTCAAAAATTCCCCAAAAATTCCAGAGTGATCCCCATCTAGCTTAGAACCCATTTATGCAAAAATATTGGGTGACCTGTTAGGAAAATATTTGACTTTTCCCCTAATTTATTTTCTGCCGAAAACCCCCAAAACCCTAGCTTTCCAAAGGGAGTAGGTCAAGACCATCTTCAAAAATTCTACAAAAATTAAGGGAGGACACCTAACCAGTATGTAGTCCAAATATACAAAAATATTCCATACCTTGTTAAGAAAATATTGGAGTTTTTCCCTGTTCTACTTTCTGGCCTAAACCTTGTCAATTTTGGAAACCCTACTAAACATTTTCCAAAAATTCTAAAAACCCTAGGGTAGATGCTCCTAACCAATCTATACCTCTGTGAATTTTCCTGGCCAAATATCTTTTATTTTAGTTGCCCAAAATCCAATTTCCATTTTCAGCAGAAGGTGTTCGATGAAATTTTTGTATAGGACAGGTTTGGATTTTGGGAAAAGTTTGTTCTGCAAAGTTGTGGGAAATGTAATTTGGCGCAAGATGACGCAAACCGTTTTCAATTTGGGGACCTACGATGAGAGAAACATCATGATGCCGATTTCGGCATGAACAGAACCGTGGCCACGGCCGGCATGGGCATGCCCGGCGGCGCCGCCAGTTTATGGTCGTCGCCGGTCTGCCTCTCCCCGCCGCTCCCCTTGCCCCCAGGCTGCTCCTCCTCTCCCTGGACCACCCCATCGGCCGCGCGTCGCCACCACCCTCCCGTGCACCGTCGACCGCATGCCGACACGCCGCCGAACAGGATTCGCCGCTGGACCCCTCCCCTCACCAGTGCTCTGCACTGCACGCCCGTGCCGCCGTGCTTATCCCCTCCCCGCGAATCCCGTCGTCCAGCTTCCCCTGCTGCTACACCGACAACGCCCCGGCCGTCGTCTCCCCTGCCCCAGCCCCCACGCGCCACCGCCCCGACGCACCGCCCGGACCCCGTGCTTATCCACGGCCGCGCCACGCACCCGTGCCTATCCGCAGCTCCGCAAAAGCCGTCGTCCAGCGGTGCCTGCACGCAACACCGACGACGCGCCGTCCGTCGTCCCCCTCCGCCCCGGCCTCCCGTTCCGACACCTCGCCACAGCCCGTCCGGACCCCCACCGCGGAGGGCTATAAAAGGAGCCCCCCGGCAGCAGCCAAGCACCGCACCACCACCCCCTCCCTCTGGGCCTCCTCCCCCTCCATAATCAGCTCCGCGGGAGCTCTAGAGCTCCGGCGACGAGCACGCCCCCGCCGCTCGGTCGCCGACCGATTCCTCATCTCCAGAGCCACCCCGCCGCCCAAGCCTCCTCCCTCTTCCAATCCACCCCTCCCGGAGCCCGTAGCCACCTTCGCATTGCCCTAGGACCGCCGGAGTCGACGCCCTCGTCCTCGACGGTGAGAACGCCGGCGACGACAATCCCCTCCCCTCTCTGTTTCTTTTTTTTCTCTCTCAGGCGCGCGTACCGGTTCGGCTAATGGGCCACTGGCTAGTGGGCCCAGGCCGTCAGATTTTCAAACTTAAACCAAACCGTTTTCTTTTATTTTCTCTGTTTTTAGATTTGGCAGATTCTAGGTCAAACTTTGGGAGGTCATAACTCCCTCAAAAATAATCAGAAAAATATGAATCTTTTTGCAGTAGCTTTGTTTTGAAATTCTCTATCCAATGGCACTGGTTTTGAAATATTTGAAGCTCATTTGCTTGGGAAGTTGTTGTGTATCTTTTGGAAGGTTTATAATGCCTAGTTTTGAATTCTCTAATAGATTCCGACCATTTCAACGAAGGAGAAGTTGATCCCACACCCGAAGGCAAGCCATCAGCCCCCAACCATCTGTTCCAAGTCCTCGATGTTTCATTTGTTGCTTGATTGAGCGGTAGTTGCATCTCATATGTCACCCCTATGCTAATATTTCATGCTTATGATTTCATGCAATTTATTATTGTCACCTTTATTTCATGCAATACGATAAACCCATCAAGTGTGGGTTGAGTTCCGGCCGGCGACTAAATACATGTCGGGCACCGCCCGCGTGGATTGAATCTCGCCTACTTTCAGTACTTTTATTTCAAGTAACTTTACTTTCCTGCAATACGATAAACCCATCAAGTGTGGGTTGAGTTCCGGCCGGCGACTAAATACATGTCGGGCTCCGCCCACGTGGATTGAATCTCGTCTACTTTCCGTAGAGTGGGGTGTGCGTATTTATTTACTCAACCCGTGGCTGCAACTGGCCGGAGACATCTCCGTCCTCGCCCGGTTGATTTTGTTATTTTATCTTCTTACTCGACCCGTGGCTGCAACTGGCCGGAGACATCTCCGTCCTCGCCCGGTTGATTTTGTTATTTTATCTTTACTCAACCTGTGGCTGTCACTGGTCGGAGGAAACTCCGCCATCGCCCGGTTGACCTTATGTTACCTTGCTGAACTACTATGTGATTATTTGATGCTCATGTATATCTTGTGGACTAACGTTTGCTGCTGTCTTATGGCCGAGAATAAAAATTGACTAAAGAGATAACCACCTCCGTCGACTAGATTGAGTCAAATAGTGCCACTCGCCAAACACACCCGCACAACCATGCGTCGTTGAAATGGGAAGACCGTAGCTTAGTAGCCTACCGAGCCTCTTTTGATGCTACCCTACTTGGCAAGTCTAGTCGGTTACTGCATAGTTGTGGTCGGGGCTAGTCTTGTGAAGGTTCCGGAGCTAGGCGTTGCTCATGAGTTGGGGACGTGCCGGATTCACTTCGTCATAAGACTTAGCCCGAGTGGTAAGTCGGTAGCTATACAAGGAGTGTCTTGGTAGAGCTGACGGCTACGGGGGAATAGGTTTGTGCGGCAGGTACCGGCTGTACAAGCTTAGACCCCAACGTGTGGATAAAAGTTGCAACCTCTCGAGGGCGTCAAATCTAGAATCTAGTATTGTTCCTACCTAAGGAACGGTGTTGGGTCCAGTCACACTAGAGTCAGTCCAGTCGAACACGGAGAAATAAATCCACCAAGCGGTCAGAGTTGGCCAAAGTTGAATGAGCTGAAAAGTGGACCATAGTTGGTCAAAAGCTGAGCTCGAGGTGGACCAGAGTTGGTCACGCTTGAGAACCTAAGTGTTGAGAATATTGTGGTGTGGGAATGAGACTCGTTCTCATAATCCACGGTTTTCGTCACAGGTAAGTAGGTAAGTTAAGTCCAACCGTTAAGCTTGGACTCGCACCTGCACCCATGCCATGCCATATAGGATCGTTGGTTACGGTTGATTGAGGATTGATGTCTTGCGAGTACATTCCATGTACTCACCTGGCTTTTCATGTGGCCAGATCCTCCTACCCCCGTCGCCGAGTACCCCTTGTACGAGAACTAGATCCGGTATCCAGGCAGAGCCCTGTGGAGTTAGGCCCTCTTCGTCGCACGCTTCCGCCATTCCGCTGACGCCCTCTGATGAAGTCATGTTTGATAAATAATGTACAAACTGTTGTGTGCGCTAGGGCGCAGCCTTGTAATGAGACCCTTGTAATCCATCGTCGGTTTCACCGACCCCTTAATAAAGTGGTTCTGTTCTGCTATCAAGTTGTCATATATTCAGTGCTCCTGGGACTGATATATGGGGTAACTCGATCTCCGGATCGGGGTGCCACAGAGCTTGGTATCAGAGCCTAACTGCCTGTAGGATACCCTAGTTCTAAACGGAACCTTAGATAGCGAACGTTGCTTTGCTTGCTTTTAATTGTTTCTCTATCTGTTTGTGTTTATCTAACCTTGCACTCACATTTTTGGCTTCTACCCTTGGTACAGATGATGTTTGAGCTACCCGTAGAAACCCCCGCCTGGAACGTTCCCGGCATGCCACAATTCCTCCGCGAGATTTGGGCACACCTCTACCCAACCTCTCCTCCTCCGACCTACCGCGTGCTATGCTCCCGTCGTGATGGGACCCACTCGGAGTTTATCGCCACCGTCTACTTGTGCGCCTCGCCCGTGGGCCAAGGACACACGTATGCCCTCTCCTCCGGCGTCCACCCCCAGGAGACCCGAGCCATCCAAGAAGCCGCTGCAGATGCCATCGTTCTTCTCCGCACCCACGACCCTATCATGAGGAGGTGCCCCCGCTATGCACACCTCCCAAGGTTGGATTGGGGCAACGGAGATGTCCTCTTTCCCAACCCGAGGGATCTCTCTTCAAAACTCACCGCCATTCTCCGGTACACATCCTACCTCCACCAGTATCTGCATGACACACCTTCTCACGCCAGCATGGCTGCGGTTGAAGCAACAAGCGCACCAGGACTCGGTCCTTCCCACCAGATCCCTCCGTACCCAGCTCACCTTCCCCGTACTCTTGACCAGCTGAGAGCAAAACTCGCTTCCACTCCCGCCCGAACCACCGCGTTCCGTAGCTCTAGCGCCCCTCCTCGCTTCTTCACTGGATACCCTCAGGAACCTCAGGCCCAGTGTCTCCGCGTCGACATTGGCACACCCTTCCCCTCGTACACCCCCATAGCGCTGGGAAGGAGCATCGACGGCATCGACATCATCGCACCTGCTACTCCCCTCGAGATGTAGTTCTAGACGCTAGCCTCAGGAGCGGTAGCGCTTGCATCCTAGTTGTGTATCATAGTCGACGATCGCGTAGTCCGACGTGCGCATGAATAATGTAGGAGTAATGGCTTATCCCTCGTATGATATTGTGGACCATGTGTCATGTAACCCAACTCTCCATTGTATAAAAATGCCTTGGTTTTATCTCTTGCTTTTATTTGGATCTTCTTGGATGTTGCGTTTCTTTCTCCCCTTATGGAAGCTCATGGCACCCGTCAACCCCACCTTCAACCAACCAGGATGAGGCCCAACACAGGTACAAGTGGCAGCCAAGGAACCCCAATCCGCCGATCAGCCCGACAAGCCGGCATGGACCCAATGCCCCCACAGCCGCCAACTGCACCGGAACCAACTCCAAGCCAGCTATTGTTGATGATGGATGAACGCCACCAGCTGTACATGACTCAAATTATGAGAGAATTTGGCACCTACATGCAGGCACCGAACGCCCCTCGCCCGACCCGGTCCAAGCTGCAAGACTTCCAGCGCACTCGGCCACCCCAGTTCTCGCAGGCCACCAACCCACTCGAAGCAGATGATTGGCTCCGTACCATGGAGAAGAAGTTAGAGATCGCTCGCGTTGATGAGCAAGACAAGGTACCTTTCGTCACCCACTATCTTGAAGGACCAGCCGATGTGTGGTGGGACAATCAGAAAGAGATGAGAGGAATTGGAACCACTATCACCTGGACAGAATTCCAAGAGATTTTCCGCAAGGCCTACCTACCCTCAAGCCTTATGAAGATGAAGCAGCAAGAACTCCTAGCACTCACTCAGGGCAACTCAACTGTAAGCGAGTACCTGACCAAGTTCAACGATCTTGCCCGCTATGCCCCTGATGATGTCAACACAGATGAGAAGAAGAAGGACAGATTTCTCCATGGAATGCACCAGGCCATCAAGACTCAGCTCAGCGTCCTACAGTTCCCAGATTTTCAAGCCATGGTAAACACCGCACTGATTTCAGAGAAGGAACACCGCACCATCTATGATTCCCACAAGAGGAAGTTTGAGTCTCGCAAACACCAGCCGGAAGAAGCTCACAAGAAACCCCGTACCTGGCCACCCAACTCACAGGCCACTGCTCCTGGGACTGATATATGGGGTAACTCGATCTCCGGATCGGGGTGCCACATGATCTAACGACCGTCCCAAAAAGTGTTGGGAATGTTGTAGATCATCAGAGCGCCTTGCAGCTGCTTGGATCCGACCGAGGGGCATGGCTACCACTTCCACCACCACCACTCCCACCTCCTCGGCAATTCATCATTGTGTCACCCTAATCCAGTGGTTGGATTCAACCTACCTGAGGGCTTGTGTTTCCAACAGCGTCGTTGTGTTGTCCTTATTCACCGACCTACAGGAGGTGGCTCCAATGGTTGGCCGACGAACAAGGACAAACACAATAATGCCAGGGAACATGCCAGCAGGTAGGCTAAATCCAACCATTGGGTTCGGTGGCAAAGGTAGACGCTCGTTGTGTGCCGTTCGCTGCAGGGACATCGCTATTTATAGGCGATTAGAAGGTGTACCTGTGGATGAGGTGGGAGTGCAGATCCAACAGCTCACAAGCCCTCAAAAGAAACACACCCCTGATCCAACGGCTCACAAGCGCTTAAAAGAAACACACGATCCGTGTGCTTCTTTAGTCCCGGTTGGTAACACGAATCGGTACTAAAGGCCCTGATCCAACAGCTCACAAGCGCTCGAAAGAAACACACTCTGATCCAACGGCTCACAAGCGCTCGAAGGAAACACACGATCCGTGTGCACACGATCCAACAGCTCACAAGCACTCGAAAGAAACACAACTCTGATCCAACGGCTCACAAGCGCTCGAAGGAAACACACGATCCGTGTGCTTCTTCCACCGCTTCCCGCCTTCGTCTTCCCGCAATTTCTCACTATATATATGTAGGCTTTGCCGCCATTGCCATATCACATCTAAACTCATATCTGCAACCTCATCACTCTTCCATGGCTTCCACCGTACTAACCTACCGTCAGGCGGAGGAGCTTTCCGCCTCGAACTACCCCTGCCCACCCGGCTACCGCGTCCCCGCCGGCTGGATGCTGAGCGCCGGAGGCGTGCCGGTCCCTCCTGTCCCTCAAGGTGTGGCGTGCCGGGCGGCCATCACGAACCACTACTACCTCGAGCTCACACTGGAGCAGCGGATGGATCCGGGCTGGCATCTCGACTACCGCCCGACTTGGGAAGCCTTCTTCATCAATCGGCGTGAGAGGGCGCTCGCCAGGTACGAGGGGCACGGCCCGCCTCCTTCGGACTTCAACGAGACCGGCCGTCAGCTGTGGTGGGCTGGCCGGACTCTCCAGGGCGTTATGAACTACATCATGGCTGGCGATAACCCCCACCTGCGCTACCCTAACATGCAGTCCGGGGGTGCTCACCCGTCGAGGTTCGAGCCACGAGCGCCGTATGAGTACGATGACAGCGACGACGACGATGACGGCGACTACGAGTACGAGTATTATAGGCCTAGGCAGGAGTATGACTAAGATTGTTAGGACAACTGATCCACTGTTGTCATTCTGTACTGTATCAAATGCACCGTTGGAGCTCAAATTTAAACACTTTTCATGTTGAAAGTTTAGTGAGATTCAATAATACGGCAAAAATAGATATGAATTAATTCAATAGATATAAATTAAATGAATATATATAAATTATATAAATAGATAGATTGCATTTTTATCAACAATTTGATATTTTAATTGCATTTTTCTGATAAACAGATGAAAAAATATTGAATTTATAAGTTAAATAAATGACTTAATGGAGTTCAAATTCCAAATTTTGTAATTAAATGAATTCCCCTATAATCTAAAAAAATGAATTTTTCATAAATAGATAGATTACATTTTCATCAACAATTTGATATTTTAATTGCATTTTTCTGATAAACAGATGAAAAGATATTGAATTTATAAATTTAATTAATGACTTAATTAATTTCAAATTCCAAAATTTTTAATTAATGAATTCACCTCTAATCTCAAACGAAAATGACAAAATGGTTAATAGTTTCTATAGTTAGAATAATTATTTTAGAAAACCGAAAATGGTTTTGGATTATTTATTCAAATTTAAACACTTTTCATGTTGAAAGTCTTTTCAAATTCAAAACCATTTGAAATTCATATTCAAACATCTTAATAAGAAAAAAAAGGCGGGAACAACATTCAGAACTGAAAATTTTCAGGGCATTGGTCCCGGTTCATGCTACGAACCGGGACTAAAGGGTATTTTTGCGCGCGCCTTTTCGGTGCCGCCGAAAATGACCTTTAGATCCGGTTGGTACCCCCAACCGGGACTAAAGGGTAGGCCTATAGTCCCGGTTGGTGCCTCCAACTGGGCCTAAAGACCCTTTGGTCCCGGTTGGGGGTACCAACCGGACCTAAAGGCCTCTACTTTATTTAAACTGTCTGCCTCTTCTTCTCCCCCAATTCCCCTCATTTCGCTAAGGACCAGCGCGGCGCAACAGAGATCGACGCCGTCAGGCTGCCGAAATTTGCCGCGCCGCTCGCCGTCCGCTCCTCCGGCGCCGCTCCGCGCCGCCCTCCTCCGGCCGCTCCTCCGCCGGCCTCCACGCGCGCCTCCTCCGCCACGCGACTCCTCTCCGCCGGCCGCTCGATCCGCGCACCGGACGCTCCTCCGGCCTCCTCCCCCATCGGCGCCGGGCTCAAGGTGAGCCGAGGCTACCTCTCCTCCCCCTCCCCCCGCCGGCACCGGGCTACCTCTCGTCCCCCCCCCGGCAGGCTATAGGTCTTCTTGTTCCTTGTTCGTGAATGCATAACTAGAACTAAGAGTTGGTGAATCATATTTTGCTTAGTAATGAACTAGTATGTCAGTGAGATGTTTCCTGTGTGTTTGGATTTTCATATTTGTTGGAACTGAAATAACATATTTGCTGCTTTTGTTCAGTCCCTAGTAATCGGTAGTTAACCGCACTACATGATTAATTTGTCATCAACAGAAATGCTCAATGACCTGGTTTTGTACCAGAGTAATATTTGTTACTTTGTTATCTTAACTAGTTTTGAATTAGTTACTTTAATGGTGTAGTGACCTTGCCTGTTAAAATAGACAAGATACCTGTGTATAGTGCTAGTCCCTGGATCGACTCGCTAGCACACACAGTACAAGATGAAATACCACAACAGTGCATCAATTTATTACACGCATGATCCAGAATTCAAAGTAGTTTCGATTACAAAGTGCATAGCTCGGAGCTAGCTTTATTTAGAGTAAACAGCGGAATAAATATTAAGCATGGAGTCTCCATCATCTTCATGCTGCCACAGGCGAACATGTCGGTTGTAGACTCGAAACCCCTAACGAACCTCACTCTTCATCGGAACAACCTGATAAAATATATCAACAAGGTGGGTCAGAACCATATAAAATGGAACTGGCAAGTGACACTTTGTGGACTCATATTGGAACAACTCTAGTAACCTATATGCATATTTGGCTTGGTGGAGTTTGAAGGCTATTTTGCAGAAAGCCAACTTTTTCCTAACTCTTCATAAAACAATTTTTTTTTTCATCTATTCGAGACTTTCATGGCATGAAAGCCACCATCTCGGCTACCCTTGTTCACCCAACAATTTTTAAATTTAGAGAAATTTGAGTGATGAGATCTTCCGTTGACGTCCTCGTCCAGTTTGCTCAGAAATGTCCGTAACCGGGGACACGGCTATGATCATAGTTTTACTACTCTCGAGAGGTTGTGCACTTTCACCACTAGACTTAACCAACCCAAACTATCCCTCACACTCCAATAGTGTTTCGGGGAAAAGAAGAAGGTTAAGACGAGATCTTTCAGAAGCATTTTCCCACCCCATACCGGCCTGACACGTTCCACCTACAACCCTCTACCACCACCTGTCAAGCCGGGGTGAGTCCACACAACTTAGTTGATCAAGACAGAGCCCATATGACTAATGGCTGCACTGGAAGCTAACTAAACAGGGAGTAACGTCGATCTCTTTGTCCCTGGGTGGCCATCCACAAGTGCACATACTCGGGTAAAAACCATAGACATGGCCCCGAGCAGCCACTCAACTCCAACCGCCAAGCAATTCCAAAATCCACCCAGGAGGTTCTTTCAACTTAGTAGATATTTTACTTTTATCAAAAACAACATTTTGCATAGCAAGACTAAAATTCTACCAAGTTATCATAGGTGTGTCTAGACCAACTAGTAAAGGAGGAACTATACTAAATAGTTTTAAAGCATAGCAATACTAATAACTTATCATGCAATTTTCCAAGTAATACTACAACATGCATAATTCAAAATAATAGGACAGAAATATGCAAGTGTGCCACTTGCCTTGGCAACAAGCGGAGCAGGAGTAGCAGCTGCAAAGGTCCTCGGTTCCCTCCGAATAATCTAACAAAAACAACACACACAAATAAACATACAATTCACACAAGTGGCAATACAAAAAATTATGTTATGCATGAATATGCAAAAATTTACAACAACACAAAAATAAATTTACTTTCTATTCTCTGGTTGTGCTATATGCATGATGCTACAAAGCAAATTTATTAATTTACTTAATAGGAATAAAACCAAAACACTCAAAAAGGCAAAAACAAGGGTTTTATAGTTTTCTGTAATAAAATATTTTATAAATTTTGGAAAACAAGTCTACTGGACAGAGGACAACTAAACAAAGCCTCTGCAACTTGGATCACTCAAATTGGATTTGTGGAACTCAAGATATGGCTAAAATAAGGTTTTAGGGTTTCTGCAAATACCAAGTGTGTGCACGTATCAAAAGTGAAATTTTATTGCACCACTGTATTCTACACATTTTTCTGAATCCATAGACATCAAAATCACTAAATTTGGATTTGTGGTTTAGGAGATATGGAATTTCAAAGTTGGATGAATTTCTGTCTAGAAACAGAAAAACAGATAAATAGAAAAAAAGAACGGGCGACGTGGCGCGCCCTGATTCGTCGGTACCGGTTCGGGTTTTTAAAATAAAACCGGACCGTTGGATCAAGATCCTGCGGCCCGAAAAGGATCGGCCGGGATCGGGCGGCGCGACCGGCCGGAACCCTAGCCCGCGCGGCGGTGCCGGGCCGGCACGGCGCGTTCCGGCGTGTCCAGAGGGAGAGGGAGGACGGCGTGCTCACCACGGCGTGCAGGGGACGGAGGCGGGCTCGGTGGCGAGGGCGACGGCGAGTAGGAGCTCCGAGTCGGCGGGGATTCCTCGCCGGAGTTGGAGGAGGCGGCGGTCAGGCGCGGTCGAGGATGCCCGCGTCGATTCCCTGCGCGAAAAAAATACGGGGTCGTGTCAAGGAGGTGCGCAAGGAGTAGGGGAGAAAGAAGAGGGTGACGGGGAACCGTGGGGTGGCCGGAGCTCACCGGAAACGGCGAGGTCGGCCGGCGGCGACGGCGGACTTGCGGGCTCCCGTACGGGCAGCCTGGTGGCGCTCGGGTGGTGCGGTGTGGGGCAAAAGGAAGAGGAGGAGGAGGGCTATAAGATGGTGGCGGTGGTGCGGGCGTTACCGTCCGCGGTGGTGCGGATTGAAGAGGGGAGCCGACGGGGCGCCGGCGGGCGAGCTCCCGCGCGTGGGGACGGCGCTGACGGGTGGGACCCGCGCGTCAGAGAGAGAGAGGAGAGGAGGAGGCGGGTGGGCTGCTGGCGCTGGGCAGCGGCTTGCTGGGCTGGCCCAGTTGGGCTGGCTCGGCAGGCCTTCTCCTTTTTTTTTTAACTAAAACCTTTTTCTATTTTCTGTTTTCAAAATCAAAGCAAGACCAAACCAAAACTTTTCAGAAAAAAATTGATAAAAATACTTTTTGAAAAGCTTGTTAAATTTAGAACACTTTGGCTCATAGCTTGCCAATAAAATAAAAAAATAATTGGTTTTATGACAAGGGTAAATTAACCCTATTATGCCAAAATAATTATTTTAACACCAAAGTTTGAGTTTAAAACCCTAAACTAAAGACTTAAAAATGCAATGCAGCAAGAGATGATGCATGAATGGAAGTTTTTAAATTTTTGAAATTTTGGGATGTTACAAATGGATTCCCCGGTTCTGATTTTGTTTTGATTATTTTCACACATGAAACATCAGAGAACACTTTTGTCACTGTTAGTCCCATGTCCATATTTCAGTATATTAGTATTTATCTTACACAAATGTTTTGTATCCACTTTGCTCAAAAATCAAGAGCTAACCATAGAGCATTGCATGAAATGTGCCCTGTGTCTACATCATCTTTCTACACTGCCCTTGCTCGGTCACTCTTAAGGAATTAAAAGATAAGAGTAATCTGAAAGAATCTGAACGAATGCAATATTCCTCCTCCTCTGCTCTCACCCTTGTAAATGCACATGATGAAACTCACCTCCCTGTAAGGCTGTAAGTACAAATGTAGAACATGTAGAATGTGTTGTTATTTCTCATAAAATAAGAAGACATCTATGCTCTGGATGCCGGCCGCCGTCACCTAGCTTGTTTAATTTCTTTGTTTTGCCTGTGATTATTATTGTGATGAAACTGTACAAACTATTTCCGCATCTGTTTTTTGTATTAATCTTGATCGAATCGGTGATGAAACACGCATGACTTTGCATTCAGCTTGTATTAGTCTCTTATATGTTTGTCATAATACCTTTGTAAACATGTATTTCTGGAAACTTTTTTCCATTCTTTTTAGATCTTGATGTATGTATAAAACAGAAATGGAAATCCCCTATGTATGAAACTTGTATGAATCTTGTGTCAATCTTGACTCCTCTTGCTGAATAAACTATATGGAAAATATTGTATGGAACTTGTATCAATTTTGTTGAATATCTTGAAAGAAAATATTATATGATAATTGTTTGACAGAAATATTACATGAAATATTATTCAAGTGAGAAATATTACATGAAATATTATTCAAGTGAGATGTTCAAGTGAGATATATCACCATGACGACGCTTAGAAACAACGGGCGCAGCAACGCGCGCCTTTCCTTCTAGTACCATTCTATCCCTACAAGTTTTCTGAACTACACGGCAGAGACGGCTCCGAAAATAACTTTCGTATTTTGCAGAAACTATGGAACCACACGGCAGAGACGAAAATGAGGAAAATATCCTCGAGGATATGATCCGCGGCGAGGATGACGCAAGTCACTTTCTAAACGACTCCGGTGAGGGGGATGAGTCTCTCAACCGAGGAGACGGCGTCTCCAACGTCTGGGAAGAGGCCGAACTCGGCGTCTCCGATGAGGAAGAAGCCGACAAGGCAGAAGCCGGCGGCTCCGGTGCAACATTGATTATTACAAACTTCGACGAGGTGCATATATATTTATATTAATTAATTTAGCCTTTGTTGTCTATATACACATACTAACGGTCTTTCTTCTTTTAGCCATCCGGATCGAGCAAATCCTCTGTGAGGACGAAACGAGGCCCAACCAAAAGTTGGAGGACCATCTCCGGTACAGGATCGAGGAAGTCGCTGCAGACGGCGAACCCATTGCTCCAATTGATGTTAGAACAAAATTTGTGAAGCAATGCGGTGTTGTTGTTAGGGACTACGTCCCGATCACCATCTGAGAATGGAATAAGCCAAGGGATCCCGAAGTTAGCTGGCTTGGCCCCGAAGGCAAAAACGCCTTTTTGAAAAGGTCATGGTTAATTTCACCTTGCCGTTGCCAGAGGTGGATCCAGAGGAGGGGGGCCAGATGAGGAGGAGATGGATGCCCGAAAAAAAGCTCTAGTAGATAAAGTCAAGGCGTGGGCTCTTAAGAAGATGGATGAGCTATTCAACAAATTTAAGAAAAGATTGTACACCGACTTTATCTTGAAAGATAAAACTCCGGATTTCGATCACGGGTATGAGAAGATAAGAGACTACTGGGAAGATTTTGTGGCGTACAAGAAATCGGAGGAAGCTTAGTCAAAGTCTGCAATAAATAAGGCAAATGCTGCTAAAAAGAAGTACCACCATACTATGGGGCCTGGTGGCTACGCCTGTTCCATGCCTAAGTGGGATAAACTTGAGGCCGACCTGCTGGCTAAAGGGATCGTTCCAGAGCCTATAAAAGAAGGATGGATCGAACGGTCAAGAAATTGGTTTTACGGGCATGGGGGCACATTGGACACAGAAGGAAAGTGCATATATAACAGAAGACACAAGGATAATACCCTACTACCCATCGAAGAAATTAGGAAAGCAGTAAAGGATGTTGAAGAGGGACGGTTCCGTCCCGATAGAGAGAATGACGAGCTTGCACGCGCCCTTGGGAATCCCGAACACGAAGGACGAACACGAGGCACCTCAGGCTCCAAGCCGTGAGTACATGGGTTTCCCGCGGAAAGAAAATATTTCCCGATAGAAGTCATCTGAGGAGAAAGGAAAGGGAGGCAAGGGAAGCAAGCGCTGCTGCAGACCGGCTGCGTCATATAGAAGAAACAATGAAGCGGCAGCAGGATCAAAGCAAGGCACTGCCGGCCTATCTCAGCAGCATGTTGTAGAAGCTGCAGTCGATGCTACCGACCCATCATATCGGAAAAGCAGCGTGGCTTCGAGCATGGTCCCGGCTGGTGATG
This sequence comes from Puccinellia tenuiflora, assembly GCA_012064385.1. NCBI lineage: Eukaryota > Viridiplantae > Streptophyta > Magnoliopsida > Poales > Poaceae > Puccinellia > Puccinellia tenuiflora. Next base: position 2,668,687 of record QRDG01000356.1, read on the forward strand.
ATGATGCACTGACGACGGATCCTCTTCGTCGCTACCCAGTGGATGATATCACGGAGAGCACACCTTGTGATCTACATGTGAAAGTGCTCAACTTAACCATGAAGGTGGCGGTCGGCTATGCCGTACCAATTGGACCTACACCAACTTTCCATTGCTCCCCGGTTCCTCATGGCTACGCTGTTGTCGGGGTGGATGAAGTTAGTAAAGGATTTGAGGAGCTGAAGCTGGAACACCCTACAGGTGAAGATGGGGAGGTGGTTGAACTTGGAGAAGCCAGGAAAGGGACCATTCTATGGCCAAAGGAATTCATCGTGCTTCCAAACTGGCCGCCAAGGCCATCGACTCCTCACCAGTCTCCAACGCAACAGTCCTCTCCACCGCAGCCGCCTCAGTCTCCGCCGCCTCACCACTCTCCAGCGCAACAGTCCTCTTCGCCGCCGTCGCCGCCTCAGGCGCCGTCTCCGCCGCCTCACCAGTCTCCAGAGCAGCCGTCTCCGCCGCCGCGTACTACGAGGAGTGGTAACCGATCGCCGAAACGTACAAGGTCACCCCTCCCAAAAGTACCTCATAAGAATCTTCCCAAGAGACCTTACGACTGTACGGTGGTGGAAAATAAGGCGACCGCAAAAGCCCAAACGGACCAGTGGTTTGCTAAATTGAAGCTAAAGAAGCTGAAAGCGCCAGAGTTCCCCGACACCCCAGAAAAAAAGCCGCCGTCTTAAAAATGTTGAAGACCCTTGAACAACCCCCGCCAAAGCTGACACCAGACTATGACCGCTCTATTCTCAAGTCGGTTCGGGCAAATAAACAGCGGCCGAAGAATGGTAGTGCAAGCCGGAAATCAGTTGCCTAGCTCGGAGAACAGCAAAAACAATCGTGCCCCCCGCTCAAAGTGTTTTCCGATACCGAGGTGGGGTCGAGCAAACATGCATCGGCATCGATCCTGAGTTTGTTGCACTATACGGAGAAGCAGCCTCTGCTCGGGGCATGTCTATTGCTCAGTACTTAGACCAATTACAATTCCACGAAGAAATAGTTTCAAAATACAAATACCGGCACGGGCATCCTCTCGTCAAACCTGAGTTAGTCAAAGATCTACCAACAAAAATGCGAAGATTGCATAGTTGGTATATGACAGACTCAAAGAAAGGGGGAAATTGGATCTACGTGGGATATAAGAACGAGGATTACGGGCATGGACCTGGCGTGGTAATGATTGAATTTTCTGAATTATTTCAGTTATACTAACAAGACGCCCTTGACAAAGCTATCATCAGTTCCTATTGTCTGTAAGTATTATTTCTGTAATTACGTCTATAGCTAGCTCACCTCGTTTATTGCATTTATAATCTTACTCATCACTATATTAATTATGCAGAATGAAGATTCTCCAATGCAAAAGAGGACAAATCTATGACAATGGCTTCGTTGACTAAATCGTCATGATATTTTACGACAATACAGAGAATAACTTGGTACATGCGTTACGGTTTAACGAAACCAAAAGAGAAATACTATTTCCTTACAACTTCAAGTAAGTGTTACTGTCTTGTACACATTCTATTTCGCTTAATTTCTCGATGTTAATTGTATAATTGATGACTTATGCGTGTGCAGCTTCCACTTTATTCTGCTAATCATTATGCCTGACAAAGGAGTAGTACTTCTCATGGACTCGTTACATAAACCCCTTAAGGATTGGGTGGACATGCAGGAATGCCTCCAGAGGTAATTTCAATCATATTATGGCACTATATCGGCAACTTTCCGTTCATTTACTGATAGTAAGTAATTAATATATAACTCTTTATTCATTTTCTTTGCCGGGCAGAGCTTGGAAACGATTCACCGCCAGGGCTAGGGGTGATTGGGCGAAGGAGATTACATTTAAACAAATAAATGTAAGTATTACTACCTAGATCCGCGCATCTATTTGATTCTAGTTCAATACCATTACCATTCTTGATTAATTTTGATTGAACTCTGTTCCCGTAAAGTGCTTGAGACAGGGAAGTGGGAATCATTTATGTGGATACTACGTCTGTGAGTTCATTCATCAGACGTGCTGTGAGAAGGGCAGAATCTTAAAACAACTTGAAGTGCGTATGCAATATTCATAATTTTAGTTTATTGCCATCAATTGTGTTTACTTTCATTCATATATATTGACCATTTTTTAATTAGATCGAACGGTTGCGAGAAGGCCTTCTACCACAGGATCGCGTACGAGCAATTCAAGAGAAAATTGCCGGATTCTTAGATGCAGAGGTCCTAGATCCGAAAGGAGAATACTACTATAAGCTAGGTTGAAATTAAATAGTGAGTGTAAAAGAGATGTATATATATATAAGAATGAAACTCGTGTGTACTACATGTACCGTTTGTAATATGTTTGACCAAGCACAACGAACGAGATGTCTGTAATATATTCGTGACGATGATGTGTAATACTGGTTCCCCATATTTAACCAGTAGTGGCATTTTTTAGTTCTAAAAAATATTTAATTTAAGTTTTTTAAACATGCATGCATTTGACATAATCAAAACGAACCGGGACCAAAGCCCTCCGCCCCTGCTGCCTCCGGCCGGGCCACGTGCCCCCCCCCCCCCTATTAGTCCCGGTTCGTATCCCAACCGGGACTAGCATTAGTCCCGATTTGCTAGTCCCGGTTGGGGAACCGGGACTAATGGCCCAAACCAACCGGGACTATAGGGGGGTTTTCCACTAGTGACCGTAAGCCTCCGTATTTTATATATGTGGTACTCTGTTGACTAGTCAAACGTTGCAGCAAGTGCGCGGGACCTTGCGGGCGTCAGTGGGCTTCGAACTTGCGATCCCGTGGACGGAAGACTTGCGATGTCCGGGTGGTGTCCGACGCCCCCGAGAAGACTCCCAAGTTTGGAGGGTGCGTGCATGACTCGGGGGTGCCGGAAAAAATATGGTGCAGCAAGGACCATTGGGGGTGCCGCTATGGAAATTTACCCCCCCCCCCCAATGGGTCTTTGGGGTGTCGTTTGGAGGGTGCAGGTGGAGATGCTCTGATGTTGTTTATTTCGCTCACGATCGCGCGGACACGACACTGACTTTCCATGGAGTGTCCGTTTGCATCATGTGCTCTATAACCGGTAAAGGAAATGATATCCCTTATGACATGCATGAACACTAGAAATTAAATGGCTCGGCCTGGACCGGCTTGAAACTATTTGGTCATCCAAGACCATAAGAATTTATTTATTGACTAATTTAAAATTTTCAATGTACACGCTCAACCTGAACCGTGATAAAGCCAGGACTGCTGGTGTTGGGTCGATGAGCTGCACATGATGCATCACTAGTGGCAGTACCCTGATCCGCTTGGCAGCTGTCGGCTGGAGTCAGTTCCCATGTTGACATTTTGAAGAGTCGGCACAACTATTCGGATCATAGACCACAACCCATAATTGTGTCATTTGGGCCTTGATCTGGATGTGGGCCTCTAAGCTTCTGAGGCAACATACTTGACTTGGTCTTCTTCTAAATTGATGACCTTTCTTTTGGCTTGGGCCCACCTAAAAGTAATCTCGTCATTAACCACTATATCCTATGATGGAATACTTGGTCAAATTCTTGATATCTACAATGCCTAATTTTGGTATGTTTACACTCAAGCTCCCGCTTATTTTACTTGATCACGTAGAAAATTCTGTCAAAGTATTCCCGTGGAGAGGAAAGGACATAGAGAAGAAATATGGTTGTTTTATTAAATAGGAAAAGATAGGTATGCCTAAAAAATCAGGTGGTCTTGATGTGGAAAATTAGTGAATTCAAAGTACTATTTGACAATCATATCATGTTCCATATAAATCCCCTCAATCAAGTAAGCCGTGTGAATCATTCTGGTGGAAGGATTACAAATCCATGTGGGACTCTTTCATGGATATGTCCTACTATAAAGTTACTAACAAAAGAACAATCACACTGTGGAAATACAAATGGTAGACCCCATCATGAAATAGACACGATGATGTTGGAAGTTTAAGAAACCGCCAGAGTCACTCCTTTCAGCAAGTTCCACCCCATTTCGTTGTCCAGTACGTTTTTTTATAAATACGGTGATTTTATACTGAATAATTTTACCTTGTCATGATTGATCTTGTAATAATATGTATGATATTTTTAGTGATACGTCTTTTAATTTATGATCCTAAATTACTTTTAGGCATGTATATAAGAATTAACAATATAATCATGTTCGTATATATTATGGATTTTTTATGAATTTTCAATATTTATTAGTACAATTTTTATTTGCTGAATAGGATGTATCTTACCACAAAGATTGATTTATTTTATCAATTTTGTCTGGGACGCTTCAGACTCTTTCAACTTGTTTCACCATAAATTTAAGAAAAAACATCAATTATTTTTCATATCAATTTATGCTTCTTAATCTATTATATTTCATTACATGTGCTATTCATCTTATCGTTAAAAGCCTACCAAATTTATTAGTAGTTTATAGTGTATTCATCTAACAAATAACTTGGTGGACAATTTCTAGAGTACAAGACTAATAAGGACAGGTGTAACTAAATACAAAAGAATTATGGATGTACTAGTGGTTTCTACCCAAATCCTCTCGTTTGCTCTTTGGTAGTGTTCGTTTTTTTGTCACTATTCATCAATACATTGTGCTCTATAACTAGTAATGTGACACGCATGGGCATTTAGAATTTAAATTTCTATATATGTTGCGTGTTATTCGTTTGTTTTTTCACATGATTTCTTTCTTCAAAAAGAAAAACCGGCTCGGCCTTTCTCAGACCGGCTTGAAACTTCCCGGTCCGCCCAATGCCTCAGGCCTCAACCAACCAGATCTGACAAGATCTTATTTACCGGCTAATTTAAATTGTCAATGTACACGCTCGCCCTGGCAACCGGGATAGAGCTACCGATGGCACCCGCACCCATTGGGTGTGAGTATAGCTTAACCAAACCCGCACCCACACCCGCATGTGGGTACAAATTTTATACCATACCCGCACCCATGTCGGTATTAAAAACCCGCGGGTAAACCCACAAAAAAATAACATCAAAAGTTCATAACAGCAATATACTATAGATATCAAAATAACATAGTGCGTATAGGAAAAATAACATCATTATAGCCCAACATTAGTTGCATAAAAGCATAACAATATATAGTTCAAACTTTGCAGCAACACAAGTGCAAAACAGCCACATGACGGTAACTCCAGAAGTTCACAATTTAACGATTACAATAAAGGTTCACATAACCGCAACATACCCTTTCTCTTTCTCTCTCCACCTTATCTTGAGAGTCCCCCGATTACAATAAAGGTTCACATAACCGTAACATACCCTTCTCTTTCTCTCTCCACCTTATCTTGAGAGTCCCCTGTGAGCCGCTGGCACCTCTCCTCTCTCGCTTCGCCGGCGTTGTCGGCCGGAGTTGGGAGAGGAGAGGGGGACCGGACCCTCTGTACAGAGTAGTAGTAGTTCTCTTGCTGTGTTTGCTACGACAGTCTGGCGTTATGCCGTCTAGGGTGAGGCCGCCGGAGTTCACGAGCAGCTCCATGTGGCGACGGAGAGAGTCTTGCTCTTCCTTGGTACCCCGGAGGTCGGGATGAAGAGGATAGGTTTGCTGCTCATCTTCAACCCTCTCAATAAGCTTGTTTCTCGGCTCGATCTTCTTCCGATGCGGACGCGCAAAGTCGCCCTACTCCTCCTGTCCGGCCGTGGTGGTTAGGGGGAGGGGACTGGTGGCGAGGATCAATGCGTCGCTCGTTTTTCCCCGGCCGGCCGTGGAGGCGAGGGGGGAAGCTGGGCGGTGCTTGGTTCCCGTTTGTGGAAGTTGTCGGGGTGCTCCTCTGCGGGGTTGATTTGGGGAAGCTGCGCTGCTGTTCTTACCGTCGTGGTTACGGGGAGTACATAGCTGCTGCTTCTCCCTTCATCCCTCCTGCTGCAGGGGCGCAGACGGAGGTGGTGTGGTTCGTTGTTCTGCTGCAGACTTGCGCGACACACGCGGTGGCCATGATTGCCGCTGCGATCTTCGGCCGGTATGGCGGCCCTGTTTCCTCCTCCCTTGTGGAGGTCTTTCGAGCCGGGCGCTGGAGCTCGACCGGTTGCTATCTCCAAGTGGTTTGTCCCCGGAGGTTTCGATCAGGCTGGCGTCAGAGGTTCTTCGCCGGAGGTTTTCCAGGGCAAGTGTTGTAAAAGGGCCTCTGTGCAAAATGTACCCGCCACGTGTGATGATATAAAGCAGCTCCTTTATTGTTCAAAAAAAAAGTTCATCACACTTTAATAGCAAAAAGAAAGATCGGTAAGCCATTATTCCAAATCTCCAAGCCTTCACTCCGTCAAACCAACTCAAACTCGCCATCGATTCGATCTACAATTTGAGGAGACTCGGGAGAGGAAACGGAGGCGTGCGGGTCAAGCGGTAATTACGAGCGAAAAATACGAGGGGGCGGCGTAGTCTACGATTGGACCTTTGTGGAGGCTGGAGGCGGTTAGCATTACTAGATTTTGGGATTTTCTTTTCAGAATTACAAGGGACCCACGTGTCATATAAAAATAACCGGGTATGTGGGTATGCGGGTATGGGTTTTGGTGTATCATGCCTGCACCCGCAATACCCATCGGGTGCATACTTTTTAGTTTTTACCATTTACTTACCATGGGTAATTTTTTTACCAAACTCTCACCCTAACGGATAAAAAAAAACCACTAGGTATGCGGGTAATGGATATCCATTGCCATCGGTAGATAGAGCCGGGACTGCTGCTGGTGCTGGGTCGGTGAGCAACACGTGACGCAGCACTAGTGCCAGTGCCTGCCCTGATCCGCTTGGCAGCAGTGGGTTGGAACCTCGGAGGTCAACCAGCACGGCAACCCCTCCCTCCCGGCCAGCCGGCCTATAAATGCGCCCGGCCTTTCCTTCTCCACACTGCACACTGCCTCCCCCTCCCCTGCCTTCCGTTCCTCCTCGAACTCACTAAACAACCCGCCTCCCACCAGATCTCAGATCCGCGGCGGCGGAGCTCCAGCCACCGCGCCGGCCTCCAATGGCGGTCAAGGTCTACGTCGTGTAAGCACCCGCTCCTCGCTACTCAATTTTCCATATCACGCACGCGCGTTAAATTTATCCGATGGGTTCTGTTCTGCGCCAGAGCCCCCCAAACTGAAACACATACCCCCGGTTAATCACAACCCGTTCGTGCGCAATTTCTCTTCCGGATAACGGTCGTTCCGTTCGCCGATCGATCGGCGCGTCCTGGCCGGTTCGTGCGTCGATCCTTCGCGCGCGTCAGAATCTGCCGGTTCTAGGTTTGATCATTTCCGTCAGAGTCCAGGTTCAGTGAACTGAAACGAGTGGGGTGAGAATTCAGAGTCGCAGTTAACTCGTGATTGATTATTAGCTGTGAAAAGCGTATCGTCAACCATGGTGGATTGGTGGTGGTTCTGGTGGTGGTCCTTCACGGAACTGATGCCGGACGGGGACCTGATCCGGCACACTAATAATCGTGCGCTGCTCCCTTTACCTAAATATGTTCCTCTTTCCCGTGGGAAAGGCACACCTCTGTTGTCTGTACACCGGCAGACATTGGCGACTTCGCCAGCGTTCTTCGCAATGATCTGTGTTCTCTCCAAGCACTCGTACACTATTTTCAAAAGTTTACGCGCAGAGACTCATTGCAGTAGTGGTGTTTACTGTTACTAGTGGATGCAATCAGCACCTTGATTACCACCATTTAGTTGAATAGCATCCTGATTGCTATCCCAAGTTCAGTTGCTTTTGCAAAAAATTCCAATATGATTACCAGAATATGCCTTATCGCTGTCAGTTCTCCTGTTCCCACCAACTATTAGGGATAACCACTCATGACTGCCCATGTCCCACAATGCTGAGAAAAGGGACATCTGAATGTTTTTTTTTGGGCCAAATACGATCAGTGAGTATGTCATATTGTAGGATAGAGCACATCTCCGGTTTAAAAGATGAAATAAACTGGAATCCTTCTGTGCTTATTTTTTACATAAAAACCACACAAAGCAAGTTTTTTTTTCCGTGTAGAATATGAAATTTCGATATGAGGTGGCAATTGGCCTAAAGGTTCAAAGTGTAGGTTTTCCATTTCCTTATACTAAAGTACTAAACCAAATCATTATTGTTTAATTTTTTTTATTCTTTTTCATTTGATTAATATTTTGGTACCCTTCTTTCAGTTTACATACGTATTGTCAAATACAACACCGCAATGAAACTGTCATTTTTCTGTTGATGTGGATTCTCCACTACAACCCCATTGTGTCATGTGCAGCTGTGCTGGATGTTTCCTACTACCTCCTAATCTTATTGCTCCCCAGTGTCAGCACCACCAACATGGAACTATACCTTTCCAAAATATTGCCTATCTTTAACATCTTATTTGAATCACAAAAGCAAGCAAAAATGCCTAATCAATAGCCGAACAGTGTGATCTGGTGGTCCACTAGGTTTCTGAACATTGGGATGTAAATACGATTGATCCTGAAAGAATGAGAACTTAATTTGGAGGATGTCACTCTTGAACAGCACTCGGTACAATGCATGCATCCTGCTATTGGCAAACAACATTTTATCTGTCAATGCACATCACTCTTTTGCTGTAGTCACATCTACGGGAAAGCTGAAGCAACATGACTAACCGCCCTGTCATTGTCTAACACAAACTATAATTGAACTATGTTTTAGTTTTTCTGGCTGAATGTGATGGCCAACTACCAAAAAGTGAACATCTAGAAGCCTTTGAATAAAAGAAGGGAAACCCTTGGGCTATTTTTAACAGACCTTTGCCTGAGACATCGTGTCAAATCATCTGTAGCATTTTAACCTCGTTTTCAAACTTGTAGCTTTAACTGCACACTGTATTCCGTTACTTGGTGACTGGGAGCATACTTTCAGCTATTGTAGTAACTTAGTAATAATTTTTCTGAAGTAGTTGAGTTGTATAGTGGTGCGAAGTTCTGGGCGTAGGTGCCTTTCTTTGTTCAATAATTGACTACGTAGTAAACAAGTTGGTTCATGATGTCCTCGTTCTCTCTCTGTAACCTTAAGTTGCCTGAAACGTGCATAAACAGAAATGTCATAGTTGTTGATTTTTTATGGGACGAGATATATCATTGTGTCTTGCGTCTTGCGCATCTATAAAAGTAAGAAATAAAATCATTGCCAAACTTTTTACAGGTATTACTCCATGTATGGTCATGTTGGTAAACTGGCTGAGGAGATCAAGAAAGGTGCTTCCTCGGTCGAAGGTGTGGAAGTTAAAGTGTGGCAGGTCAGTCTCAACAACCTTGTTCCTTAGTTGACAACAGTGTAATAGAATATCTCAGTATCTCAATGTGATGCCCGTCAGGCTCCAATAACTAGTATGTGGAAGAGACTGAAATGGCACCTAATTTACCCAATCCAAATGCATTGCACGTAAATTTCGTGAGTATTACATGAATACAAACATATTTACTCCTCGTGTGACAGGTCCCTGAAATCCTCTCTGAGGAGGTCCTTGGCAAGATGGGCGCCCCTCCGAAGACCGACGTGCCGATCATCTCTCCTCAAGAGCTCGCCGAGGCTGATGGCATTCTTTTCGGGTTCCCCACGAGGTTCGGCATGATGGCCTCCCAGATGAAGGCCTTCTTCGACGCGACTGGCGGCCTGTGGAGGGAGCAGAGCCTCGCCGGCAAGCCTGCCGGCGTCTTCTTCAGCACGGGCACCCAGGGCGGCGGGCAGGAGACCACGCCGCTGACGGCGGTGACCCAGCTGGCCCACCACGGGATGGTGTTTGTGCCGGTGGGGTACACGTTCGGAGCTAAGATGTTCGACATGGAGAAGGTGCAGGGCGGCAGCCCGTACGGCGCCGGCACGTTTGCCGGTGACGGGTCGAGGTGGCCGTCGGAGATGGAGCTGGAGCACGCCTTCCACCAGGGCAAATACTTCGCTGGCATCGCCAAGAAGCTCAAGGGCTCCTCGGCCTGAATAATCACTTGATCTGTGTTGGTGCTGCCGCCTGTATCTGTGGAGCTTAAGTTTGCAACGATGCGTGATTTCGAACACTGTTAGTGTTAATTATGGCTTTGATTGAACTGGTTGTACAATTTGTAAGTTGATTTTGGGTTCCATAGTATCATATATCATGTAATCTAATGTAATCCAGTGATGATTTTCTGAAGTCTGAACTAAATAAGCATTTTGTGCTCTTGTGCGCGCTGTGGAAGCCAGGCCCATATAAGCCCATGCCGCAAAGAGCGTCACCTTATGGGCCCGAATCGTATATGCCTTTCGTGGCCTAACCGGACTGGACCCGGCCGTGCATTGATTTTCTCGGCCTGTTCAGATAACCATGAACACTACCAAATAGAGTGCGCACGATACCTTAACAAGCAAAACAAAAAAAACTAAAATGCAGGTAAAAAAAAAACTAAAATGGATGAAATCCACTTTGACACCTAGGCGTATATGCACCTGCTATTTGAAGAACATACTTTGAAATGTCTAAAAATTCCACGCTGTGAAATATTGATAATTTTATGGTTCGTGTAAAAAGATATAAAGTTTTGGAAAAATCTTATTTTACACCAAATTTTATCTTTTCTCGGACCAGGTCGTGCTGCATGGCTTTTCTCGGCCTATTCTGCTAAGAGTGAACACTACCTAGAGTGAGCCTGAACCCTAAAATAGAAAACCTAGAGTGAGCTCGAAAACACTACTGAAAAGATTCACACTTCCTGCTCACCAGCACGCGCCCGGGGCCGAGCCCACCGTTGTCGCGCGCTCATCCAGGGACTCTATCTTGCGCGGACGCCACCCGGGAGTTCAACTCCTGGATGATCTCGATGCCCTTGCACACACAAAGCACCACCAATCTGGCCACCCATACAAGCTTGGTTCCACAAATCCCACGTCCAATAATTCGCCTTCCAATGGCGGTTCTCAAATAGCCGGAAATTGCAGTGACATCCATCCAATTAGCCTTATAATAAATGGAAACACCCACACTACATGAGTGACGTTTATGCATGTTTAGCAAACAAAATACTATCGCTAGTGTGCATGCAAGTTTACCGAACGGAATATGTTATGAAATACTAGGATTAACCACGATCGAACTATTTTTTTCCTTGCTTAAAGCTTGCCTGTAACTTTGATTCTACTTGCTACTGACACTCCTATATGGAACGTCATAACTTAAAATACATATTTGATACAAACTGCAAATACGATCCAAATGAGTATATTGAAACATAAACTAAAATAATTAAACAAATAAAAAAGGGTGTAAGTAGGAGGGATGTGTCGAGAAGTAGGGTGTAGAAAGGTACAGTGAGATTGGACCTCCTTCGATGTACAAGTTGGATGCTGGATCTCTAGATGGTTCAAGATTTAAGAGTCGCGAAAAGATCAAAAGGTCGAAGGATAACTAAAAAACAGATCTATCGTATCAAAGCAAGCATAATGACACTATCTTCTAGCAAGAGAAACAGCAATCCCTAGGTGCGATAATCCGGAATGTATAGTGCCCTAGTGATGTGCCTAGCTATGACCAGTAATGAGTATACTAGGAGCTTCTGATATACTTCCTCCGTTCCGAATGACATCCATTTGTCTAGCTATGGATGTATCTACATACTAAAACACATCTAGATGCATCCGTATTTAGATAAATACATATCAAATAATATGGAACGGAGGGAGTATGTGTCATTCATGGCGAATATAGATTATCATAATGCTTCTGGATCACTGTAAAGTTCGTGAGGTGGAATATGTTTGTACTACACTATGTGTAGTCCAATTTTTAGTTAGCTTTTTTTTTCGAGAAAAGGGATTAGCTCCCGGCCTTATTAGTGAAACTCAACTGTCACTACCAGAATCAGCTTATATGCCGAGCATATAGTCTATAGCGAGTGCTATTTATCGGGGCACTTGGCAAACATGAGCTCTTGCTGAGCGCCGAGGAAAAACACTCGGCATAGTTGTGGTTTGGCGACTGTAACGATTCGGCATACGAGCCAAATCTGGTTGTTGTTAAAAAAGTTTGACACAAATAAGAAGGAAGAAGTTGGTGCACCACCAATTAGTGCGATATGTTGGTGATCTGTTAGTGCCACTAGAGCTTAAACAAGATATCGTAGTACACTTTTTTTAAGGAAGACACAATATAATTCATCATCATGAATTCTACACCGTATGCCCTGATCAATCATTTGTGCCAGAGAATGAACAACACCAACTGCTCACACGCTGCTTCTAAAACCAACCTTCCTTTTGTTTCCAGATTTAAGCACATGTTCCAACATTCCCCTCCCGCCCGAACCCGTCAATACAATACTAACAATGGAATTATTCTATTGGAAAGTTTCTTGGAGTAAGATTCTCTTTCTCCACCTGTCCCAACAAATATCTCCATTATTTATTATTTAGGCTAAATAAATCCAAAAAAAGTATCTGCCAGCATATTTTTAGTTGTGAGGCAGTAGCTGGTTTGCGGGTAGCTTTAAGTTTTGGTAGCCAATACTCAATATGCACCAATAAACCTCTTAGCAAATTGGCTCTTGATACTTATGTTCCATTATCGAAAGGTACCCCGGCCAAGTTTTGCCCACATGTAAAAAGAAATAATAGAGCGGATTTTTGGAACAAGAAACACATGTTCTCAAAATATCAGCAGCTGGACCAGTGCACGATTTGGATGATCGTCCTAGGTCACACAGTGATCGACTTCTAAAACTAACAAAATCCAAGAAAATGAGAGTAAGTTTTGAAACTTAATCCGTAACGTTCTAATTTTCTCGTTTAAAAATTTAGCAAATGGTTTTTTCAAAAACAAATCATGTTACTGACTAGCTTTTTTAGTTAATTCTAGTGCGTACAGTCATGATCATTATATTTTTTCTTTTTTATTGCTTTTGCTTATCTTTGGTGCAATATATACATGATTTCACTCTGACGACACATTCCTGATTGCTTAAAGCATTTTTGCTTTTGCTTCAACACTGTGTTTTACTGGTATGGCATGAGTACACATTGCTTAACCAGCACACACGCATGTATAAATGCCTATTCCTAGCTAGCTATAATATGCTAGATACTAATTTGCATGTCTATCGAAATGTGCCTCCAAAGGTAGGATGCCAGAACTCAGGCGCCGTCTCGCTCGCCACCGCATAAGTGCTCGCCACCGGAATGAGGCACAGGCCTCGGCTCCGCAGGTCCTCCTTTGCCTCACGGCCATCATTGTCCGAACCCTGATTTGTGAAGATAAGCTCAGTTTATATTTGGGAGGAAAATAGAACACTGCAACAAAATGAAAAAGTACCAGTTTGTGCTGGAGCTGCACAGGACGGCCACTACACTTGATGAAGTACGGAGAGCTCAGAGACTGCAGAGATAACAAACCCAGTAGCATATATGTTCACCGTGAATAAGTATGTTTGCCGTTTGGGAATCAGCAAGTGCCAACAAATGATACAAACTGGAGCATCTAACTAGGGGTTGCTTAGGGAATTTGGTTACTTACGGCAACTTGATCGTGAAGGAACTTGATGTATCCAGTGGCCTCGTGAAGAACCGATGCGGTATCCGTCTAATTAAAGCACAGCAAATCGATGCAACGGATCGAGAAACGGCACAAATACTCATCAGCTTACGTAGTATGGATTGCAGAAGAATGAATGAAGAAAGTGAACTAGCCAATAATGCAGAAAAAACAGAAGGAAATTAGCTAGGAACGGGTGTGGTAGGATACCTTTCCAAAAGGCGAGACCATTTGCTGGAGCGCGGTGATTCTGTCCCCGAGCTTCTCTTTCCTCACCTGCACGCATGCAAATCAAACGCAATCCATTAGCTAGCCATCATAGTTCACTCGATGGCTTTGGCAGAGCTGATCATATATACAGAGAAAAAACAATATATATAACTGAATTGAGGCGAAAAAATAAATGTGGAAGATCAAGAATAACGAGTCATGCAGTTTTGAGCAAGCGAAGGAGTTGGTTCATTAGTTAGAGTAGAGGGGCCGGATCGCTGGGACATCTGGTCGATCGGCTGTTTTGGTATCACCCCGCACCTTGAAAGTCGGCATCGGCGACCGTGTCTCCGTCCGGGGCCTCTTCGCTGCCGCAGACCTCGTCGCCGATGACGAGCAGGCGTCCTGAACCGCAGGTTCAGTACTACTGGACTGCATCAGAATTCAGAAACCAAGTCAGAAGAAACCCTACCTAGTTCATATGTACAGTACACAACGATCTTGCAGGGTCGGACCTTGAGGGGCTTAGGCTTTTGAGCCTGCAACAGAAGCGGCGGCGACAACCCCTGAGCCGCCGGCGTACCAAAGAGCCCCGACGAGCTGAGGAAGCTGGGGAACTGCTGCTGCTGAGAGTCGGCGTAGAAGGACGACACGCACTGCTGCGAGCCCGCGACGCCGCCACCGCCAGCAGCGCCGTCGGAGACCGAGTACGGAAGCACGGGGGACGCTGCTGCCTGGCCGAGCAGGAACTGGTGGCTCGCGTCGCCTTGGAGCTGGAGCAGGGAGTTGAAGGTGAGGCTCGTGGGCTGCTCGGCTTCTGCCACTTTCCCTTGCCTGCCATGCACGGATGGAACAAATATGCATAAATATGTAATCGAGGAGCGGGAGGAGCAAGATACTAGGTACGGTTTGATTTCTGCACTTACATGAAGGATTGCGCCCAGTCCATGTGTGGATCGACCAGAAAGAACGACGATGAGGCGGCGGCGGAGTCCGGTAGACCACCAGGCTGCTGCAGGGAGCTCATCGGATTCGTCGGCCTGCTGGATGCTGCTGCCTCGGCCGTGGCCGGGGAAGTCGACGAGCACGCCGACGCGTGGTCGCCGACGGTGCGCGCCGAGCTCCACCACTCCTCTGCCATGGCGCCCAGAGATTAAGCCTTGATCGGGATTAACCTGAGATGTATATATGCGGCCAGGGAGACCGTAGCGAGGGATTCGGCAAGCGTTTGCTAGCTGGGCAGTGGACTTGTGACGCAGTGAGAGCTAGGGGCAGGAGCACGAGGGGATTCTGACTTTGTGATGACTTGTGAGCTCTGACCTTTGGATGGATGGGGGGTGCTCCAAGCTAGTTTATGGTCGTCACAGCATACTTTTTTGTTGATTGGATTGGAATACTAGCTTGTCAGTGTATGCAAACAGTCACGCGGCTCGTGCCGATCAAGTCAAACACAGCTCACCGCCGCGTCTCTGAAGCTGGAGAAATCTTTGGACCCTTGCTGAGCTTAGAATTGAAATTGGTCGCCGGAAAGCGGGGTCGAGTAGTGCAGTGTGTTGAAAGATAGCGCGACCGAGCATGTTGCCGTATGCGTGAGGTCAACCATTGGCCAATTTCCAAAAATTGCATGACTTTGGTGGGTTCTCTTGTGGGGAGGAGTAACTTAAGGTGAACTTGATTTGTGGAGTATTCTCTAAACAAATTCATTTTTCTCCGATAAAGGGTACTTTGTTAAACCCATAAGTTAGCATCATGTTTAACAATTCATACGAGCTTGCAACCGGCCTCTGTATAACTATGATACAAACAACCACACAAATGAAAGAAAACGCAAAATAAGTGTGTGAAGAACTCGTCAGAACAGCTAAGGCGATGGAGGGCCTATCTATAGACTATGTTGTCATCCACGTTGGATGAAAATACCACTCGCCGTTTGTTTCAACCGTGTACATACTCTCCATAAAGATGTATTTGTTCTCAATACACTAAAGCTACAACTACATATGACTCAAATGGGTACGCCAGTAAATGACATGCAAAGTGGAACAATTCTTACCATTAAAACCGAATAATTTCTGCATATCCAAAGCGGACAAATAACGATAGACACTCTCGTCCTAATGAGGATTCTATACTTATGATCTATCTCATGTAACTAGTTGCCAAATATGTTTGCAATACTACATGGTGGGTACAAGTTAGAAGTCACACGGATGATTGGCTATACAGAATGTGCGCACTTGCTTTGGAAAAATAAATGCTTAATTATCTCGTCATGGTGACAAGAACCATACTTAATTTTCCAAGGAGTGTTGAATATTTAAACTTTAGGACGTGAATACCAAGACCTCACTAATCATTTGGGCGATGCACCATGCCCCATCGAGCCAATCTGTATTTCTTGTTCTTGCTGTCGGCTTGCCAAAAGAATCTCGATTGAAAATAATCCAATCTATGCATGTATAATTCCTTTCAGTAGCTGGAAGAATGATACCCCATATACAGCCAACATAATTTAGAAATATCTTGTTTCTTAAACTTTTCCTTTCGGTAGGTATAACATATTTATGTTTGACCAAAATTATAGGAAAGTTTGTCAATATATATAACGTCGAATCTATATACTATGAAAGCATATTGTATGATGAATCTAATAGAACTACATTTGTGTGGTAGATCTTGATGCATTTTTCTATAAACTTGGTCGAAGTTAAGATATTTTGACTTAGGACAAACCTGGAAATTCATTTATGTTGGAACAGAGAGAGGGTAATAAAAAAAATTATATATAGTCATGAAATAGCCAACTACCGGTCAGAAAAAATGAAATAGCCAACTCATGTCATGAATTATCAAAGTTTGTCCGCGCAAGTTGTACGAACTATACTGATTTTAGCCTACCAAAAACTTTCACCTCCTTCTGCGCTTTGTTTTTTGTCTGAGCATGCATGAAGAAATATTTTCCAACCCTGGATTTTAGGCTCTTGTTTTTGTTGGGTAGCACGGGTACACCATAAAGCGAGAGACTTGGGCGGCCACACGGAAACGAGTTCCATTCCAAAGTCCGCTTTTTGCATTCACTTTCAGCATCACATGATTAAAACGCAATAATTCATCTTAAAACGCAATTATTTCAACAAAGATCACTAAAATATACTCCCTCCGTTCGGTATTATTTGTCGCCGTTTGTACTAAGCTTTGTACTTGATCAACTCAATCTTCACGACAAGTAAAACCGAACAGAGGGAGTACATTCTAGCTACAACCCCTAGCTAGCTAGCATCAACGTCAAAGTTAATTCCTCTCCTAACTTATAAACACTATTATTACATTCCTTTTATGTCTGGACCATTGCTGATTTGCTGGCCGGGTTTTGATCATTGAAGCGTCCGAATGTGTAATCCGCCCTGGAATGAGGAAGTAAAGCTACGTTTATTGCACTGTTGGCGAACAAGTAAAGCGGGGTGTGCTGTGTGTTTTTCTAAGTGTAAAGCAACGGTGATTATCGTTACGGCCAGATAGGTAGCTAGCTATAGCTAGGTAGATGCCTTGTCATTCGGTCATCTATTCTGCTATTCTGCTGACAAACGTGCCGCCATCGTCTACTCTAAACCTAGCATTATTCGGTCAGCTCGATCCGTTCCGGAATGGACGGTGCAGAAATTTCCGAGCTCCACAGGGCCGTCTATGGCGTTGTAATGGCGACGTCACGCTGGCGTGGGCGACGCCGTGGGTCCTGAGCCCCGCACGCGTGCCTCCCCCGACCGGCGTCCTTTCTTGGCTGGCCCCGGCCGGCGGGTGGAGTCAAAGCCCCCGCCCGAAAGCGACCGGCGCCGCCGCCTGCGCCGCCCGGCCACCCATTCACGACGGGTGTTGTGCTATGGCAGCTAGCTCCAGTGCTCTAGCCTGCCGTGACCCTGTGCATCTGACTGAAGACGCGTCCAAGCCTCACCTTTTGCTGGTGCGGAATCTGCAAGTATGGCTATCATGCATCACCGGTTTGAGCAGGGTCGATCTTGAGTTCCGAGTCCTGACTGACATGTATGCATTATTTTTTGTCTTCAATAATTGATTCAGTTTATTCGTACTGATATTCTTATACTAACTTTAGTTGATCAATCAATCAACTCAGCAGGGAGTCTAATAAAAAAGGTATTTTATTTGTAAATTGCAAATTGGAAATTTAGTTCGTAAAAAAATAATTGTCAACTTCTTTTTTGTCACGCGAGCTCGTGTTATTATTTATAAATTGTCAAATGGAAATATCATTCCACATGAGTTTTGCAGTCTATGACTTTTGGGTGCTTGTGCTCCAAAGAGATCCTCCATTTTTCTATCAACTTAACCCATTTGCATTACGAATCATTCCGTCTAAATCATGGAAAAACAATGGTCTGAAAAGTAATACATCAAGAGCAAAAACTACGTTGGTCAAATTCGATTTTCATGAAACTTATGGCTTCTCGAGAAATATTACATGTAGAACCACAAGCAAGTCGTAGCTAGGATGTTTCTAAAGCCAAAAAAATGTAACAACTAATATGCATACAAATAAATAAACTACAGAAATTTCTCCTCCCATTAAATATGTAACATGGAGGTGATTTAAACGTTGCCTAGTCTTCAAAAAATCTATCACCGCGCGAGTGATTCTGAGAGGATGACATGTGCGCTAGCAAATTTGGGCATGCAAGATGCTAGTAAGTTGCGGCGTTGTTAGTAAACTAGAAAGATACCCCGTTTGTTGCAGCGGAAAACAAAAAAGTATAGTTAAAAAAGGATATTTAATGTATGAAATGATACTTTTTTTTGGAAATATGGAGAATTTGATTCGTCGGAATATTCGAAAATCTAAATTTAATTAGTATGAAATGTTCATATATTAAACAGCTAAAATTTGATGATGTGAAAAATTGTATGGCTAAAATAATTTGTAATGTGAATAACTTGCATGTATGGATGCATATCATTAATAAATATGAAATGAGATGAATAAATAAATGTCTCAAATAGTGGATGATGTGGTGATGACATAGATAAATGAATGGCTCAAATAGTGGATGATGTGAACACCTTCCATGTAAAAATAGACTAATTTAATACATGTTAGTGGGGTTTTATCTTATAAAAAGTTTAGATGTGGAACTGGATCTGTTGCGTCCATGGGCTTTGGGACTAAAATTAACTGGATCCAACTGGATTGGATTTTGTTGGATGTGTGGACCTCAACATCACAATAAGTCCGCGACCCTCTCTCCCCGCTAGCAGTCACCTTCTATCTCGAAGTCGGCGATCGGACCATCTGTCATCACCAAACGCAAAACCATTGCGCCGATGCCGCCGGCAGGATCCGGATGAGTCACCACGCCATCCATCTTGCTCCAACCCCACCCGCAAGACCGGAGGCCGTGAGCAGGACGTCTTCCTCCTCCTTCTGCCTCATCTTTGGCCGCTAATTGGTGCCTAGACATCTTCTGCCTCAAAGGTAATGCACAGTCAAATTTTTAGCAAGTATATTGTTTAGTTATGTATAGTCCAACATTCCCACGTTTGACTTAGCCTAGTTAGTGGAGTAATTAGCTCTGTTAGTTAGCTATAGATCTACTGGATCCTAGCATTGGTTGTACATGTATTTATACCCCCACACTATCAATGAATCAGTGTGAATTGCAATCATCCATTAGCCTGTCCTAACTATCGACGATTTTTTTCTCAAAACGTGGCAACATGGGATCTAGTTTCGTAGATCTCGTCGCGACTAAGCCAACGATGAAAACGAAATTTTAATCGAATTATCGGTTTGAGTGATTATTTTTTTAATTTACTAGCAAATATGCCCGTGCGTTGCTACGGGTTCATAAACATAGTCACGACACTATCAGATTCATGCCGTTGCTAACGGATTCATGTCGTCGCCATCCTCCTCCCACCAGTCTAACGTCATCCCTACTTCCCTACTTCGACGTGGTAAAGTTATGGATCAACTATAAGCCCCTCGCCATTGTCGCTATGCTATGAGCTCGTTTCCGCGCTATCCTAGCCGCATTTGCTATTTTTTACACTCATCTTTGCAGTATTTCCATTTGGACAAAGAAGAAAAAATCCCTATGCTACAGTTCTAACTTCCACAATTTTTTTGAACAACTATTAGGTATCCGTAAATTTAGAAAGACAAGATGCATTAATTAAAAATATATGAAAGACTGACAAAACAGATAATAAAAGTAATGAATTCTCAGGTATTACATTGTTACAGGAGGGCATTGAGATGGAAAGTAGAGAAAGTGTATTGAAATGTTTGCCTTCCTTTAAATCTGTATATACTTGAGAATTTTCACCATTTAATTCAAATGGTTAAATAAAACAGTGATGGATGGATGAGAGACACCATTAGATTAGAAGCTTCTTAGCAGTATTACATGTGTGGTCACCAACTATCTAGGGAGGTACAATCTTTCCGCTGTTTCAGAGAAAGTAACTGTGATCATATAACATGACTCCAATTCATCATTTAATAAGAATGCCCAGTAAGCAGATATACACATGATAATTTGTAAGGCACATGCATTACCTGAAGATTTCTCTAATCCAGGACCAACGAGCAGAATAGGCAGGTCTAGAAATTCCCCTATCGCTCTTCTAATCATACACAAAATCTTGTAAATCTTCTAGCATAGTTCCTGAACAGATTTCATCTCTAATAAACTTTTATTTGTCTGGATCTCTAAAATTAACCACCATGATAATGAGCTCGGGGATCATGGAATTTCACTGATTTTCAGTTATACAATGCAAGCCTATCATCCAGATAATCTGTGGACAACCTGAATAGCTTAATCTTTAGATTACAACGTACCACTAAAATGATATATGTGTAGCGCATACATGAACAAGAGATTGGATGCATATATTTTTGTTCCGTGAGCTAGCTTTACTCTATCAAACGAAGGCATGCCCGAATTTCTTCCTGAGCTCGTCCCTGATCTTGCTTCTTGTCGGTTATAGCTCGCCCCTGCTCTCCGCTCTGTAGTTTCTGTAGACCGAGCAATTGCGGCGGCCGTCGATGATCATCCAAAGCGGGACATGAAAGAAGCAGATCATACGGGAAAAGTAAACTGAACAAGCAAACCGGGGACGTGCGGGCAGTGGATCGCAGGACGAGCGCCAGAGACTCGAGGAGCAGGAGCCAAGGACAAATTGGAGTGGAGGAAAAACTCCTTGAGCTCGAGCTTGGATGATGGAGTCGCCTCGTGCTGACCGAATCAGGACGAGAGTTTGATTGAGAAAGATTAATTAGATGACGGTGCCGTTGTTGGTGGAGCCCTCCCAGCCGACCATGGCATGGGAGTTCCGAGATTAGTAGGAAGGAGGCGAAGCCATCAACGACGCCAGACGCGTACTTCTCTCTCTCCTCTCGTGGACATAACCTCCACCGCCGGCAAAAATCCGGGGAGTAGGCGCCGCCCCGGACCGATTCCTCGTGTCCAGGACCTCCGCAACGCTGTCCGCAACAATTTCCAGCCAAGCCCAGCCGGATTCCGTCCAGTGACAGCCGCATGCTGCCGCCCTGACCACTGGAACGTGCCCGTAAGGGCGGCGCTGTTCGGTTCCGAGCGGAACAGGGTAGTGGACCTCGCCGGCAGCGGAAAGGATCTGTTCTCGCCGGCCGGAAAGACATCGCTGGAGGTTGGTGGACAGTGCATCTCGCCTGAATAGGGACGGCGATGCGGTGATGACGGCAACCGGGACGAACAGAAGAAGGAAAAGAAAAAGACTTGAAACGTTTTTTAGCTTAGGGTGGCATAGGTTGGTAATTACATAGAATTTGAGGGGTAATTCAAATGACGTACCAAACCAAACCGCGGAAGCCTGATTGCTTTTATTATTAGGTATAGATATAGATACATCGGAAGGAATCTAAACAGCGCCGCACGGACGTAACAAAAATGCGACGCCGCTGGGCAGTCAACTCCTTCTTCGTTTCCCGTTGGAGGAACCTTGCGTCGGAAAGGAATTCAGAGAAACTTGGATGTCAAAGCAAGTAAAACTCTGAGTTTCAGCGCAATTTTTTTTTGTGTGAAGCGGTAAGAGTCCTCTACGAGTTCCAGAAGGCATTGATAGAGTCCTGTGCTGACTCCTGAGTTAGGGGAGGGCTTAGGGCTGTGTCTATGTTGGATGCAGAGCAGCAAGACTAGGCAGGACCGCAGGATTGAGTTTGTGTTGTATTCTAATTTCTAGTTCATGTTTTAGCAGGTTTGGAGCCTTGCACGTACTCAGGCTAGGGTTAGTATAAGAGTGGCCGGCAGCCCCGCAAGTTCGAGGCGCTGCAGCACACAAACGCCCGCCATCATCGGAATCAGATCGCCAGATCGAGACCCTCGCAGCCATGGCTTCGTCGTCGTCGACCTACTATGAGAAAGCCAAGGAGGCCATGGCGATGGCCACATCCGTGGCGGCGTCCATGATGCTGGTGCGCAGCCTCGCCAACGAGCTGCTCCCGTACGAGGCGCGCGACCTGCTCTCCTCCAGCCTCGCCGGCCTGCGCTCCAGAATGACGTGGCGCCACACCATCTCCATCGAGCAGAGCGACGGCTGGTACTCGAACAACGTCTTCTACGCCGTCAAGACCTACCTCGCCTCGTGCATGGAGGCCGCCGGCACCACCAATGCCTTGCAGCACCTGCGCCTGAGCAGCGGCAGCATGGAAGACGAGGACCCTGACAAGCTCGTCGTGAGCATGGAGGAGGGTGAGGAGATGGTCGAGGTGTACCAGGGCGCGGAGTTCCGATGGTGCCTCTACACCCGCCACGACCTCCAAGGCGAGTCCACCAGTAGTAGCCTCAGCCGCCGCGGCGGCAAGCAGTACTTCCAGCTCACCTTCCACAAGGATCACAAGGAGAAGGCCCTGACAGAGTACATCCCCTTCATCCTCAAAACCGCCAAGGACATAAGAAAGAAGGAGAGGCCTCTCACCATATATATGAACGACGGCTCCGAGTGGACTGACTTGGACCTCTACCACCCTTCCACCTTCGCGACGCTCGCCATGGACCACGTGCTCAAGCAGTCCATCATCGACGATCTCGACAAGTTCATCACGAGAAAAGCCTACTATAAGAGGATCGGCAAGGCATGGAAGAGGGGCTACCTGCTCTATGGTCCACCGGGGACCGGCAAGTCTAGTCTCATCGCCGCCATGGCCAACCACCTCAGGTTTGACATATATGACCTTGAGCTCACCGGGGTCGAAAGCAACTCGCAGCTCAGGAAGCTTCTTCTCCTGATGGAAAACAAATCCATTCTCGTCATTGAAGACATCGACTGTACCATTGAACTCAAACAACGAGATGACAAGAATAACAAACCTCCCAATTCGTCCGATTCTAGCAAAGATGAAAAGGTGACATTATCCGGGCTTCTCAATTTCGTCGACGGCCTATGGTCCACAACCGGGGAGGAGAGGATCATTGTCTTCACGACCAATTACAAGGAACGTCTCGACCCTGCACTTCTACGGCCTGGCAGGATGGACATGCACGTTCACATGGGATACTGCACCACTGAGGCGTTCAGGATTTTTGTCAAAAACTACCACTCCATCGATTATCATGAAACATATCCAGAGATCGAAAAGCTGATGGCCGAGGTGTCTGTTACACCTGCAGAGGTCGCCGAGAGATTGATGAGGAGTGAAGAGCCTGGTGTCGCGCTTCGTGATCTTATCGAGCTCCTAAAGTCAAAGAAAGAATGTGCCAATAACAAGGAGGAGGCGGAGGAGGATGCCAAGGAGGAGGATGGCGATGATAAGTAAAAGATATTAGGAGCGTACGAGGATCGGTGTCGCCTAATGACAATGAATGTGTCTCTAGTTAAGAATATGTTAAGTATTTGTATTTAGGGGCGGAGCTCTCCTTAGGGAAAGGTAGGGTGGCCGTCCTACCTTGATTTTTGATGAAACAATTAAGATGCGCATGTTTTTCTCAACAATCTGAGTGGTTGCACGTTAAAAACGGACTCCGTATGAGAAAGTTATGCTTGTTTTACTGAACACTGCCTAAAACCGATTTCGAACCGAAAAGATAGACTATATCTAGTCAAGTCGAAGAACAACTCTTTCTCTTTGCAATATCTAGTTTTCAATCCCAAAAAAAAAACCGACTCTAAACATGCTAGATAGTTTATTTAAGAAGGATTTGAATGTATTTTGGACAGCTTACGAGAGTGGTGAAACCAACTAAAGGTATGCGGTAGATCATGTTTTATGGTTTAAATTTTTATTTGGTTAAGGATGTGAGATCGTGTTTTCTCAATTGGAGAAATGATGGTTGATAGACTTCCTCGGAAGATGTCAGTTTGCGCGGAAAAATGACATCGCAATTCGAGTGATATGGTAACAAAATGTGCAAGGCAGGTGGGGGTAAGAAAAGGGGAAAGACATCAAGTCGTTGTTGGTTACTTTTAAAGTGTGGACACCTTCTATGTTGCTATAGACTATTACTACAGATCTTGACCATCACTTAAGTGAGTTATCTCTAGAGTTGCTTCAAAATAATTCTTTTGACTCAAGAGACTCATTTCGTAGGTTCATTATGAATATTTGGCTTGTTTTACAGAGATTTATCATGGGCCTTGTATATTTATGATTATGAGCATATACAAGATAATCGTGAGATATTCATCACCCATACATGGAAAGTTGAACATCTTAAAAATTGTCTTTATATTTGAAAGGCACGTAATGTTTTCTACATTTTATCGTCTCATTGAGATGACATTACTTTTACTAGTGGCGACGACAATAATGGAAAGGGACTTTCTCGGCGATAAAGATCATAAAGTGAGTTGTGCAACACTAATGCATCGGTACTATTTAATCCTTTCATTCTTTTTATAAGTTCGTCCTACCTTATATTTTTTCATTCCTTCCGTATTTGATCATCATATTTGTGTTCACACGGATCATATATATTCGATCCTGTGTGTGTCGTGGATGAACCATGCATATGGTGCGGATGACTTGAAGCCAAGCTACACAGATAAGTTTTCTCTTTGAGAGACAGTTCCATCAATTGTGCTCATGAGCCACCTTCAACCCTTATAATGTTAAGCAAGCCTCTTATGTGCTAGGGAACTTACATTGCAAACAAGCTACTCTCTCATGTTAGCCTCTTCCTTGAAGAACCAAACGCCCATGTAGCGACTCCCGCGCGAACTTGTGTTTCCGTGTGGTCTTTCTTGTGGTACATGTACTCACTCTGTATCATAATATAAGATGTTTTAACTATCGGAAATGTGCCCGTGTCCTCCGGGGACTGCCCCCCCCCCCCCCCCCACACACACACCATCTGGTTGTCGTTAGATTCTGTCATATAGACTCGGATATTGGTCGCATTAAAACCATAGTGACCACAACTCGAAGAAACAATATTTCGTACCTAATTTTATTGATATTTATTGTGCATCACCATGTTTGAATGTGTTTCACCATATTTTAAACTTCTATTACATGAGTTCGATAAATTTATGAGGCAATGTAAGTGTTTAAATATTTTATCTACTTTAATGTTGTTTCATTGGGTTTCAAAATCCATCATGACATTTTGTTGTGTTTCAAAATTCATATTTCAAATTTTGTTGAAACAAAACCTATTTGGGGGCTTGTTTGAAAGATACCATCGAAAGAAGTACACATGTTCAAACTGATATTTATTCCTACACATATGACACTTTCAACTCAAAGATTAAAAATCATTTCGGTGTAGTAGTGGGGTGAGAGAGAGAGAGAGAGAGTGTGTGTGCTGAGTGGTGTGGCAGACACGTACCATATGTGACCGCAAAATAACCGAGTAGAGATAGTCAGACCAATATATAGTAGGACATAAGAAATGGATACGTGGTATAGACGTATAGTACACCAACATACAATAGGAG
The DNA here is from genome assembly GCA_012064385.1 of Puccinellia tenuiflora. Classification (NCBI taxonomy): domain Eukaryota; kingdom Viridiplantae; phylum Streptophyta; class Magnoliopsida; order Poales; family Poaceae; genus Puccinellia; species Puccinellia tenuiflora. Next base: position 2,694,406 of record QRDG01000356.1, read on the forward strand.
CATTTCTAGAAGAGCATTTTCTCACCTTCGCACCTGCATCTGCATATAAAACGGAACTAAAACAGGTTGATGAACGTGTCACCGTACCTACTTTTGGCGTCATGACGAGCCGCTTCGAAGATTGCTGTCCATGTAACATCAGTTAAGCAGTTAACTAATGGTGTAGCGTTATGCGCTCATCTGAAATAAACAATGGTGTCTTCAGTTTTTATTCCGTTGTTGCATGAAACAGACAGCGTTAGTTCGGACCAGGACGCAACTGCCGCAGAATGGTTGGCTTAAGACTTTTACGTCTGCGTTTTACTAACGCAAAGACGCATGTCGTCTTCCGCATAGCGAACTGAACATTTCGTTTTACTAGCTAGATGGCATAAGGATAACTACAAGAAATTTTTGCTGGAGTAGTAAGTACATCATGCAACTGCTTCAGACTTTCAGAACCCCCCGTCTCTGAGTTAAGACTTTGCAACAACCCTTGTACTGCTGGGTAGTGGGTACGCTGTCTGAAACTGCCATCACGAAGTCGACAAGAACCGAGTCTTCTCTGACGCAATCCCTTCTTCGATTTATGACGATTGAATTGACTCGTGATTGAGGCCTGTTAGTGTAAAATGGTACGAGTGACGCCCGTTTGCGGCGAGCCATTCATCTGAAGTTTCTGAACTCTCTAGCGCGTGCAAGATATTTCCTGAACCACAGTCCACATTAGCCGCAAACAACAGAAAGGACGTTGACTCCTCGATGGCCAAAGTAGTCCTGAAACTCTGCAAGGTCAGCGAGCACAATCAACCAAAAGCTAGGTGTTGGTGCTTCCGGAGAGGAGCTCCCACCTTGATCCTGACTGCCACTTTGTGAAAAAGATTTGACCTGATTATCCAAGATTCTCCTTTTAACGACAAAGCTCTGGTTCCATGGATATGCAAGCGAACGGGCATGCTGCCAGGGCCAGATAGTCAACGCCTAGAGTTGAAGGTGCCATGTAATGCATGCTTGACTTTATAAGCGAACACGTTCGTTACCGGTAAGCGACATCGTATTCCAAGTTTACTGTATCATCATCGGGAAGATGTTTGGCTAGGGGATACGCCTCTATCTATACCGTTCTCTTTATAATATTGTACGAATGAAAAACGTTCTTGTCGGACAAGTACTTGCTACTACCCCGCTGAATATCGAGTTCAGAAGGGCTTTAATTGGAGCAAAGTGGACAGCATGGATTAACTTGGTTCAATGACTCATGAATGTTGTCTTATCAGAGGATGATGACTCATTTGTGTGGAAACTAAATACATCAGGTGTCTTTAAAGTAAAATCTATGTACTTGGATATGATGAACGGGCATACGCCTTTCTTACGAAAATATATTTGGAAATTAAAGGTACCACTAAATATTAAGATTTTTATGTGGTTCCTATATAGAAAGGTAATTTTAATTAAGGATAACCTCGCCAAACGTAGATGGAATGGTTGTACGAAGTGTGCGTTCTGTGATTCAGAGGAGTCAGTCGACCATTTATTTTTTCATTGTCCTTTAGCTCGTCAAGTATGGAGGATTGTTTACTTTACATACAATATCCCACCACCATCTAACACAACGAATATGTTCGGAAATTGGTTAAATGGGGTGGATCAAGACACCAAAGCTCGAATTCGGATAGGCATATGTGCTTTACTTTGGGCTTTGTGGAACTGCAGGAATGATCTCGTTTTTAACAAAGCTGGCAACACAAAAAAATTTCAGGTTTTTCTCCGAGCTACCCACTGGATCCGCGAATGGTCTTACCTGCTGCCTGCGGACCAACGAGCGCCTATGGATTCTGGGTGCACCCGGCTAGAGAGGGTCGCCTGGGATATATACAACCTGGGTGGATGGCGGCTGTCTAGAAGACTGCAAGATGCATAGGCGACTTGTTTTAGTCTTGTTTCGTTGGTGATTTTCAGTCATACATTATGTGATCCATGAGCTGTAAACTCTTCTAAACATCTTGAACTATAAACTATGCAATAAAATGAAAGATGTGTGCATCGATTGATGCAGAGGCTGGGGTAACCCCATTTCGAAAAAAAATCGGGAACATTTTCTACACTCATGAGGTCCCGTTCTGTTCGCCAGAAGTCAATCGACATGGAGCATCGATGGATTGCCGGATGGCATGCTTGAATACAGCTTCGGCTCCAGAAAGGAATTAATAGTGTGTTTGGTTCAAAAACCAAATGGAATGGAATGTCATGGTTCCGTTCTAGGGGAATGGTTCGTTCTTAGGGGAATGAGTCTAATCTGCCATACGTTTGGTTGGAGAAGTAGAGAACAGAGTAGCAATCAACATCCAAATCTTCAATTAATTTGTATAAATTTAACAATCAACATCCAAATCCTCCTATCACTTTTCTGTTTGTGTCTACCTTGGGGTTGATACTATGGTGGCAATGGTGCGTTCTGGTGTTGAACAATGTCGATTTGGCTCCTCTTAATGAAAACTAGGGGAACATTTTTATACGAAAAAATCATACAGGTGTCAAGCCATGCTACTGACAAACAGCCGTCCAAAGCATTGAGGCTAGTTGCAATTTTTTTTTTCAAAATGGAGGCTGTAACCCCCGGCCTCTACATCAAAATGATGCACACAACATTTTTTTCTTTATTAAAATTCAAGAAAAGTAGAAAACCATACAAAGAATTACATCAATCAACCGAAAGAGGCTTCTCATTTCTTTCCCTTCTTTTTCTCTCCTGCTCTGTTCTCCTCTAGTTGAGATTTCACACGGATCGGTCGGACCGCTCCTCCCTCCCCTATAGCATGCCCCAGTGGGCCTTCTAGGAGGAGGACCGGTGGTGGTCACGGATCTATGGCGTACTTCTTCAATAAGCGTGATGCTGGCTATAGCTGCTGGAAGTAGGGGTGGTGCCGCCTCCTTCTCCTCTGTCAAGGTGACATGCATGAGGATGTTGCTCCCCTTGGCGTTCGGCGGCCTAATCCGTGGCGGGGTTGTACGGTAGCTGCCACATCTCCCAGGTGCTCCTCAGCAGCGGACTCGCGACGAGTGAAAGAACAACTATGCCCGAGATGTCGCCTAGAGGGGGGGGGGGGGGGGGGGAATAGGCGATTAAAACTTTTTCTATTTAGGGGCTTGATAATTGCGGAATAAAACTAGGTGTTTAAATTAACAAGCCAACAACCTAAAATTCTAGGTTTACCTAAGTGCACCAACAACCAATGCTAAACAAGGCAAGTAACAAGATGATAGCAAGATATAGACTTCAAGCACGATGGCTATCACAATGTAAATTTGCATAAGTAAAAGCTCGGGTATAGAAATAACCGAGGCACGCGGAGACGAAGATTTATTCCCGAGTTCCTCCTTGTTAAGGGAGTACGTCTCGTTGGAGGGGTGTGAGCTCGCCACAAAAGGCCTACTCAAGATGCCACAAAGGCCTTACCCTATTCTCCGATGAACCGCACCCAAAGGCTTGGTTCACCTTCCACTATCGGAATTCTTCGGGGCGGATTCCGGAGCCCTTACAACCTTTGGGGCACACACCCACAACTCAATTGGGGGCTCCCAACGTGCCGAAGCTCCACAAGCCGAAGTCTTCGCGGCACCTCCAAACCGTCTAGGGTACACAATGCACCCAAGAGGCACAAAGCTCTTGGGAACACAATGCACCCAAGAGTAACAAGCTTCCAACCTTCAATCCCACGAATCACCGTGGGGAGCACAACCCGATGCAACAAATGCAAAAGGGGAAGATCACACCAAGTGGTCAAATTCTTCTCCCCAAAATCCAACCGAAGCAACTAATGCTACGGAGGGATTTAGGAGGAAGAACGGAGGAGAAACACCAAGAACTCCAAAATCTAGATCCCACGAGTTCCCCTCACTTAGAGGAGATTTTGATTGGTGGAGAGATGGATCTAGATCTCCTCTCTTGTTTCCCTAAATTTGGGCAAGAATCATCGGAGGGATTAGAGGAAATCGAGCTCTCAAAATGTTGGCAATGGAGGAGAGAGAGCAAGGGATGAGATCTACACTGAAAATGGGGAAGAAAACCCTTTTATAGGTGGCTCCAAAAAGGAGCCGTTGGAGAAGAATCGTGGGACAAAGAGGAGGAAAAACTGCTGCCAGGCAGCCCGGCCTGGGGCCGGCCTGCAGCCGGCCAGGCCGGCCTGGCAGCGAACCAGCAACAGCACAGGAGCCAGGCAGCCCGGGGAGCCGGCCTGCTTCCCCGGCCATGGGCCGGCCTGCCTGCAGCCGGGCCGGGAGGCCACCCGAGCCGGCCGGCCTCATCCCGGCCTGGGCCGGTCAGCCGGCACGCGGGTGGGCCGGGACGGTGCCCGAACGGGCCGGCCTGAGGCCGGCCTCGGTCCCGGCCTGGCCGGCCGCACTGTTTTTTTTTTCTTTTTCATTTTTCTGAAATCTGTCTAATAAAATCTCCGAAATAAAACCGCAATAACTTTCGCATACGAACTCCGTTTTCGATAAACTTGGACTCGTTGGAATCGTCACAACGAGCACAACAAGAATATGCAGAGAAACATCATAGTCCAAGAATATAATATAAAGATAAATGAGAAAAGGTAAAAGCTCCCATTTGCAAATCGGAAATGCAATAACTTTCACCCACGAACTCCGTTTTCGATAATCTTGGACTTGTTGGAATCGTCACAACAAGCACAACAAGATTATGCATAGAAACATCATAGTCCAAGAAAATATCATAAAACCAAATGGGGAAAGTTAAAAACTCTTTTTCGCAAACCGAAAATGCCGGAACTTTTGCAATTGACGTCCTAATGAAATAAAACCAATTTTGTTGGAAAGAGGACGACAAATGCTACCTTTGGAAATGACAAACAAGCAATGGAGATTTTGCAAAGAAATGGAAGAGAGAAATCTTCCGCTCGGATAAACCGGCAAAATCTCCAATACCGAAACCGCAAAAGAAGACGCATATGAGAACCGTTTTCGGTGAACTTGGCTTTGTCATGACGAGCACGACAAGCACCAAGACCACACCACGATTCGAGACAAATAAGAACCAATGAAGATGATTGCATGGATGCAAAGGTTTGTGCTCTCCAGGACGATACGATCACGATATCCGGTCGAGAGCCCCTCTTGATAGTACGGTTACCTATCCTATAACCCGGTCTCTCACTAAACATCATGAGACTGGTAAAATAGAAACCCTATCAAGAACATACCTTTGCCTTGCGCTTAAACCACTTGAGGTCGATGAAGACGATCTTCATCTCCTCAAGATGCACCACCTTCCTCGATCGCGCTTCGGTGAAGATTCACTTGATGCTCCCCCATACACCAAGATGGGAGACACTCTCTTCGGCATATCTTCACTTGGCCTTGATTGATGATCAACCCGCACAAAGCCTTGATCAACACAAACTTCTTCCCTTAACCTTGATTCCAACAAATGGAGATCAAGCAACTCAAATGGACACACCTATAAATATAGCTCAATGCAAACATTAGTCCATAGAGATTGTCATTAATTACCAAAACTATGCATGGGGGCAACCATGCACTTTCAACGAGGACGTCGTCTTGCCCCGGCTTCTCATGGTCAAATGGCGACCCTCCTCAGCCAAGAGTTGGCTGCGCCTACTCCAGACCGAGCGTCGTTTCAGAGGGTCTTCGACTCCGTTCAGGGATATCCCGGTGATGCAGAACCAAGTGGTTTGTCCCTGACATCTGCAGCGCTGCCTTGGCCGTCGAGCTCGCGATGCTGCAGTGGAGAAGAACCCTAGGGACCGGATTGATCTTTCTTGTTTTCTTTCAGGGTTCGTGCTGTAAAATTTCAGGTCATATTTGTAGTTTTGACTTACGTTGTAGACCTGCTTGTATTTTACCCACCGACGGAATATAGAAGCTAGGTCCTTCGGGACCTACCCCTTGTTCCGAAAGGCACCTCCTGACGATAATTGTCGCTGCACTTACAACCTTGATGAATGGGGTGGGCCTGATCAGAGCCATGTGCCCTGACCTTACACACCTACCACATCATCGAATCTGGAGGCCTCAACCAAGCCGCCCAACGGCAAGCCGGAAGCACAAACCGGTCCAGCATACCCTCAGCACACACCACATGCGCACACTTAGAAGTCGATGTCGTCGTATACTGCACACTCGGCTAGTTGCAATTGTGCACATGTTCTGCATTATCTATGACCAATTAAACTCTTGCTACCATTTGATGTATTGCACTAATGGAACAAGATAAGTAGGTCATATGGTACTTCTAATAAACTCATGATTAATAATGTATCATAAAAATGAATCTTAAAACTCATAGGACTGAGAACCGGACAATTGGTAGGTGAGACACTCAAGAGGAGGTAGCAGCTCTATGCACAAATATAATATACATCTGACCTATGCATAGCCAACTATTCTATGTAGCAAAATTCACACTCCAATTTGTAAAGCTTGTCAATCTCATTCCACTGACGAGTGGAGTGTGGAATAAGAAAATGATGGTGATTGATAAGAACCTCTGAGTGCGAAACTCTCTCCACTGTCGGTTTGGTGCATGTTGAGTTATTGTGAGAATGTGATGCATTGGAAATTTTGGTTGGCGAGTAAGATGGGAGTAGTCGCTAAAACTGACCTTCCAAACTCTCTCTACTATGTTTATCGTGTGTTTCTTATGACGTCATCACATGTTCGCTAGGGAACCCCAAGAGGAAGGTATGATGCAGTAGAGCAGCAGTTTTCCTTGATTACAAAACCAAGGTTGTCAGATCCAGTAGGACTTGGAGAAGGCTTAACAAGGTGTCAACGATGCCGTTTACGATAATTGACGTGGACCTGCACACAATCACAAACAAACTACTTTGTCCCAATGAAACAGAGAGGTTGTCAATCTCTCCGGCTTGCTGAACACAAAGAATTAAATGTGTGGATGTAAAATATGATGAGAGTGAAATATGACCAGCGAGCAAATGATGATGAAAAGCTATTAAAACAGTTGTAAACAATGTAGGAAAATAGGACCGGGATCCACAGATTACTAGCGGTGTCTCTCCAAAAGATATACATGATGGGTAAACAAATTACAGTATGGCAATTGACAGAATTGTGGGCGCTGCTGCTGTATTAAAATAAGTTGGGTGGTGCCCCAAGCGAAGGCGGAATTGCAGCTAGTAGCAGTTTTCCCTCGTTTAACGAACCGAGGTTTATCGAACCAGTAGGACTTTGAAATCAACAACGAGGTGAATGTTGAAGATCCCTGGCACTTGACCTTCAACAGACATGGACCTGCACACACTCAACCAAAATACTTTGCCCCCAACGGCGGAAAGGTTGTCAATCTTTCCGGTCTCGCAGAAAACAAAGCGGTTAATTGTATGATGAAATAGATTGACGCGGGGTTACCACGCCAAATCCCTCGGATGACATCCTCGGGTTGAGAGAATAGGAGAAGAAGATGGTGGTACTGGTGGATCCGTCAGCTGACAAGAGAGATTTACCCAGGTTCAGGCCCCCGAAGGTAAAAGCCCTACGTCCTGCTTGTCTGGTATTGATGATGGAGCTTACAGATCGGTTACAATGGCGAGATCGTGAGATGCGATCTCGCTAGGGTTTCTGGTGGTGCGTCTCAACCTCCTCTAGGTCGGCGGCCCTCCTAGTCCTTAAATAGTGGGACTGGGTCTCGGGTCCGTTACCGACTAGGTTTACATCTGGGCCTTCCGACCTAATATCTCTGAGTCTTTCCTTCGGGGCCTCCTTCCCGGGCCTGATGACATATGGGCCTTTTATTCTCTTCCGCACCAGGGTAGTCCATGGTGGCACACCCGAAAGGTGTACCCACGTCAGTAGCCCCCGAGGACCTAGTAGACTTGGAGAGTCTGGTTGGGACTCCTCCGTATTGTATCGTCCTGGTGCGAGTTATGCTTTTAGTGATTTATTCGTATCCGTGTTTCAGGACGCTTAGTGGTGGATCTCGCATAATAAGCCTGGTGCTCTCGATGGATCGGGACCAGTTAAGTTCTCTTGGGCACAAACGTTATTAGCGTTCATCAAACTCGAGTCCCCAGGCTCGAGCTTGGAGGCTAGTCCCTTCGACTCCAGCCGCTCAGGATCTTACGGAGTCGAATTCGGCCTGAAAGGGTACCCAACGCATCCGTCGGGATTTTTCTTCGCACCTGCTGGTACGACATATCTGTCAAGCTACCACGGCTGCTGACAGTGGGCCTGGCCCTACACGACGGATCGGTGGGTCTTACCTTTGCACTTCAGAGTGCAGCATCCGAGGGTCAGCTGTATTTGATTCATCTCGGGTACGTTGCTCGGGTTAGACCGGAGTCGATAACCTTTCGAGTGTTGCATAGTCGTGCTTCCTTCGAGTGCGCGGGTCTGGGGATAACCTCAACCCATTTATTTTGTCGAGGATCGAGGGATTTCTTTCGCTCCCGATGGGAGTGAGCAGATGCGAACTTTGTTCCGTCTGACAGCATATGGGAGTCGATACTTTTTCGACTACGACCACGCCTACGACCGTCTATATCTTATGTGTCATGAATGACGTCACGCGCGTGCGCTGTGATACCGAGGCGCTCTGCCGTTTGGCCTGCCAGAAGTGACAGTACGAAACGTCACGTCGGTTTGACTGGTGGGCGCGAAAATTTCGCCACGCCTTGATGGTGGCCTCCTCATTTCTCGTGCGTAGTGGGCGATGTGGCCCACGACGGTTTCCCTCCACGCGCTCCACGTGTAGGGTTAGATGTGCTCCGTTATATCCGGTTAACATTGGACGGTGCAGATCGCGCGGTTCGATGGATAAGTAGGGGGCGCCCTGGCGGTGAAAAAGGTACAGTCCCCATTCTCACCGCCGGAGCTTTTCCTTCTCTTCTTGCGCCCTGCTTCTCCACTCGCAGCCACCAAACCGCGCGTCCCCATCTTTGTCATGAAGAAGACCACCGGGAAGAAGAAGTTCGCTAGCGCCGCCGCCGCCGCCGCTGGTACAGCCGGCGGGTTGAAGAAGGTTCACGGCGACTGGCAGAGGTCGTCCGTGGACGAGCGTCAGCTGGATGCGCTGCGCCGCGACGGCCTCCTGCCACCGCTGGAGAAGGTGGCGATGCGGGCGCCCGGCGACGAGGTGGCCCCTCATCCCCGTGACGGCGAGCGTGTCTGCTTCGTCGATTTCGTGAACAGGGGATTTGCCTTCCCTGTTCACGAATTCGTTCGTGGGCTGATGTACGCATACAACGTCCAGCTCCACGACTTCACGCCAAACTCCATCCTCCACATCAGCTGCTTCATCGTCCTGTGCGAGTGCTTCCTCGGCATTCACCCGCACTGGGGGCTATGGCAGCGGATCTTCAACGTCAAGCGCAATGCCGGCGCTCACGGAGTTTACCCCGTCGGGGGCTTCAGCATCCAGTCCCGTGGGGACATCGAGTACTTCAACCAGAAGCTGCTCGAGTCCGCGCAGAACTGGAGGAAGAGGTGGTTCTACGTCACCGACGTCCACCAGCCTGGGCAGAAGTACGGTGTTCCCCCATTCCGTGCTGGCGTGATGGTGATGAAGAGGAGGTCGTGGACGCACCGCCCCAACTCCCGAGAGACCAAGGAGTCTGAGCCTCTCCTGTCTCGGGTGTCAGGTCTGCTGAAGACCACCGGCAAGGAGGTAAGTGGCGTTCACCTCATCGCCACTTTTATCAGAAGGCGGGTGCATCCGATTCAAGCTCGGGCGCACCCGTTGTTCGAGTTTGCCGGAGCCGCCAACGTGACGCGCATGTCCGCGGGGGAGTTGTCCGCGGGCGAGGTCGAATCTCGCGTTTGCGCGCTGACCACGCTCAAGGTCGGCGAGGCGAACACCCTTGAGTCGCCCGTGACTCCTTTCAGCCTCGAGAACCCTATTCCGGAGGTATGTGCTTTGTTCCTTCGTACCTATTTTCTGTTTGCTGTGCTTTGCCGATGTTTTGATTTCTGAGAAAGATGCTTTGTTTTTCTGTTTGAAGGGCTTCTCGACTTTTTTCAGCCTTCCTCCTCTTCCTGAGGGGAAGGGTACTTCTGCGGCTCCTGACTTGCGGGATGATCCTGATAAGCAGGACATTTCTGTCTGTTCCGCTGCGTCGGTCGACGATGCAGAGGCTACGGACAGTGATGACGTTCCTCTCGTCCGCCGCAAGCGCATCCGTGATACGAGCTCCAAGGCAGCGGGGAAGTCGAAGCAGGTCTCCGCTGCGGAGGGCTCCAGCTCATCGTCGCCTCCTGCTCGTGCCACCGAGGAGGTCCCTCTGGCGCACGATCCCGTAGAGCCTCTACCGAAGAGGAGTCGCGCTGCTCCGGACTGCTTCGACTCTGCCGGCCTGCTGACTGTCCTCAGCTCGTAAGTTTGCGACTTCTTCTTTTCCTGTCTCATTGCGTAGAGTTGCTAACTGTGATTCTTGGCTTATCTGCAGGGATTCTTCCTCTCGTGCGTCTCTGCCGCCCAATGCTGGCGAACGAATGGATGAAGGTGACAGCGCGGGGGGCCGTCGTGCGGAGACTAAGGCTCCTCCGCCGCCGTCTGTCCCCGGCGCTGCGCCAGCCACGACTGCCTCGACTCCCGGCGACGCCCTCGTCACAATCGCCAGCGCTCCTCCACTTGATTCAGTCGAGCATGTGAGTAATGAGTACCTTTTGTTTATATCGGGTGCACGACAGCGCTCCCGATGGGAGTAGCCCCCGAGTCTATGGTCAACTAGGAACAGTTGGGTATAGACTCTAGACTGATCTTTCTCCTTTGTTACTTTGCTTTCTGTTTATATTTTATCGGGTGCGCGACAGCGCTCCCGATGGGAGTAGCCCCCGAGTCTGTGGGCGACTGAATTCAGTCGTGTACAGACTCAAGTTCTTCCACTGACTCTTTGTTCTTTGTTTGGCACAGCCTATGACGCTCGAGCTTTTGGGTATTGGCCGCCGTTTCGCGGCTATGGAGGCGGAGAAAAATCGTCTGGAGCGAGAGTCCGCCGAACTCCGAGGTTTTTCCTTTATCCTCCACCGTTTTGGACTGTTTGTGTTATTGCTATTTGTCTGAACGCCCATTGTCTGCAGAGTTGTTGGCGCAGTCGCGGCGCGAGGGGAAGAGTGCCTCGCAACAGGCTGCTACCCTTAAGGAGCAGGTGGATGCCGCCGTGCTCGCGAAGGAAGCAGCCGATGCCCGCGAGCAGACCTTGGTGCAGCGCCTCTAACGATGAGCAACTCCTGGTTGGGTAAGTGTGGACTCTTTTGTTCATTGTTCTTTCTGCGTCCTTTGTTTTGACCGAGTTCTTTTTGCCGTTTTCTTCAGGTAGCCTTGGCACTGTGGCATGTTCCAGCACACAAGCTACCGCCGGCGATTTGGACAGCGCAATTGCTGCTGTAGAGGGTGCCGGCCAACGGCAAGTGGTCTCTTGGAGAAAGCTACCGGCGCGCTGACGAGCTTGCACGGCAGCCTGTTTCCCGAGGGGCAGCCTCCTGCTTCTCTCGTTGAGCTGGCTGCGCTGTTTGGTCCCGACGGCTCCGCCATAGACGACTTCTAACGCGAGCACATGGTACGTGGCTCGCAGACCACCCTACTTATGCTGCTGGGGCACGGATTCGAGGGTGACCTCGACAAGGCCATGTCTGGGCTGCCCCGCGGACCCGACGGCAAGCTGATGCCTCTTGGTGGTTTTGCCGCGCGGTCTCGAGAGTTGGCACAAAAGCTGACTGTGACTTTGGAGAAGCAGGCTGCCAAGCGTGCGGAGAAGGCCAAGAAATCCGCGAGCTCACAATAGCTGCTTATCTTTGTATTTTTCATATTTTGTAGTTTATCTGTGGCGACGCCTGTCGCTCCTTTGTAATGATTGTGCCAGCTGCAAACTTTAGATAATATTTTGCATTTAATCTGATGTCCTTGTGCCTTGCGACTTCTTTCCAGCCCCCGTGCCTTCTTCCCGAAGGTTGTCTCATACCAGTCTGCTTGGCTTTGCTAATAGGTAAATCCAACGATCACCGTCCCGCCTTCTGACGCCGCACCCCATGTCCCTGCGGCCTCGACTGCTGGTTGTTCTTCTGGGAACCGCGACTCCGGGGATTATCGGCTCATGATGCTCCGGGATCGCTACACTAGGCTTGAGCAAGACCTGCGGGTGGCGCAGGGTGCCTTGGCCGTACTGAAGTCGAAACAGCCTCGCCCCGCTGAACGAGAAGCTTTTCTCCTTGAGGAACTAGAAAATGCCAACACAAACTTACTGTGTAAGTGGCTGCGAGCCCCCGAGTCCTTTGGCGTCAATTGTTTTCTTAGTTGCTTCCTTTTTCCTTCGTGTGCAGGTGTACAACAAGACCCTCAAGCTGAGGCTGGTCGGGTGGAGAATTGACTTCGCCGTATTGCTGATGTTGTCGGACGTGACACCACCTCGTTTTGGTCAGACCCCTCCCGAGGTCGGGTGCTGGCCGTTCTTCAAGATCGCATAGGCCAGGTGACGTCCTTTGCTGGGGCGTGCCGTTCGCACTGGCCTTGTGTACAAGGCGATGTTCCCCCTGGATCTGCAACCACAGGGTCTTGGTGCTCTCATGGCGCAATTCCGCAACGGCAAGGCTGCCCAGAGTTTCATCCGGACGCAGCTTGTCAGCGGTGCGACGTACGCCTTAGCTTTTGTTCACCGGCGGCACCCGTATCTCGTCCTGAGGGGAATAGAAGAGGTCCCCAACAGGGAAAACGGGGAGCCTACGCTGATGGACGCCCATTATCGTGCCGTAGAGGACGTAGCTGTCAAGTTGGTTAGAAAACTAGAACGCGACACCGAGGTTTACTCGGATTATGTGGCGTCGCGGGTTCCCAAGGGCGAGCCTGTAGACTGATTTTTCATTTGTGCAAGCACTTTGTATACTTGCAGAAAACTTCTATGCTTGCTCTATAGAGCTTGGAGTTGTTCTGTATATAGAGTTTGTTTTGTTTTGGCCTAAGCGACGCAGCCCCCGGGTATAGGGTGCCACGGAGGCGATTTTCATTGTTTTTGTTTTGCTCAACAGTGCAGCCCCCGAGCGTCGGGTGCTGCCCTGGAGTTTGCTTTTGGTCAGCCATACGACGCAGCCCCCGAGTTTCAGGTGCTGCGGAGGTGATTTTCTTTGCCGTGCAGTTCGTCGACTCCGAAGATAGAGGAACATTGCGCTTTTATTATGGGAGACAAAGTCTCTAGGATTACATCAGTGGCTGAATAGCCTTATCATCAGGTTTGCTACGCGTAAAAGCGTCTTAGTTGCGCCGCATTCCATGGGTTGCGGATGAGTTCCCCTGTCTTTGGGTCCTTCAGGCGGTATGCACCTCCGCCGATGACCTCGGCGATGATGAAGGGTCCCTCCCATGGGGAGGCGAGCTTGTGCACCTTCTTCTGTTTGAGCCTGAGTACCAGGTCTCCTTCGACAAAGGCTCTTGTGCGCAACCGCTTGCTGTGGTAGTTGCGGAGGTTCTGCTGGTAGATAGCTGTTCGGGAGAGTGCGATGTCACGGGCCTCATCCAGCAAATCGACGTCGTCTTCGAGTGCGGCTTCAGTGTCTTCTTCGTCATACGCGACGATGCGAGGTGCGTCGAAACGTATGTCATGTGGCAGGACTGCTTCTGCTCCGTACACCATGAAGAATGGTGTGTACTGGGTTGATCTGTTTGGCGTGGTGCGCAGGCTCCAGAGCATGGAGGGTAGCTCCTCCACCCAAGCACCCGCCGCACGCTTGAGTGGCACGAAGAGGCGTTTCTTGACTCCGCTGCAGACGAGGCCGTTCGCTTTTTCCACCTGTCCATTGGACTGCGGATGCGCGACCGAGGCGTAATTGAGCTTGATCCCTTGTTCCTTGCAGAAGTCTTGGAACTCCTCGGCGGTGAAGTTTGTTCCGTTGTCGGTGATGATGCTGTGAGGCACCCCAAAGCGGAACATGATGGACTTGATGAAGTTGACAGCTGAGGTAGCTGCGCAATTGGTAACTGGCACGGCCTCTATCCACTTGGTGAATTTATCGACAGCCACCAGCAGATGTGTGTGTCCTCCTCGGGAAGACTTGCGCAGTGGTCCGACCATATCGAGTCCCCACTGGGCGAAAGGCCACGCCAAACGTATTGTCTTCAGTTCTGACGCCGGTGCATGAGGTCGTGTTGCGAATTTTTGGCAACCGATACACCGCTTGACGATGTCCTCAGCGTCCTGCAACGCCCTGGGCCAGTAGAATCCAGCACGCAGGGCCTTGGCGACTAAGGCTCTGCTGCTAGCGTGATGCCCACACGTGCCAGCATGGATCTCGAGGAGTAAGTCCTTGCCGTCTTCTGATGCGATGCACCTCTGGAGGATGCCTGATATGCTGCGCTTGTACAGTTCTCCGCCGATTATTGTGAATGCTTTGGCATGGCGGGTGATACGCCAGGAATGGCTTTGTCCAAATGGGCTCGACGAGGAATACTTCGATTGAAGGTTCTGCTGCTGCAGGTGCGTCTTTGCTTGCGGTTTCAGTCCCGGTTGCTGGTGTAGAGGGGGCCGCAGGCTGCTTGACCTTGATAGATCTTTTGTTTATCTTCTCCAGGAAGACTCTGGGGGCAGCTTGAGTTTCAAGGACCCGATGTTGGCTAGGGTGTCGGCTTCCTCATTGCTTGCTCGCCCGACATGGCGAAGCTCGCAGCCGTCGAAGTTTCCTTCCATGATGTTATACAGGTTTCTGTATGCTATCATGTTCTCTATTGTCGCGTCGCACTCCTTCATGGTCTGTTGCACGACCAGGTTCGAGTCTCTGTATATCATCAGGCGATCAGCGCCGCACTCCTTAGCCATCTTCATCCCATGGATCAGGGCTTCATATTCTGCTTCGTTGTTGGATGGTTTCTCGAAGTCCATCTGCAGCACATAACGTAGCTTGTCGCCTTTGGGTGATATGAGGATAACACCTACTCCTGCGCCTTCGTTCCTCTTGGACCCATCGAAGTACATGGTCCATGAGTTGGACGTATCAGGTACCGATGGCAGCTGCATCTCCATCCACTCTGTAGTGAAGTCGGGGAGGACTTGAGCCTTGATTGCTGTTGGGTGTTTGTATGTTAGGTCTAAAGGACCTAATTCGATGCTCCATTTGGCGACTCTGCCTATCGCTTTGGAGTTATTGAGTATGTCACTTAGGGGAGCCGCGCTCACAACCGTGATGGGGTGCTCCTGGAAATAGTGTGCTACCTTGCGCGAGGTCATGAATACCCCATATGCCAGCTTCTGATAGTGCGGGTATCTCTGCTTTGACTAGGACAGCACCTCGCTGAGGTAGTATATCGGTCTCTGCGCGCCGTGAGCTTTTCCTTCTTCAGCTCGTTCGACTACCAGCACCGTACTGACCACCCTGTTTGTGGCCGCTATATAGAGATACAGCGGCTCCTTTTCGTGTGGTGCCACCAAGACTGGTGGTGTTGACAGAGTGCGTTTGAGGTCGATGAAGGCGGCTTGGGCTTCCTCGGTCCACTCGAAGCGGTCCGTCTTCTTCATCAGTTGGTAAAACGGGAGCGCCTTCTCCCCGAGCCTGCTGATGAATCGGCTGAGTGCCGCTATCCTTCCAGAGAGCTGCTGCACATCTCTGAGCTTCGACGGTGCCGGCATCTTCAGGAGCGCCTGAATTTTCTCCGGGTTTGCTTCAATGCCTCGCGCAGATACGAGGTAGCCTAGTAGTTGCCCTGCTGGCACGCCGAACACACACTTTGTAGGGTTCAGCTTGATGGTGTATTTCTTCAGTGCAGCGAATGTTTCCCGTAGGTCGTCAAGGAGCGCGTCTTCCTGCTTGGACTTGATGACGATGTCGTCAACGTAGACCTGGACATTGCGTCCAATCTGCTCCTTGAGGCAGTTCTGCATCATACGCTGGTACGTAGCACCCGCGTTCTTCAGCCCGAAGGGCATCGTTGTGTAGCAGTAGACACCAAATGGTGTGATGAATGCTGTTTTCTCTTCGTCTTCTTTCTTCATCCTGATCTGGTTATAGCCTGAATAGGCATCCAGGAAGCAGAGTCGTGCGCAGCCTACAGTCGAGTCGACAATCTGGTCGATTCGAGGCAGAGGAAAGTGATCTTTTGGACAACACTTGTTTAACGAAGTGATGTCGACACACATGCGTAGTATGTCTGTGTTCTTCTTTGGCACCAGGACTGGATTTGCGACCCAGTCAGACTTCTTGATCTCCCGGATAAAGTTGGCTGCCAGGAGCATATCAATTTCTTGCCCAATGGCGAGGCGCTTCGGCTCCGCAAAGCGGCGCATCGTTTGCTTGACGGGCCTCACGTTGGGTAGGATCTGGAGAGCGTGCTCGGCGAATTCCCTGGGTATGCCTGGCATGTCGGCTGGACACCAGGCGAAAATCTCCCAGTTCTCACGTAGGAACTCGACGAGCGTGCCTTCCTATGCGGAAGGCAAGCTCGTCGATACGAGGACCGTCTTCTTAGGATCCGTCGGGTGCACCTGATGCTCCCTTGTGTCGTTTGTCGCGTTAAAGGCAGAGCCTAACGCTGATTGTTTGCCCTCGGGAAAGAGGGTGTGGTCGTTGGTGAGTGCCAACTCCTGGAGCTGCTCCTGCGCCCCGAATGACTCAGAGATCATGTTGAACTTGCGATCGCACTCGTCGGATCGCTCGAAGTTTCCGTTGACGGTGATTGTCCCGTAGGTCCCCGGCATCTTCAGTTTCAGATAGGCATAGTGCGGTACGGCCATGAACCGCGCAAACGCTGGTCGTCCCAGGATGACATGGTACTGCGACTTCCAGTCAACCACCTCGAACTCTATCCGCTCCTTCCGAAAGTTAGCTGGCTCGCCAAAGATCACATCGAGTGAGATCGTTCCCAAGGGATAGACTGATCTCCCTGGTACTATGCCGTGGAAGGTGTTGACGGAGGGCGCCAGGCTTGTCGTCAGTATGTTCATTCCGCGCAGCGTGTCGGCGAACATGATATTGATTCCGCTGCCACCATCCATGAACACGCGGCTCATAGCGAAGCCTCCTATCTGCGCATCCAAAACGAGGGCCGCGTGACCCGGCCGCGGGACTTGAGGTGGGTGATCGTCCCTGGAGAATGTTATGCTGGCGTGTGACCAGTCGAGGTACTCCGGTACGGCGGGTGGAGATTTGACGGCAAGGTGGACCTGCCTTGTTATGAGTTTTTGGTCCCGATTTGAGGGACGTCCTTTCTGGATCATGAACATGCGACCCACAGGTTTTGGATAAGCATCTCCATCAGATCTTGGCTCTTCTATCTGTGGCTGGTACTGGATTGCACCCGCCATGTGTCCCGGAGGCAATGGTGGAGCGTGCGGTGCTCCCACAGCCAATGCCCCGGTACCCCCTGCGCCTGCTGTTGCTGCTGCAAAAGGAGCCGTGCGTACTGCGCATGGAGGTCTTGAAACTTTTCGCAGTCTTTGAGGAGGTGCTTGGACGTGAGAACACCGTTCTCATCCCTGAACATGTGGAATCGGCATGCGTCATGAAGCGTTGGAGGAGGCCGTGGAGCTCGGCCACTTCGTGACTCTCGCGATCGCCATTTGCGCTTGACTTCCTTGCTGCTCCTGTAACCGGTTGTTCGACTATCGCGCTCATAGCGATTGTCGTCACGTTTTCTTTGCTCGCGGCTGTCAGTAAAGCCTGCCGCCACGAGTTCTATGCCCTCCGTGTCCTCGTAGACGCGCGACTTCCTCTTGCGACGGCGGTCGTTGTTACGGCGACTCCAAGAACCTTGATCACCGTTGACGCCAGGTGTGCCGGCGCGCTCGTTGCGTATGGAATCTTCGCCATCGGCCCACTCATTGGCTATCTGCATGAGGTGGGTGATGGTTTTGGGCTTCACTTGACCAAAGGTCTCCCGGAGATCGACCCGATAGACTCCTCGGGTGAACGTGTATATGGCGTTGTCTTCCGATATCTTCTCCGTCGCGTTGCGGAGGAGAGTCCAACGCTGGATGTACTCGCGCATCGTCTCATCTTCACGCTGCTTGCAAGCTCGCAGCTCCTCGAATGAGGCGGGTCTCTTGTACGTGCCGATGAAGTTGCGGACGAAGTCCTCTTTGAAGTCCTCCCAGCAGATGTATGCGCCTCTCGGTAGGCTTTTAAGCCAGGCTCGAGCCGATCCCGAGAGCATGAGTTGTATGTACTGCATGGCAGTAGACGTCGATCCTCTTTGGCAGGTTACCGCCGTCAGGTAGTCCTCCAACCAGGCGGACAGCTCTTGCAGGCCATCATAATTGGGGGTTTCCGAGGTTAACCTGAATCCTTTCGGCATCCTGGTCTCCCGGATGTGTCGACTGGAGCATAGTGCGCCGCAGGGTTCGACGTCGTCCTTAGACGACGAGCTGTCGCTTTCCTCCTCTTGCACTGCTCGCCTGGAGCGGTTCCTGGTGACCTTGTTATGCGTGATGGCATTGCGCACATCTTCACCCTCGGTGAGCTGGTAGCGCTCCTCGTGCCCATGATTACCGCGGTTTCGGCGGTCGCGGGTGACGCGGTTTTCTTCTTCTGGAGCTGCTCGCTCATTGTTGCCGCGTGTGACGCGGTTTTCTCGATCTCGAGTATGGTCGCCCGCTTCTCGAGTTCTTGTCTCCCGCCGTGGACTCGGCTGGCAGCGATTGACCATGTTGTTGCCAGCTGCTGCGGTTGCAACTGGTTGTGGCTCCTCAGGTATCAATGTCGTCCCCATTGTACTGAGGAACTTGATTTGTTGGCGATGCAGGGCTGCCCGCGGATCGCTTTCTGGCGGCTGTGTAGCCTGCAGGTATGTGGCCACCGACATTAGTACACCAGAGGTAGTCTTGGGGATAGGGATTCCCTGCTCGTCCACAGACATGAAGGACGCCTCCAGATTACGGGTGACGTTGTTCCGATCCGCCTCTGGTATCCGCAAGTACCGAGGCTGTGCTTGGGGGTCGCGGGATCGCCCTGAAGATTGGACGGACAGACCTGCCCACCGCGCACTCGATATGCTGGCCTGCCTTCTGCGCTCCTCCAGCTCCGCTCTCGTGGCTTCCAGCTTGAGGCTTTCTTGCCACAGCAGGTACTGGTAGCATGCCAGGTCTTCTGGTGTCGCGTCGGCTGCCGGTTGGCCATCCGCTACAGCCTTGATTGCTTTTTCGCCCATAGCCTGGTTGATGTGGAGCTGCGTCCTCCCGTTTTGCAGGGTGACGACGTATGGGTAGCTCGGCTGGCCGCCCCTGTTAGGTGGAGCGTTTACTTCGACCTCCGTGTTGGTGGCTGCTGTCCTTGCGGCGGCGGTGGCGGCTGCGGTTGCGGCTCCTGCCACGGCCGTTTCCCCGAGTCCCGATGCTCCTCCTCCTGCAGGCACCGTCATGTATACCTCGATCGGCGAGAGATATGGCATCTGATCATCGGAGTCATCGTTGAAGGCGGACTCGAAGGATGCCGAGGCTCCGCCGGTGGAGTACGCAGGGCTTGACGGGGTAGATGAGATGTATGGCGCGACCGGCGTCTCGGTCGTGCGCGCGAAGTTGACGGTTGGCGATGTAGATCGCGATGCTGCGGCCAAAGGCGACGCAGGTTCGTCGAGCGTTCCCCCCGCGAGATCCGCGCGGGGTGAAAGGATGTCCACCGATGCAGTCGATGAAGTTGCGACTTCAGCCGATGAAGTCGATGAAGTAGCGAGTTCCTCCGATGCGGAAGGAGGTGCGTCCGTGAGACGGAGCGTGCCCCAATTGTTGACATAGAAGCGCAGCTTGCCAAAGCTCGTCTCCACGCTAGCTTGTAGGTCCTCAAAGGCCGATTGCACGACCGGCGAGTGCGGGTGAAAACCCAGGGAACCGAAGTAGATCGGCTGCTGCAGATCCGGCGAGTCGCCGATGGTTGCTGATGAAGCCGCCGAATCCGTAGATCCAGCACCAGTCTTTCCCACAGACGGCGCCAATTGACATGGGGTTACCACGCCAAATCCCTCAGATGACATCCTCGGGTTGAGAGAATAGGAGAAGAAGATGGTGGTACTGGTGGATCCGTCGGCTGACAAGAGAGATTTACCCATGTTCAGGCCCCCGAAGGTAAAAGCCCTACGTCCTGCTTGTCTGGTATTGATGATGGAGCTTACAGATCGGTTACAATGGCGAGATCGTGAGATGCGATCTCGCTAGGGTTTCTGGTGGTGCGTCTCAACCTCCTCTAGGTCGACGGCCCTCCCAGTCCTTAAATAGTGGGACTGGGTCTCGGGTCCGTTACAGACTAGGTTTACATCTGGGCCTTCCGACCGAATATCTCTGAGTCTTTCCTTCGGGGCCTCCTTCCCGGGCCTGATGACAGATGGGCCTTTTATTCTCTTCCGCACCAGGGTAGTCCATGGTGGCACACCCGAAAGGTGTACCCACGTCATAGATGAAATATGAAAAGTGACCAGAGGAGTAATGATGATTAAAAGCAAGTCAATGAGGTTGTAATAAATGTAAAAAAATGGACCGGGGGCCATGGGTTCACTAGTGGAGTCTCTCAAGTAAATAAAATATGCATGTGATGAGTGAACGAATTACTGCTAGGCAATTGACAAGATCATGACACAAACCCAATTTAGCTATGACAAAAAAGGACATGATAATATTTATGGAGGAATCACGAGAAGGAACAAAGACCGTTGAGTCCAACTGCGTCTTTGTCTAAGAAGTCCATCGTGGGATCGCTATCCAGCCTGTCACCCAACGGTATTAAGTTGCAAGCAACAGACAATTGCATTAAGTAAAGTTTATGAAATAAGCAATACTAATATCAAAAGAGACATTAACACCGCTGTTTTACCCTTAGTAGCAACAGCACACCCTCGCCCTTAGACGTTTCTGAAAGTGCATGGTTGCCCCCATGTGTTGTTTTGGTAATTAATGACAATCTCTATGGACTAATGTGTGCTTTGAGCTATATTTGTAGTGTTGGTCCATAAGGAATGCTTGAACTCCATATGTTGGAGTCAAGGCTAAAAGAAGAAGATTATATGTTGATCAAGGCTAAGTGCAAATTGTTCAACATAGAAGATAAGGGCTTGTGAAGATATGCGAAAGAGTGTGCGAAAGAGTGTCTCTCCCATATTGGTGTATGGGGGAGCTATATGCGATACTTCACCGAGCGGAGCGAGACAAAGAAAAGTGATCCACTTGAGAGGAGATCAAGATCGTCATCATCTAGCTCAAGTGGAATGCGCAAGACAAAGAAAGGTGATCCACTCGAGAGGAGATCAAGATCGTCATCATCTATCTCAAGTGGAATGCGCAAGGCAAAGGTATGATCTTGATAGGGTTTCTATTTTACCGGTCTCGCGGTGTAGTTGGGAGACCGGGTTTTAGGATAGGTAACCGTACTATCAAGAGGGGCTCTCAAGTGAGCTTTAGCGTATCGGTCGTAGTAAGCTCAAACCTTTGCATCCTTGCCATCATATTTATTGGTTCCTATTTGGATCTTATCATAGTGTGGTATTGGTTCTTGTCGTGTTTTTCATGACAAGGCCAAGATCACCGAAAACGGTTTTCATATGTGTCTCCTATTGAGTTTTCAGTGGTGGAGTTTTTACCGGTCCATCTATGTGGAAGGTTTCACTCTTCCATTTATTTGCAAAATCTCCCTTGCTTGGTTTCAATATTTTCACTTGTTATTGGGTATCATTTGTCGTCATCTTTACAACAAAATTGGTTTCATGTCATTCGGACTTCATTTGCAAAAGATATGGTTTTCCGGTTTTCAATAGAAAGGTTTTACCTTTCATCATTTGGTTTTACCATATCTTGTTGAACAATGATGTTTATCTGCATATTCTTGTAGTGCTCGTTGTGATGATTCCAACGAGTCCAAGATTATCGAAAACGGAGTTCGTATACGAAAGTTATTGTGACTTTACCCTCGGTCGATTTCTAAATAAAAAAAAGAAAAAAAGGGAGCTGCCAGACCGGCCTCCAGACCGGCCCAGGCCGGCTCCCTGGCCGGCGCGGTCGGGTGGGCCGCCGGCCTCCAGACCGGCCCAGGCCGGCTCCCTGGCTGGCGCGGTCGGGTGGGCCACCGGCTTCCTGGCCGACCCTGGCCAGCCCAGGCCGGGTAGCAGGTCGGCTCCTCTGCTGGACGACTGCCTCTATTTCCAGCCGGGCCGGCTGTGCTGCTTGCTGCCTGTCTTTTTTTTTCTTTTCTCCCAACGGCTCCTTTTGGAGCCTCCTATTTAAGGGGTTTCTTCCCCAAAATAAACTCTAACTTTTAGCCAACTTCTTGAGCTATTTTCTCCCCTCCATTGTTGACCCTCTTGAGCTTGGCATCTCTCAATCCCTCCAATAGTTCTTTCTAGTCTTTGAGGGAAAAGAGAGAGGAGGTCTAGATCCACGTTTCCACCGATTGATTTATCCTCTAAGTGAGGGGAACACTTTGGATCTAGATCTTTGGAGTTTCATGGTGTTTATCCTTGTTCTTCCTCTCAAATCCCTCCCAAGCATTAGTTGCTTTGGTTGGATTCGGGTTGGAAGAACTTGACCACTTGGTGTGTTCTTGCCATTGCATTAGTTGCATCGGTTTGAGTTCTCCACGGTGATACGTGGAAGTCGAAGTTGAGAAGCTTGTTACTCTTGGGTGCTTTGGTGCCCTAGAGCTTGTTCCTCTAGGGCACGTTGGTACCCTGGACGGTTGTTGATTTCTCGGAGTCTTGGTGGCTCACGGGATTTGTTGGGAGCCTCCAATTAGGTTGTGGAGTGTGGCTCAACCTTGTTGGTCTCGGAGCTTTGGTAGCTACGAAGACATTGCCGGGAGCCACCAATTGAGTTGTGGTGTGTGCCCCGGCCTTGGAGAATCAAGTATTGGCGGCTCGGTAAATTTGGTGAAGACCCTCCAACTTGTGGAGTGAGCTTCATCCTTTTAAAGGTCCTAGTTGTCAACCTCAACGGAAACATAGTGACAAGTGCCTCGCCACATTGGTGGTAAGACACAATGGAGATACGGTGTGCCATATCAAGGCTACTCGGTGTTTCACATTGGTGAACACCGCGCCGCTCCAACGGAGACTAGCTTCCATTGGGATGTGAACTTCGGGATAAATCATCGTCTCCAAGTGCCTCGGTATTTCTATATCCGAGTTTCTTACTTATGCTATTTACTTTGTGATAGCCATAGAGTTTAAAGTTATATATCTTGCTATCACCTAGTTGATTATATTGCTTAGCATAAGTTGTTGGTGCACATAGGTAAACCTAACTAGTTTATGTTTTGGCTTGATAAATTAAACGTTAGTTTTATTCCGCATTTATTCAAGCCTTAACCGTAATAATTTTAAATCGCCTATTCACCCCCCCTCTAGGCGACATCCGTGTCCTTTCAATTGGTATCAGAGCGGATTCTCTCTTTATAGGGCTAGTGGTTTAGTGCACAATGCCTCTTTATTGATATTCGATGGCACTAATTATGATGATTGGAGAAATCGCATGCTAAATTATTTTAGAGACATTAATCCATATATAGAGCAAATTCTAGATATGGGTTTTCTCCTCCAAAGGATCCGAAAAGATTATCTTTAGAGGATGAGGAAAATTCATATCTAGATGCTCAAGCTTCTAATGTGATTTTCAATGCTTTGAGCAATGTAGTTATTATCTCCATTCTTCCTTTTCGGAATGCTCATGAGCTATGGACAAAGCTTCAAGATAAATATGATGTGTCCAAGTCTAGTGGAGATGATTGTTCTCCCTCTACCTCCGGTCGTGATGAATTCTCAACTTCGTCTACTTCACCTACACGTGGTAAGCCACAAAGAAATGCAATGGTGAGTAGTGATAAATTTTGCAATGATGATAGTGAGCTTCTTATTGATGATATTTCATCTCTATCTTATTGCAATGATTTATCTTTGGACTTAAACACATCTAGCACTACAAGTGTTTCACATGCTTGTGTTGGCAGTCCTTGCATATCTTCTAAAAATCATCTATATAAATCTCATGATGATATGCTTGCTTTATCTTGTTGCCATGATAAAAAATGCCTGTGTTCCCTCTAATCCTTGTATTATTAATAATGTAGAGGAAAAATTATCTATGGAAGAAGATTAGAACTTGAGTAGTTCATTAATTAATTGTTCAACTTCATCTACCATCTTTTGCCTCATGGCTAAATCGTCAAGTAGTGATGATCATGACAATAATAATGATGATGAAGAAAATGATGATGATGCCTACTTTAGTAAGAAAGGTCTAATGGTTCTTAATGCTCTTTCAACGAATAAAAATGCTTGTGAGAACCTCCATGAAATCATGAGCACCCTTGTTGAGCGAGGGATTACTATTGAAAATTTGGAAGCTCGTGAAGATGAAAGTCTTAGCCGTGAACGTGATTATGCGAACACGGTTGCGGATCTTGAGGAAGCTCTTGAAGAAGAACAAAGCACCAAGAAATCTCTTGAGGAGACATTTACTCTAGAGTTATCTAAAGTAAATAAAACCCATGATAGAGCTCTCAAGGTGGCTAATGATTTTAAAATAAAAAATGGCGAGCTTGTTGTTGAAATTGTTAGACTCCTTGAGGCTATTAAGAAATTTGAAAAGGATGTCAAGTCCTTGGAAGATTCTCTTGTACATCTCACTAAGTCCCATGATCAACTCCAAGCTCAATTACTAAAAGAGCTTCCTACTTGTTCTCCCATTGCTATTAATGTTGATGCTTGTGCTACTAACTCTATTTTTTGTGAAGCATCCATTTTAAAGGAGAATGTTGAGCTAAGTGCTCAACTTAAATTGATAACTAGCAATTATGAGATATTGGAAGAAAGCCATGAGAAGCTCTCGAGCTTTCATGAGGATCTTCTAGTATCTCATGATAAGCTAAAGTTAGCTCATGAGGCTATCGCTACCAAGGTAATATCTAGTGAGCCTCATGTGGACAATGGCACAACTTCTACTAAAAATGCTATAATGGTAAATAATATGTTGAATTACATTTCGTGCCTAGAAGCTCTACCAATGAAGCCTCAGCTTCCACTAGTGCTTGTGTAGCTACTAACCTTGTAGGGAAGACTAAAGAGCACAAGGCACAAGCCACCTCTTTGAAGAAAGATGTGGAGAAGCGTCATAAAGGGAAGGCCACACTTGAAAACATGTTGAGTGTGCAAAAATCCCCCAATGACAAGAGTGGACTTGGATTCAACTCCAATATCAAGAACAAGTCCAAGAGTAGCAATAAGAAGGGCCAAGAACAAGTCAATCATTCGGCCAAGATTGTTTGCTTCAAGTGCAAAGTTGAAGGGCACCATGTTAGGGATTGCCCAATGAAGAAGAAGCCTCTTAGTGAGAAGCAACTACGGAAGCGGCCTATTGTTCAATCTCGTGCTCAACCTCGTGTTGAACAAGCGCCACCTCCTAAGAAGAATCAAGTTATTGCTCCTCAAGTTGGGGAGCATATTAAGAAGAAAGAGAAGAGTCGATGTTGCTACTTATGCCGTGAGAAGAGTCACTTGGCTTCTTCATGCACTAATGGTACCCTATCCAACCCCATAATAATTGATAATGTTTATTCTCTTAGGAAGGATAGGGTTGGCAATGTGTTTGCCAAATATGTTGGAACTCAAAGTGGTGTCATGAAAAGAACCATTTGGGTTGCCAAGCCTATTGTGACTAACCTCTTAGGACCCAACTTGGTTGGGGACCAACAAGCTCAAACTTGATCAATAGGTGTTGATGGAGGGCAGTGGCGACGTGGCTACCATTTGAAGAATTAAGGGATCTTCATGTTTATATTTCATCAAGCCAAGCCAATTGGATTATCACATGTCTATCTCATATCCAATGCTCCTTCTTGTGGTAACTTGTATTTAAATTATATATACATTGAAAGTTGCTTTCTCCCTTGCATGTGTTAGTTCTGTTCCTAGCATGTGCTTGTATATGTTGTGCTTATTACTTACCTTGAGCAATCAAGTTTGTGTATGTTAATGTGCGCTCCATATATGTGTAAACTTTGTGTTGAGTCTTTATTGAATCTTATGTTGATTTCAATTGGCTCTTTTGAGATATTAATGGACTATCCCATTTTGGGGGAGTGATATGCTTTGTGCACTTCACTAACCTAAAAATGTGTGTACATGAGGCACACCACCTAGTATTGATATTTCAATATTATCTAGTTACTATGTGGTATGTCATATTCATGAGAAATTCAAATTCTACAATGTCCATTAATTTCTCTAGTTGGTTTTGTTTGCCTCTTGCTTAGATAAAATGAATTATCACATTATGGGAGAGTAATAAGCTATGTGCATATTACAATCCCACAAAATGTGAACATTTGAGGTTTGCCACTTAGATTTGATATTGTAAATTATCTTATTCCTATGTGGCATGTTTGCTCAAACAAGTTCCAATTTTTCATTTTGGTTATCCTTTGGCTCTTGTTTGTGTGAGTTTTCTTGGTGTGGTTTTTCTCTAATATGAACTTCCATATATTATTTGAGAAACCATTTGTTCCATATTTTCTAACCATGGTCTTGCCGGTTGGTTTGAATAGTTGGAACTACCAACAAACTTTATTAAAATATGGTGTTTTATTTCTTATCTCTTGCCATATGTTTTATATTGTTAGGATATTCGTTGATACCTCTATCACCGGGAAAATAATTCCAAATGGTCATTGTCCTTGGACAATCTATATTTATGTTTGTGATAGAATATTTTTTATTATCCTTACATTGGCATTGACTTTTATTTGCCTCATCTCTTGCCAAAATATTTATTTTGACTCCCATTTCCTTCCTTGCCTCTTGCATGGATCCTAATTTTCAATTGGTAATGTTTAATGTTGTAAATAAAATATGAAGAGTAATAATCCCTTGTGCGTGCATTTTGTATTCAAATGCAAATATCAAAAATAATGCATGAATCTTGGAGGAGCATTCCTTTTATTTAGAACACTATCCAATCTATCAATATTTGATCCTTTCAATTGGCATTTGATTTCTATCATATGTGTTTACGGAAGACAAATCTTTTTCTCTTGATGCTTTGTGCCATCATGATAAGTGTAGAGGGTGTTTGGTTTATTTGGTGTAACCTTGCTCTCTCTTGGGAGTCTTGCTTTCTCATTTCTTGTTTTATGTTTATCCTATAGAATGAGAAAATCCTTTGAGCATGTCTCTTTCATTTATCTTATATGCTCATTGGCCTTGGCTAGGTACCGTCAGTTGATATTAATTGGAATTTAATATCTCCTCCATAGATATTTGTCTCAATTGATATTTATTATGGGAATTTTGATACCTTATTGCTTTATGTCAATTTACTTGATTCCGGTCAAGTATTATCCTCTTCTTGGTATCTTTTCTCCTAGTGGTATCTTATTTTCAATTGGTGGCTTATCTCTCATGTGTTGTTTGATTTGATTCCTATTTGATATCACACTTCATGTGTTGATGTGTTTTGGAATCAATCATATGTTGATTTGATTTTTCCTCAATCATGTGTTGATTTGGATTTTGATATAATTTGGACAACCTTTTTGTGTCACACCTTTGTGTGCTCTCTTCTTGGTTTACTTGGTGTTTTGTCCAAATTGTATCTCTCTTGGTTCTCATGAGTCTATGCATGCATATGTACTAGTATATATATTTTATGGCATGCTAGTCTTTTAGTTCCAATATATAGGGGATACTCCGCCAAATCCTAGATCGGCTAAGATGTGCATGAAATTCAATTTCATATCTATATGCACATATTTATGCGGAGTGTTTCCTATATATTGTAGTTTATCTAACTACTATGGGACCCAATGAGTTTGGGAACCATTTTGTGCTTGAATTTTGTTTTAGGTACAATGGAGATACATTGGATGCTTGCCTCATTCATAAGAAAGGTGTTCTCACCGTGTGATTATTGGAGTCAAGCTTTGATGATAAACAAACCCTCATCTTCTTCATCGTCAATGTATCTCGGTAACAAGTATCTACCTCATGCATATTTTTCTAGTCTCAACCTTGTGTAGGTTGCTTCTTGGCATGAAAGCTTTCATGTGCAATTGTTGTGGTTTTGGTCTTTTTCTTCACTTGGTATATCTTTGTGATATTTGTGATGAAATTGCAAAAACTTTTTATTCAATTGGTATTGTTTATTTGTGATACTTGTTGCCTATCTGAAAGAACAACTATGCCCGAGATGTCGCCTAGAGGGGGGGGGGGTGAATAGGCGATTAAAACTTTTTCTAATTAGGGGCTTGAGAATTGCGGAATAAAACTATGTGTTTAAATTAACAAGCCAACAACCTAATATACTAGGTTTGCCTAAGTGCACCGACAAAAAATGCTAAGCAAGGCAAGCAACAAGGTGATAGCTAAATATAAACATCAAGCACGAAGGCTATCACAATGTAAAGTGCATAAGTAAAAGCTCGGGTATAGAAATAACCGAGGCACGCGGAGACGAAGATTTATTCCCAAGTTCCTCCTTGTTAAGGGAGTACGTCTCGTTGGAGGGGTGTGAGCTCGCCACAAAAGGCCTACTCAAGATGCCACAAAGGCCTCACCCTATTCTCCGATGAACCGCACCCAAAGGTTTGGTTCACCTTCCACTATCGGAATCCTTCGGGGCGGATTCCGGAGCCCTTACAACTTTTGGGGCACACACCCACAACTCAATTGGGGGCTCCCAACATGCCGAAGCTCCACAAGCCGAAGTCTTCACGGCACCACCACCGTCTAGGGTCCAATGACCCAAGAGTAACAAGCTCCCAACCTTCAATCCCACGAATCACCGTGGGGAGCACAACCCGATGCAACAAATGCAAAAGGGCAAGAACACACCAAGTGGTCAAATTCTTCTCCCCAAAATCCAACCAAAGCAACTAATGCTACGGAGGGATTTAGAAGGAAGAACGGAGGAGAAACACCAAGAACTCCAAAATCTAGATCCCACGAGTTCCCCTCACTTAGAGGAGATTTTGTTTGGTGGAAAGATGGATCTAGATCTCCTCTCTTGTTTCCCTAAATTTGGGCAAGAATCATCGGAGGGATTAGAGGGAATCAAGCTCTCAAAATGTTGGCAATGGAGGAGAGAGAGCAAGGGATGAGATCTACACAAAAAATGGAGAAGAAACCCCTTTTATAGTGGGCTCCAAAAATGGAGCCGTTGGGAAGAAACAGTGGGACAAACATGCTAGCAGGCAGCCTGGCCTGGGGCCGGCCTGCAGCCGGCCTGGCCGGCACGGAAAACTTTCCATCGATCAATCATAAGCAGGCAGCAGCGCACAGCCCAGCAGAAAAGAAAAAAATAAAGCAGAGCAGGGAGCCCGGCTTGGCAAAGCAGCCGGCTGGGCACCAGCCCGAAGCTGCCGGCCTGCCCCCGGCCTGGGGCCGGCCTATGCGCGCGGTGGGCCGGCCGACCACCCGAGAGGCCCGGCCAGTTTTTTTCTTTTCTCTGTTTTTAAAAATTCTGTTTTAAAAAGGACCGAGAATAAAACCGCAATATCTTTCGCATACGAACTCCGTTTTCGATAAACTTGGACTCGTTGGAATCGTCACAATGATCACAACAAGAATATTCAGAGAAACATCATAGTCCAAGAATATAATATAAAGATAAATGGGGAAAGGTAAAAGCTCCCATTTACAAATCGGAAATGCAATAACTTTCACCCACGAACTCCGTTTTTGATAATCTTGGACTCGTTGGAATCGTCACAACGGGCACAACAAGATTATTCATAGAAACATCATAGTCCAAGAAAAAATAATAAAACCAAATGGGGAAAGTTAAAAACTCTTTTTCGCAAACCGAAAATGCCGGATCTTTTGCAATTGAAGTCCGAATTGAGTAAAACCAATTTTGTTGGAAAGAGGACGACAAATGCAACCTTTGAAAAATACAAACAAGTAATGGATATTTTTCAAACAAGTGGAAGATATAAATCTCCCGCACGGATGAACCGGCAAAATCTGCAATACCGAAACCGCAATAGAAGACGCATATGAAAACCGTTTTCGGTGAACTTGGCTTTGTCATGACAAGCACGACAAGCACCAAGACCACACCACGATAAGAGACAAATAAGAACCAATAAAGATGATTGCATGGATGCAAAGGTTTGTGCTCTCCACGACGATATGATCACGATATTCGGTCGAGAGCCCATCTTGATAGTACAGTTATCTATCCTAAAATCCGGTCTCTCACTAAACAATATGATACCGGTAAAATAGAAACCCTATCAAGATCATACCTTTGCCTTGCGCATAAATCCACTTGAGGTCGATGAAGACGATCTTCATCTCCTCAAGACGCACCACCTTCCTCGATTGCGCTTCGGTGAAGATTCAGTTGATGCTCCCCCATACACCAAGATGGGAGACGCTCTCTTCGACATATCTTCACTTGGCCTTGAGTGATGATCAACCCGCACAAAGCCTTGATCAACACAAACTTCTTCCCTTAACCTTGATTCCAACAAATGAATATCAAGCAACTCAAATGGACACACCTATAAATATAGCTCAATGCAAACATTAGTCCATAGGGATTGTCATTAATTACCTAAACCATGCATGGGGCAACCATGCACTTTCACTATCTCAAAGCATCTCCACTATCTCTTGTTCCCTTAGTGATTTGTGTGATGTCTTTGATATTTTTCAAGTTCATTTATATACAATGAGATAAATTTGAGCTATGTGCTATGCTTTTAAGAAATAATCTCTTTTGTATATTCATGACTTCCCTATTGGCTACCATGGTTTCCACTTTATCAACCATCTCATATGTGCAAGTTTCTTTGTGGATGTATATCATCAATGATTTGTCTGCTTAGAAACCTATACATATGAGAGAGGTCACCTTTAGTTGGTATCCTAATTCTTTTGAGCTACCTTGTTTTTATCTATAATTCTTTGGTGGCTCCAAAATTGTCTCATGAGTGATTGTCTCATTTTTATTGATATCTTTGCACACTCATGTATGTGTTGAGGATATTTTTACTTCATGCTTACCATGGTGAGCATGTTGAATTTTTATTGGCTAAATGCTCTCACTAGCTTTTGGCATTTTCAATTGGTTTTAGTTTCCAATTGGTATCCCTAAGCTTGTGAACATACCCTTTTAAAAATCTTCTTTTATCTCGGTTGGGCCTATCCTATGTTGAATTTTTAAAGATTGGTATCCTTGAGGTTGTGAACATATTCTTTTTGAAAAATCTTCTTTGTAAAATTGCGTGTGTCAATACTTGATATATAACTTATTTCCATTTGGTTAAGACTATGTGTCTTACCAAATTAATTGTCTTGTCACACACACATACTCTTGGTTGGACCTTTCTTGATAGTTTCTGTTAATTGGTATCTCCTTATGGATCAACCACATCTTTGGTGCAAGTGCTTTGTTTTGCTTTAATTTTTACATCCTTGCACTTGGTGAGTGTTCTAGATGATTTTGGGGGAGCAAGGATTCCATATTTGTGCACTCCTCAATAGTGCATGAACATTGGGAGCTTCTCCGTTTTTATTTAGAATTCTCGCCTTGGATCTTTTTGATTGCTTTTCTCCTTTATGGAGATGTTTAGAATGATTTCATCCTTTTGCAATCTTTGGATCCTCAATATAGTTTGATTTCCTCTAATTATTCGTCAATGGATATGTGCATTTGATTCCACTCACATTTTGAGAAATACACACTTTATGGAGGAATTCATATTATATTGGCCTTCTAAACTTTTTCCCATTTAGGCAATCGATGCCAATGGGGGACAAGTTTAGAGGGTTTAAGGGAATTTGGGTTTTATGATTTTGTTGCATTTGCCTTTAATGCACTTTGCATCCTTGCTTGTTAGTCATGCAAGGTTGCTTTATTCATTATATAAACCCTCTTAAAAGGGATTGTCATCAATTACCAAAATGGGGGAGATTGAAAGTGCATGGTTGCCCCCATGTGTTGTTTTGGTAATTAATGACAATCTCTATGGACTAATGTGTGCTTTGAGCTATATTTGTAGTGTTGGTCCATAAGGAATGCTTGAACTCCATATGTTGGAGTCAAGGCTAAAAGAAGAAGATTATATGTTGATCAAGGCTAAGTGCAAATTGTTCAACATAGAAGATAAGGGCTTGTGAAGATATGCGAAAGAGTGTCTCTCCCATATTGGTGTATGGGGGAGCTATATGCGATACTTCACCGAGCGGAGCGAGACAAAGAAAAGTGATCCACTTGAGAGGAGATCAAGATCGTCATCATCTAGCTCAAGTGGAATGCGCAAGACAAAGAAATGTGATCCACTCTAGAGGAGATCAAGATCGTCATCATCTATCTCAAGTGGAATGCGCAAGGAAAAGGTATCATCTTGATAGGGTTTCTATTTTACCGGTCTCGCGGTGTAGTTGGGAGACCGGGTTTTAGGATAGGTAACCGTACTATCAAGAGGGGCTCTCAAGTGAGCTTTAGCGTATCGGTCGTAGTGAGCTCAAACCTTTGCATCCTTGCCATCATCTTTATTGGTTCCTATTTGGATCTTATCATAGTGTGGTATTGGTGCTTGTCGTGTTTTTCATGACAAGGCCAAGATCACCGAAAACGGTTTTCATATGTGTCTCCTATTGAGTTTTCGGTGGTGGAGTTTTTGCTGGTCCATCTATGCGGAAGGTTTCACTCTTCTATTTATTTGCAAAATCTCCCTTGCTTGGTTTCAATATTTTCACTTGTTATTGGGTAGCATTTGTCGTCGTCTTTACAACAAAATTGGTTTCATGTCATTTGGACTTCATTGCAAAAGATATGGTTTTCCGGTTTTCAATAGAAAGGTTTTACCTTTCATCATTTGGTTTTACCATATATTGTTTAAGAATGAGGTTTCTCTGCATATTCTTGTAGTGCTCGTTGTGACGATTCCAACGAGTCCAAGATTATCAAAAACGGAGTTCGTATGCGAAAGTTACTGCGACTTTACCCTCGGTCGATTTCTAAAGAGAAAGGAAAAAAGGGAGCTGCCAGACCGGTCTCCAGACCGGCCCAGGCCGGCTCCCTGGCCGGCGCGGTCGGGTGGGCCGCCGGACTCCAGACCGGCCCAGGCCGGCTCCCTAGCTGGCGCTGTCGGGTGGACCACCGGCTTCCTGGCCGGCCCAGGACGGCTCACAGGCCGGCGCGGCCGGGTGGGCTGCCGGTTGCCTGGCCGGCCCAGTCCGGGTAGCAGGCCGGCTCCTCTACTGGACCATTGCCTCTATTTCCAGCCAGCCTGCTGGCCGTCCCAGGCTGGCTCCCAGGTCGGGCCGGCTGTGCTGCTTGCTGCCTGTCTTTTTTTTTCTTTTCTCCCAACGGCTCCTTTTGGAGCCTCCTATTTAAGGGGTTTCTTCCCCAAAATAAACTCTAACTTTTAGCCAACTTCTTGAGCTATTTTCTCCCCTCCATTGTTGACCCTCTTGAGCTTGGCATCTCTCAATCCCTCCAATAGTTCTTGCTGGTCTTTGAGGGAAAAGAGAGAGGAGGTCTAGATCCACGTTTCCACCGATTGATTTCTCCTCTAAGTGAGGGGAACACTTTGGATCTAGATCTTTGGAGTTTCTTGGTGTTTCTCCTTGTTCTTCCTCTCAAATCCCTCCCAAGCATTAGTTGCTTTGGTTGGATTCGGGTTGGAAGAACTTGACCACTTAGTGTGTTCTTGCCATTGCATTAGTTGCATTGGTTTGAGTTCTCCACGGTGATACGTGGAAGTCGAAGTTGAGAAGCTTGTTACTCTTGGGTGCTTTGGTGCCCTAGAGCTTGTTCCTCTAGGGCACGTTGGTACCCTAGACGGTTGTTGATTTCTCGGATTCTTGGTGGCTCACGGGATTTGTTGGGAGCCTCCAATTAGGTTGTGGAGTGTGGCTCAACCTTGTTGGTCTCGGAGCTTTGGTAGCTACGAAGACATTGCCGGGAGCCACCAATTGAGTTGTGGTGTGTGCCCCGGCCTTGGAGAATCAAGTATTGGCGGCTCGGTAAATTTGGTGAAGACCCTCCAACTTGTGGAGTGAGCTTCATCCTTTTAAAGGTCCTAGTTGTCAACCTCAACGGAAACATAGTGACAAGTGCCTCGCCATATTGGTGGTAAGACACAATGGAGATACGGTGTGCCATATCAAGGCTACTCGGTGTTTCACATTGGTGAACACCGCGCCGCTCCAACGGAGACTAGCTTCCATTGGGATGTGAACTTCGGGATAAATCATCGTCTCCAAGTGCCTCGGTATTTCTATATCCGAGTTTCTTACTTATGCTATTTACTTTGTGATAGCCATAGAGTTTAAAGTTATATATCTTACTATCGCCTAGTTGATTATATTGCTTAGCATAAGTTGTTGGTGCACATAGGTAAACCTAAGTAGTTTAGGTTTTCGCTTGATAAATTAAACGTTAGTTTTATTCCGCATTTATTCAAGCCTTAACCGTAATAATTTTAAATCGCCTATTCACCCCCCCCTCTAGGCGACATCCGTGCCCTTTCAGTTTCTGTCACTCGTGCCCAGGAACAAAAGGGGGCATGAACGCACTATCTAGCATAAATACCCTCTCTTGGAGATACACACAATCACTTGGCCACAGTAACTACACACGTCGGAGAGAATGCAAGAACATAAATTACTCATATAAGAATCATGCACAATCTGAATATAACTTCATAATCCATCAGATCCCAGCAAACACATCACATAGCATTACAATAATCGATCTTGATCATGTTAGGCAGCTCACAAGATCATAAGACATGAAGCACAAAAGGGAGAGACTACCTACTAGCTACTGCCATGGACCCGTAGTCCAAGGTGAGACTACTCACAAATCATCCCGGAGGAAGGCATGACGATGAAGAGCCCTCCGGGATCGATCTCCCCCCGGCAGAGTGCCGGGATCAGCTTTAGATTGGACCCTGAACTAGGGTTTTCGGTGACGGCGCGTCGGGGTCGAGTTTCTGGAAAATAATGGGTGCCTCGACGTTTTTAGGGTAAAAGGAAATTTATAGGCATCGGAGGGGGCCGAGGTGAGGTCCCACGGGCAGGGGCGGGCCCCACCCATGGGTGACCCCTAGGCCGCGGCAGGGGGCGCCTCTGCCCTGTGGGCCTCCCCTCCGGCCCTCCTTCGGACTGGTACTTCGTCGTGGCAAATAAAAATTCCCCGTAAATTTCATCCAATTCCGAGAATATTTCCAGAAGTAAATTTCTGAAACAAAAAGACAGCAAAAATAGGGAACTGACACTTGGCATCTTGTCAATAGGTTAGTCCGACAAAATGCATAAAAATGATATAAATGACAGTAAAAACATGTGACAATATCACAAAACTAGCATGGATCACTGAAAAATTATAGATACGTTTGAGACGTATCAGCATCCCCAAGCTTAACTCCTACTCGTCCTCGAGTAGGTAAGTGATAACAAATAATTTTTTATGAGACATGCGACCAACACAATCTTGATGAAGATAGTGATGCAAATCAAAGGATGTGAATGAAGAGATACAAAACAATTGTCTATAATTGATAGCAAGAAAGCAATTAATAAATAAGTTGAATCATCCAAGAAAAACCTTTCATAAATAGTATGTCAAAGAGATGAAAACAATGTGATCAACATATTTGACTAATTCACAAGGATAATAATTCCAT
Organism: Puccinellia tenuiflora; assembly: GCA_012064385.1. Taxonomy (NCBI): domain Eukaryota; kingdom Viridiplantae; phylum Streptophyta; class Magnoliopsida; order Poales; family Poaceae; genus Puccinellia; species Puccinellia tenuiflora. Next base: position 2,729,968 of record QRDG01000356.1, read on the forward strand.
GACAAAAGTGTTTGAGAATCAACACAAAGGAAGATGTAAGCATTAGCAAAGAGCTTCAACTTCTAACGGCTTATCTTATAGATAAAGTCAATATAAAGATTCATGTTTAATCCTGATAATGTAATATGTTGGAGATATGCCCAAGAGGCAATAATAAAGATTATTGTTTATCATATTATCCCGTTCATGATAAATGTTTATTATCCATGCTAGAATTGTATTAATCAGAAACAAATACATGTGTGGAATATAAACGGTAATGTGTCCCTAATCTTTCCTCTTGTGACTAGTTCGTTTGATCAAAGTGATGGTTAGACGTTTCCTAACCATGGATTTATGAATCACTTGATAAACGAAGTTTGTATCATGGGAGATGATATGATGGACAAGACTCAATTTAATAGATGTCAAATATAGTTTCCTTAGACCATGAGATTATGTTACTCCCGCTTATCGGAGGAGTGCTTTGTGGACATCAAACGTCACTTCGTAACTGGGTGATTATAAATGTGGCTTTCAGGTACCTCGATGGTAGGTTGTTGGGTTGCATGAATTAAGACTGGGATTTGTTCGTCCAACAGTTTGATAGATATCTCTGGGCCCTCTCGGTAGCATAGCATTGTAACATCCCAAGATTTTCAAATTTTTGAAAAATCAGAAAAATCAAAAACTTTTTGAAAATTATTATATTTTGTTTTGGAAATCCAAAATCATGCATGCATTCATCTTTTTCTTGGCTTGTTGCATTTGAAATTTCAAAAGTTGGAATTCTATTTCCACTTTAAACCCTATTTGAGAAAATGATAAAAAGGGGCCTATTGTGCTCTCTTAAATATTTTGACTTTTATGATTTTATTTTATGGCCAAGTATAGTGCCAAAGTGTTCTGTTTAATATAAGATTTCTAAAAAGTATTTATTCAAATTATTTGGAAAAGATTTGATTTTCATTTTGACTTTGGAAAATATCACCAATTACCATTTAAAATGCCTTAAGGGTATTTGTGGTAATTTATTTTTGTGTAAAAATAAATAAAAATGAGTGTATCATGGTTTATACTACATGATATTACTCATATTTTTTTTTCTGGATTTTATTCGAGTTCAAAGGAAAATTATAAAACCATATTTTATAAAATAACATAAAGGTGCCAAATAGGCCTTTATGTATTATTTGAATTTTGCATTATTTAAAAAAATTATGGAAAAGGTTCCAAAGTATTTAAAATGATTGTTTTGATTTTACTAAATTAATTCAAATTTGTTTGAATCCATTTGGATGCTTATTTCAAAAGATACAAAAGTTTTCAGAAAATAGAAAAGGAGAAAGGAAAAAAAAAGAGCCAGGCCGGCCGAACCAACTCAGCCCGAGCCAGCCCAGCAGCAGTCCGGCATCGTCCCCGCATCCGTAGCCCAGCAGCGGCCCGATACCCCTTCACCGCGCCACGCCCACTGACCGGTGGACCCCACCCGTCAGCGCCAACGGCCACGTCAACGACGTCGTCGTTCTCTCTCCCGCTGGTGGCCATCAATGGCCGAAACGGCAGCTCCACTTCCCCTCTTGATTTCGGCCGCTACACAACACCTCCTCCACTACCACGACGTCCTACTTATTCCCCAACCCCTCCTATTCCTTTGCCCCCTCATCCCGCTCCAAACCGTGCCGCCAGGCCGGAGAATTTCATCGCCGGATCCCGCACTGCCGCCGCCGCCATTCTTCTTTATATGGTGAACGTCGACGACCCCGCACCCTATCTCCACTTCCTTTCTCTCTATTTTTCTCCTTGTGCATCGTTTTGACAAGGTCTCGTATTTTTTCTCGTCCTAGATTGAGCCGTTCGTCGTCGACCGAAGCCACCCGCCGCCGTCTCCAACTCCGGCGAGGGATTATCGAAGCACCGGGACGCTTTGCTGCTCACCACCACGCCACCGAGCTCTCCTCGACCCGTCGCATCTTGTCCTCGACTCCTTTGTCTCCGAGGACCACCGGAGCGCCCTCACCGTCGACACCCGAGCCGTCGCCGCCGTCGTCCACATCACCTCCGGCAAGCAACGCCGCTAGGTGAGAAACCCTAGATCCTGAGCCATAGGATCTAAATCCGACGGTCTAGATTAGATCTAGAGTACCGAATCGGTACGCTGACGTGGCAGCACAGTCAGCGTACACTCAGCAGATCCAGCCAATAGGAAGCAGCCACGTGGACAAGGATTTTCTGTGTATTTTCCTTAATAGTATTTGTTCTGTCTGTTTTGCAGAAAAGCCCCTGCATCTTAGTTTTATCATAACTTTTTATTGGTTTGGCCAAATTCAAATATTTTTATATATTTGAAATCCTTAGAACCAGTAGAATCTTTCTGGCGTTTTAGTTTTCTGTTTTGACATGTTTAAATTTATTTAATTTTCAAATGTGATATTTGAGTAAATTTGGCATAATTTTAGTTTAAAAATAGCTTTTTGAGTGAATCCAATTGGGTTAGTTTAGTTTTGAAGTCCTCTGTCCATTAAGACCACTCCCATATTTTCTGTAAATATTTTGTTTAACAGTAGTTTTAAATTAGTGTTTATGCCCTTTTGGGATTTGTTTTGTATTGTTGTTAAAGTAAAAATTGTTTTAAATGCATTTTAACTTCATGCATATTGTTACAAACCAGAAAACTTAGTGTGTTATTTTTCTTGTGATTTTAAATGCATTTCATACATTGCATATTTTATTGTATTGTTATTTTGTTTGTATGTTTATTTGGGTGTTTGCAAATTTTGTTAGATTATTCGGAGAGTCACGAAGACTTTGGTGGTTGCTACTCCTGTCACTCTTGTTGCCAAGGCAAGTGACACACTTGCATATCTTTGTCCTATTAATTTGATATATGCATGTTGTAGTTTTTACTTAGAAAATTGCACGATAGGTTTATTAGTATTGCTATGCTAAAACTGTTTAGAATAGTGCTCCTATACTAGTTGGTCTAGAATCCTATTATAACTTGGTAGAATTATGGAAATGCTATGCTAAACGTTGTTTTGTGAAAAAGTAATATTCTACTAAGTTAAAGAAACTCCTGGGTGGATGTGGTATGTGGATGGAGGTTTAAAGTTGAGTGGCTACTCGGGGCCATGTCTATGGTTTTACCCGAGTATGTGCACTTGTGGATGGCCACCCAGGGACAAAGAGACCGATGTTACTCCAAGTTTAGTTAGCTTACCGTGCAGCCATAAGTCATATGGGCTCTGGCTTGACTAAGTATGTAGTGTGGAACCGGCCCGGCCTGACAGGTGGTGGTAGAGGTTTGTAGGTGGAGCGCGTCAGGATGGCAGTGGTCGGGAAAACACTTCGGAAAGGTCTCGGCTTCATCTCCTCCTTTCCTTTTCACTTCAAGAAGGGTCAAGGTCAGAATGGGTTGATGAGGTCTTATGGTGAACGTGCACAACCTCTGCAGAGTATCAAACTAAGTACTTAGCCGTGTCCCCGGTTACGGACAATTCTGAGCAAGCTGGACAAGGACGTCAACGGAGGATCTCATCATTCCAATTTCCTAAGTTAAAAACTTGATGGGTGAACAAGGGTAGTTGAGACAATGGTTGTCATACTTGTCTCGTTTAGATGTAAAAGAGTTTTGAAAAGAGATAGGAAAAATTGGCTTTATGCAAATCAGCCTTCAAACTCCACCAAGCCAAATATGCATATAGGTTATTAGAGTTTTCCTCTATGAGTCCACAAAGTGTCACTTGCCAGTTCCATTTTTATGGTTCTGACCCACCTTGTTGATACATGTTATCAGGTTTTTCTGACGAAAAGTGAGGTTTCGTTAAGGGTTTCGAGTCTGCAACCAACATGTTCGCCTGTGGCACATGAAGATGATGGAGGCTCATTGCTACTTTTATTTCCGCTGTGCTGATATTTGTAAAATGCTAGCCTTGAGTTGTGCAAGTTGTAATCGAATATTTTCCTAAGTCTGGATTCGCCTGTAATAATTGATACATTGTTGTGATATTTCATCGTAAACTGTGTGTGCAAATGAATCGATCCAGGGGTTTGCACTATACACAGGGATCTTGCCAAATTTTAAGTGCAGGTCCGCTACAAGCATCCAAACGCTTGCAAGCATGTGACTAAGTGGCTAGTCATATCGGATCCTATTCTATGGGAATGAGTAAAGAGAACTTGTTGGTAACAATATTAATCAGATATGGAGATATCGGTGGATTGAATCTTGGACAAGTAATATATCGTGAAACAAAAGGAATCATATATGGATTGATTGAATCCCGGACATTGTGGTTCGACTAGTAAAGTACTTCGTCGAATATGTAGGAGTTAATATGGGTATCCTGGTCCCGCTATTAATATGACATATTCGCGAACCCGCAGAGTCACACACTTAACGTTCGATGTAGTTAGGGCTCGAGATAAATGATGGTGTGAAGGAATATTGATTCGGAGTCTCGAATGGGATCCCGGACATCACGAGGAGTTCCGGAGTAGTCCGGAGAATAAGATTCATATAAAGGAAAGTGTTTCCGGAGGCATTGAAAGGTTCGGGAATTTTTCGGTAGGGTACCGGAATATTCTAGAAGATTCTAGAGGAGTCTAGAAGTGGGGCCCACAGATGTTTGGGGCCCACATGGAATAAAGGGGTGGTGGACTGGCCTAATGGGCCAGCCGCACCATACCGCAAAGGGGCCCATGCGGGCTAGGGCAAGCCCAAGAGGGGGTCGGCCTAACCCTAACCCTAGGGTGGCTGGCTTGGGGGCCAAGCCACCCAGCCGCCGGCCCTAGAGGGAGGTGGGGCGCAGCCCCTTGGCTGCCTATATAAAAGGGGGGCTGGGGAGGGCTATCGCACCCCTTGTGCCCTCCCCAAGCCGTCGCCCCCCTGCCCTAGCCGCCGCCTCCTCCTCCTCTCCCTCCGACAGCTGCTTGGCGAAGCCCTGTCGGATCTCCACCATATCCACCACACCACCGTCGTTGTGCTGCTGATCTCGCGAGCTTCTACACCAACTCTTGCGGGATCAAGATCGTGGAGTCTTCATCGAACCATACGTGTGGATCTCTCAGAGGCGTTGCCCGTGTGACGCTTGGATAATACATCTCCTCGCGACTAGACGAGTCTAGTTGCAGGGATCGACTAGCCAACCCCTGCCTCGACAAAACGCTGACGGTTTTCTTCGAGGGTGAGATTCGATCTCCTTCCTGCTACCAACCTCTCATAGATCAGATCTCGTGTTGGGTTCATTCCGTCATATTTGCGTAGGAAATTTTTTTGTTTTCTATGCTGCGACCCTTCAGTGGTATCAGAGCCTATATCTATTCGTAAATGTTGGTGCGATTAGACACAAGTGTTGTGGGCGTTGATATTTTATGTTGCTACCTTCTCGCGTGCACTTTGTATCTTGGCGACATTGTGAGATTGAAGCGGCCCGAACCAACCTTACTCGTCCACGTACGAGAGACCGGTTCCACGACTGACATGCAACTTGGATTGCATAAGTGGCTGGCGGGTGTCTGTTTCTCTTGCTTTAGTGAAGATGCAATTTTCAATGGAAGGCCTTTGAAAAGGATGAGTAAATAAGCAACTATTTTGTCAANGTTTATTACTTTATCAAGTTCCCAGTGTCCAGTATTTTCAGAAATAGTTTCCAATAGATTCCATGCTTCTTTTTCAGTATTATTTGTAAAACTCCCACCAGATGAATTGTCCAAAATTTCCTTATGCTTCATAGGTAGCCTCACATAAAAGTTTATCAATATAAGTTTCTTTGTAAGATCATGACAAGGATTCTCACGAAGGAGTGCCTTCAGTCTCCCCCAAGCATGAGTAATACTCTCTCCCAGATGTGGCCAGAAATTAAATATATAGCAGCGACTCTCATAAGCTTATCTAGGAGTAAAATATTTAAGAAAGAAAAATCTTCCTCAATACACTCCATTCAGTAGTGGCTCCTTCATCCAAAGACCTGAACCAAATACGAGCATTACCAGATAAAGACATAAATAATAACTTCCTTTTCACGTAGTCCTCAGAAATACCAGGGATCCTGAATAAGCCACATATTTCTTCAATCATTTCAATGTGTTCACGTGCAGTCTTAGTTCCATCTCCTGAAAATACATTCTTCATAACTCTTTCAACATGCCCAGTGGAAATTTTAAATCCACTTCAGGTATCTTAGACAGAGCAGTTTCAACCACTTTAGCAGTAGTGGTATAAGCACTTTCAAAAAGAGTAAGGTACAGCGAGGGATGATTCTTAAGTGCCATAGTAGCAATGAGATAAAACATCAAATATAATTCAGATTTAAAGTTTCCTTACCAAACTTCTTACCAATAGCGCTACGCTCCCCGACAACGGCGCCAGAAAAGTATCTTGATGACTCCCAAGTGCAGATGATCAATTGTAGTACCTTTCAATGAGAAAAGGTTGTCGAACCCACGAGGAGCTGAAGGTATTGGTTAGAAAGAATGATAAATAAAACAATAAAAGATGCAAGTGTTTTTGGGATTTTTGGTTGTATAAATGCAAAAGAATAAAAATACTTAAAATAAACAGTAGCAAGTAGAAGCTCTCAAAGAGAGAGAAAGCCCAATCCTCTATGTGGCTAGAGGACAAGCTCAAGTGATGTGTGTCTTATATGTGGAAAATGTTCCCGAGGGCGGCATGGATATCACTAGGCATAGAGATTTATTAAACAACACGTTGCATATCTTGTCAAGTTTTAATCTTCTTGGGGCGGAGCCATAACTAGGCATAGCTAAATAATTAACTACAACTCCTTATGATGGATTATGTGGCCAATTTAATGACTTGCACAAGAATTATTAAGACATAAAGTCCCACCATAGCATTACACTCTAAGGTCCCCGACACTACTACCCACATAATATAACTGCATGACTCTATCTTGGCTTAGTTGTCCTCCCAAGTCTTCCTCAATTCATTACACTACGTTGTTCTCCTATGATCCCTTTAAAGGTGAAGTGTTGTGCAGTCGACATTCGCACAACACCATCATAGAATCACATAAAGGATAAACTCTTGACAAAATACCAACACATGTTATATATAAATCATTGCCAATTCATCCTATGCCCTCAGGAACATATGGGAACTACTCACAACGTGCAAACATGATCATAATCAGTGGCATAAAGTTTACAACACATTCCGAAATAAATACTTCACCACCAAATAATGACAAGTACCCAATCACAAACATGAATAGGAGCACTAGCCAATGATCTAGGGTATAGCAACTCTCAAACTAAGAGGGGAACAGAGTGGATCACGGAGATGGTGATGGAGATGGTGCTGGTGATGGCGGTGATATAGAGGCCTCCTCCCACGCCAAGGAGGAGAGGTGATGATGATGACGGCGATTTCCCCCCTCTCCGGAGCTCCGGAGCAAGCAGGATCTGACCCCCTTCGGAGAGAATCAGGAGCTCCGCCACCGCTACGACCTCAGATAATTCGGGGAAAATTAGGGCGTCCTTTTTCGGCGAAGACGAAGGTGTTGGTAAAAAGCCCCACGCGAGGAGGTGCTCGAGGGCCTACTTAGTAGGTCCCATGCGGCCAGGTACATGGGCCGCATGGGCCCACCCCATTTGGCCCTCGTGGCCCTCCTGTCTTCGGTCTTCTTTCCTCCACCCTTCTCCTGATGAAAAACTGGCGTGGTATTTTTCCTTTAATTATTTGAGTCCGCGAAACTCCTGAAACAATAAAAACAAGAAAAGGGGGGGTATTGTGCCTCCCAGATGTTAAATGCCAAAATAGGGACTTTGTATGAAAGTCCTATAAACCATCTAAAACATGCAAAACATCGATATAACAATGCAAATAACATACCAATATGATAATATAAGATATAAAAATGATGATATAAAATGCACGTATCAAAGGGATGGAGAAAACTCTTCCTGAGCTCTTCACGATGTTGAAAACCGCGGAAGTGGAAATCAAGAAGGAGTATCAAGTGTTGATGGTCAATAAGACCACCAGTTTCAAGAAAAAGGGCAAGAGAGACAACTTCAAGAAGGGCGGAAAGCAAGATGCCGCGCCTGCGAGGAAGTCAAGGAAGGGCCCTAAGTCTGATACTGAGTGCTTCTACTGCAAGGGAACTGGACACTGGAAGTGGAACTGCCCCAAGTATCTGGCATACAAGAAGGCTTGCACCGTCAAACAAGGTATATGTGATATACATGTTATTGATGTGTATTTGACAAGTGCTCGTAGTAGCACCTAGGTATTTGATACTGGTTCGGTTGCTAATATATGTAACTCGAAACAGGAGCTGCAAAATAGACGACGCTTGGCGAGGGATGAGGTGACGATGCGCGTTGGAAATGGATCAAAAGTTGAAGTCATTGCTGTCAGCACACTCCCTCTACGTCTACCTTCGGGATTAGTTTTAAACCTTAATAATTGTTATTTGGTGCCTGCGTTAAGCATGAACATTGTATATTGATCTTGTTTATTGCGAGACGGTTATTCATTTAAATCTGTAAACTTTGGTGTTTCGATTTATATGGATAATATCTTTTATGGTCATGCACCCGAGAGGAATGGTTTATTTCTATTGAATCTCAATAGTAGTGATACACATGTTCATAACATTGATCCCAAAAGATGCAAACTGAATGATGATAATACCACATATTTGTGGCACTGCCGTTTGGGTCACATTGGTGTAAAGCGCGTGAAGAAACTCCATTCTGATGGACTTTTGGATTCACTTGATTTTGAATCATTTGAAACTTGCGAACCATGCCTCATGGGCAAGATGACTCGAACACCCTTCTCTGGCACGATGAAGAGAGCAATGGACTTGTTGGAAATCATACATACATACGGATGTATGTGGACCAATGAGTGTTGCAGCACGGGGGGGATATCGTTACTTCTTGACCTTCACTGATGATTTAAGTAGATATGGGTATATTTACTTAATGAAACACAAGTCTGAAACGTTCGAAAAGTTCAAAGAATTTCAGAGTGAAGTTGAGAATCATCGTAACAAGAAAATAAAGTTTCTTCGATCGGATCGTGGAGGCGAATATTTGAGTTACGAGTTTGGCATGCATTTAAAGACGTGTGGAATTGTTTCACAACTCACGCCACCTGGAACACCATAGCGTAATGGTGTGTCTGAACGTCGTAATCGAACTCTATTGGATATGGTGCGATCTATGATGTCTCTTACTGATCTGCCACTGTCATTTTGGAGCTATGCATTAGAGACAGCCGCATTCACTTTAAATAGGGCACCATAAAAATCCGCTGAGACGACTCCATATGAGTTATGGTTTGGCAAGAAGCCAAAGTTATCGTTTCTGAAAATTTGGGGTTGCGATGCTTATGTGAAAATACTTCAACCTGATAAGCTCGAACCCAAGTCGGAGAAATGCATCTTCATAGGATACCCTAAGGAAACTATTGGGTATACCTTCTACCACAGAACCGAGAGCAAGATCTTTGTTTCCAAGAATAGTTCCTTTCTAGAGAAGGAGTTTCTCTCGAAAGAAGTGAGTGGGAGGAAAGTAGAGCTTGACGAGGTTATCAAACCTGTTCTTGAGATGACGAGTAGCACAGAACTGGAAGATGTTGCAGAGTAGCCGTCGCCACCTGAAGAAGAAGCAAATGATGGTGATCATGGTGCTTCAGTCATAGCTGCTACTGGACCTCGCAGGTCAACGAGGGAACGTATCGCTCCTGATCGATACGACCCCATCATGAGTGTCATGTTGTTAGACAATGATGAACCTGCGAATTATGAGGAAGCGATGATGAGCCCGGACTCCGATAAATGGCTAGGAGCCATGAAATCCGAAATGGAATCCATGTATGAAAACCAAGTATGGACTTTGGTGGACTTACCGAACGACCGAAAGGCCGTTGAGAACAAATGGATATTCAAAAGAAAGACAGACGCTGACGGAAACGTCACCGTGTATAAAGCACGACTTGTCGCAAAGGGTTTCCGACAAATTCAAGGAGTTGACTACGATGAGACATTCTCACCTGTAGCGATGCTGAAATCTGTTCGGATTATGTTAGCAATTGCCGCTTTTTATGATTATGAAATTTGGCAAATGGATGTGAAGACCGCGTTTCTTAATGGTCATATTTAGGAAGAGTTGTACATGGTGCAGCCCAAGGTTTTGTTGATCCAAATGATGCTAACAAGGTATGCAAACTTCAGAGATCCATTTATGGACTGAAGCAAGCATCACGGAGTTGGAATCTCCGGTTTGATGAAGTGATCAAAGGGTTTGGATTTGTCCAAACTTATGGAGAGGCTTGTATTTACAAGAAAGTGAGTGGGAGTTCAGTTGCATTTTTAATACTACATGTGGATGACATATTATTGATTGGAAATGATGTTGCACTACTAGAAAATGTAAAGTCTTACTTGAATAAAAGTTTTTCATTGAAAGACCTTGGCGAAGCAGCGTACATTTTAGGCATAAAGATCTACAGAGATAGGTCAAGACGCCTAATAGGGCTTTCACAAAGTACATACCTTGACAAGGTTCTGAAGAAGTTCAGAATGGAAAATTCGAAGAAGGGGTTCTTACCAATGTTGCAAGGAAAGGTTTTGAGTAAGACTCAGAGTCCTGTCACGGCAGAAGATAGAGAGATAATGAACAAAGTTCCCTATGCCTCAGCCATAGGCTCTATCATGTATGCTATGCTATGTACTAGACCAGATGTGTGCATGCTGTAAGTTTGACTAGCAGGTACCAAAATGATCCAGGAGTGGAACACTGGACAGCTGTCAAGAATATCCTTAAGTATCTAAATAGAACTAAGGAAATGTTTCTCGTATATCGATGTGACCAAGAGCTTGTCGTAAGGGGTTATGTCGATGCTAGTTGGGATACAGATCCGGATGATTCGAAGTCTCAGTCCGGATACGTGTTTATTCTAAATGGTGGCGCTGTGAGTTGGAGGAGTTCCAAACAGAGCGTGGTGGCGAAATCTTCAACAGAAGCGGAATATGTGGCAGCCTCGTCGGCAACAAGTGAAGCAGTCTGGATGAAGGAGTTCCTCTCCGAGCTGGGTGTGGTTCAAAGTGCGTCAAGACCACTGGCACTGTACTGTGATAATACAGGTGCGATTGCTCTTGCCAAGGAACCAACTTCACACAAGAACACAAAACATATTAAGCGCCGCTTTCACAATTTGCGTGAGAATGTCCGAGATGGAGACATTGAGATTTGCAAGGTGCACACAGATCTGAATGTGGCAGACCCATTGACTAAACCTCTTCCACGAGCAAAACATGATCAGCACCGGGAGGCCATGGGTGTTAGATTGCTATAGATGTAAACTAGATTATTGACTCTAGTGCAAGTGGGAGACTGTTGGAGATATGCCCAAGAGGCAATAATAAAGATTATTGTTTATCATATTTTCCCGTTCATGATAAATGTTTATTATCCATGCTAGAATTGTATTAATCGGAAACAAATACATATGTGGAATATAAACGGTAATGTGTCCCTAGTCTTTCCTCTTGTGAGTTGTGACTAGTTTGTTTGATCAAAGTGATGGTTAGACGTTTCCTAACCATGGATTTATGAATCGCTTGATAAACGAAGTTTGTATCATGAGAGATGATATGATGGACAAGACTCAATTTATAGATGTCAAATATAGTTTCCTTACACCATGAGATTATGTTACTCCCGCTTATCGGAGGAGTGCTTTGTGGACATCAAACGTCACTTCGTAATTGGGTGAGTATAAAGGTGGCTTTCAGGTATTCTGATGGTAGGTTGTTGGGTTGCATGTTTTCAAGACTGGGATTTGTTCGTCCAATATTTGGATAGATATCTCTGGGCTCTCTCGGTATCATAGCATCCAAACGCTTGCAAGCATGTGACTAAGTGGCTAGTCATATCGGATCCTATTCTATGGGAACGAGTAAAGAGAACTTGTCGGTAACGAGATTAATCAGATATGGAGATATCGGTGGATTGAATCTCGGACAAGTAATATATCGTGAAACAAAAGGAATCGTATATGGATTGATGAATCCCGGACATTGTGGTTCGACTAGTAAAGTACTTCGTCGGATATGTAGGAATTAATATGGGCATCCCGGTCCCACTATTAATATGACATATTCGCGAACCCGTAGAGTCACACACTTAACGTTCGATGTAGTTAGGGCTCGAGATAAATGATGGTGTGAAGGAATATTGATTCGGAGTCTCGGATGGGATCCCGGACGTCACGAGGAGTTCCGGAGTGGTCCGGAGAATAAGATTCATATAAGGAAAGTGTTTCCGGAGGTATCGAAAGGTTCGGGAATTTTTCGGCAGGGTACCGGAATATTCTAGAAGGTTCTAGAGGAGTCTAGAAGTGGGGCCCATAGGAGTATGGGGCCCACATGGGCCAAAGGGGTGGTGCAGTGGCCGGCTGGGCCAGCCGCACCAAAGCCCCAAGGGGGCCAATGCGGGCTAGGGCAAGGCCCAAGAGGGGACCTACCTAAACCCTAACCCTAAAGGGCGGCTGGCTGTGGGGCCAAGGCACCCCAGCCGCCGGCCCTAACAGGAGGTGGGGCGCAGCCCCCCTGGCCGCCTATATAAAGGGGGCTGGGGAGGGCTGCCGCACTCCTTGTGCCCCTCCCCAAGCCGCCGCCCCCTCCCTGCCCTAGCCGCACCACCTCCTCATCCTCTCTCCTCGACAGCCACTTGGTGAAGCCCTGTCGGATCTCCACCATAACCACCACACCACCGTCGTTGTGCTGCTGATCTCACGAGCCTCTCCACCAACTCTTGCGGGATCAAGAACGTGGAGTCTTCATCGAGCCGTACGTGTGGATCTCTCGAAGGCGTTGCCCGTGCGACGCTTGGATAATACATCTCCTCGCGACTAGACGAGTCTAGTTGCGGGGATCGACTAGCCAACCCCTGCCTCGACAAAACGCTCACGGTTTTATTCAAGGGTGAGATTCCATCTCCTTCTTGCTACCAACCTCTCGTAGATCAGATCTTGTGTTGGGTTTATTCCGTCATGTTTGCATAGGATTTTTTTTTTGTTTTCTATGCTGCGACCCTTCAGAAGAGCACTTGCAGATGCTCACCTATCTGGCCGGCCTGTACGCCGCCGATGCACAGCCGAAGCGTAGTGGCTCGGCACCAAATCGTCAAAAGAGCAAGCCACGGCAGCGTGCCGAAGGCTATTGCATGCTGTACGCCGACTACTTCGCCGACGATCCATTGCACGGCGAGAAGACATTTCGACGCCGTTTCAGGATGAACCGGAAGCTCTTCCTCAGGATTGTGCATGGTGTTCGGGAGTTCGACAGGTACTTCGTTTGCAAGAAGGATTGCACCGGCACGGTTGGATTTTCCTCGCTGCAGAAGTGCACGGTCGCTTTGAGACTGCTTGCATATGGAGCGCCAGGTGATTCGCAAGATGACTATCTGTGCATGGTCGAGTCCACCATCCTTGATTGTTTCTACATGTTCTGCAGAGCCGTAGTGGGCGCGTTTGGACCTGAATATTTGCCATCACCCACTGTGAAAGACACTGCTCAGATCCTAGCCGAGAATGAAGCAAGAGGATTTCCTGGAATGATATGAAGCATCGACTGCATGCATTGGAAATGGAAAAACTGTTCATTTGCTTGGCAGGGGATGTACAAAGGGAACAAAGGTGGTTGTAGTGTCGTACTTGAGGCAGTGGCTTCATATGATACCTGGATTTGGCATTCCTTTTTTGGAATGCCAGGATCTAACAACGACATCAACGTCCTACAGTGATCGTCTGTCTTCTCCAATCTTGTTGAAGGTAATGCTCTCCCGGTGAACTTCGAGATCAACGGGCACCATTACAACAAAGGGTACTACCTGGCAGATGGAATCTATCCAAAATGGTCCACATTTGTGAAGACTGTCTCAAACCCTGTGCCGAAGATGGCTCAAGCTTGGTTTGCCAAGTGCCAGGAGGCTTGCAGGAAGGATGTCGAGCGGGCATTTGGTGGGATCCAAGCTCGATTTGCTGTTGTCCAGTATGCTGCTATGTCCTGGTCGAAAGATCAGATGTGGGAGGTAATGACTTGTTGTGTGATCTTGCACAACATGATCATTGAGAGCGAGCGGAACGATCCAGTGGATGAAAATGAGAAGAAGGTGCCATACTTCAGATAGGGTCCTCTCGTGGGCGAAGATCCGAATGAGAGCCGACGTCTGCCTGTACCGAAATCATGAACTGCCTACCTTGTAAAGCGTCGGGAGATCCGAGACCCAGTAGTTCATGAGCAATTGCAGCAAAATCTGGTGGAGCACCTGTGGAGGCGCAAAGTCGAGGTCTAGATTTATGTAATTTGATTTGGAAAACTTGTTTTAAAATTTATGATTTGTTAAACTATCTGTAATAATTTTTCCGTCGAATTATTTGATACAAATGATACATTTGCTATTAAAACCGGGTTCTATGATTATTTTACGAGCAAAACTAGGCAAAAAACACTGGTTGGGGCGACGCGACTGGGAATCAGTGCGCCCCCAGGGCGAATTTTTTCGCCAGTGCCCCCTAGCAGGCCCAAAAAAACGCCGGTAATCATGTCGGGGGGGGGGGGGGGGGGGGGGGGCGAACGTCTGGAGTTGCTCTAAGACCGCGGGTGAATGGGTTTCCTCCTGGAAATGTACTACTGGAGTTGCAAAACATTATAATTGTGCGATGCTGGAGTATCGTAGGGACATCTTGAGAAAGATCTGTCTATCCATGTGGTGGTGTAGTAGTGAAGTTGAAAGTATTTTTTCCCCTAAAGTACACAACGTCCACATGAGCCACCGATGGTGGCTCCGGTGAGTGAAAACATGCTTTTGCCTGTGGCCTTCACATTCTCTTTCATCTCATGACCTAGGTTTCAGTATGAGCGCTCGCGTTCTCTTGATTCTTGTGTCTTCTTTCACATTCGAATTACACAAGTACGAATATATAATACTCACTCCGATTCATAAAAAGTGTCGCCCACTTAGCACAAAGTTTGTACTAACATAGTACAAAATGAGCGACATTTTTTATGAATCGAAGTGATTAATATTTCTGTGAGTTTACAAATACCATGACAAGAGGACACCAATACCATTGTACGAGAACACGTCGAACGTCAACTTCTACTTCTACTTCTCTTTTGAGTTTTGACGTCATTTTGCTTTCGCTAGCACCAGCTAGCTAGCATAGTCGTACTGTATCCCCTCATCGCCTTGCAGGTTTTTGTTGGTACTAAAGGCACGGCACGTTCCTCGAGTTAAGCCTGGCAGTACAACGACAGCTGCGTCCACCGATTGTTCCTTCTGCTTCTCTCGATGGTTCTAGTGCTACAGTCTAAGAGCAAGTATAATAAATCCTAGTCATCTGGCTATAGTATTTATTATATCATTAAAATCCTACGTGGAAGAGAGAGAGGAGGAGAGAGAGTGTGGAGCGGGCGCTTCATCAAGCAAGCGCCGGGCTACAACACAATCAACGAGAAAAAGCAAATGCATGCAGACATGCACCTACTGCTTGGCCCAATCCTATGCGTCACCGGTCTGCAAGATTCCCACTTAAATATTTATTTAAACCAGCATACAGTCAGCCTAAAAGCTACCTATTATACGTGAACTGGCTCTACGGTGACTACATCTGACCTGGCAAGGATATAGAGCCGGCAGCCGGCTCTTTTATTGTTCTTGCTCTAAATAACTCACCACCGACTCCATCCATCCGTCCCTCAAACGAAGCCTCGCACGTTTCTCGGGAGGTAGTGTCGGTTCGACATTTAATAACTAATAAAATATACTAGGTTATGTGTAAGAAAGAGTATAATTTGAAACTTTTTTTCTACCATAGAGTATACACTATAGGAATGGTACTCTACGCCGACGGCTTTTTGTTGGGGCCGTCGGTGTATAGCCCGCGGAGGCCAACCCTCTGACTTGGCCGTCGGCATAGAAAAAGCTCTCGGCGTATCCAGGCTATGCCGACGGCCACCCTCGGCGTAGGCCTCTCTACGCTGATGGCATTGCTCTCGGCATAGATATTTGGTCTATGCCGACGACATTGCCCTCGGCATAACTCTATTTTAATCTATGCCTACTCACGGTTTTGATCATAACATTTGCATTTGAAGTCGGATTTTGATGTTCTTTACCTCGTTTCGAAGAGGATAAGGAGATCTACAACAATGTTACCGAACTGAGTTTTTAAATTATTTTTATAAATATCATTTTTTATTTTTTAAATATCAAAAACGACTTTTTTGTGAAGGAAGTACACAAAATATGATGCAAAATGGCACCCATCCAATTTTCACACAAATTAGTCCATATTTAAAGGATAATACAGAAATATTAGGAAATTTCACCCTTTCTACCTAATTTCACACATTTAAATGACTTTATGCCGATTTTTCGAAAGTAATTCAAATTTGAACTACAAGTGTGTGATAGTTTGCTCTGAAATTTTTCCAAAAATCATTTTAAGGTACACAAATAGTGATTATTTCATAGAACCGTCCATAGTTTTGGAAAATTCGACTTCTTTCAACGGATAGCCTTGTTGACCATTTTGACCATGTTTTCGAATAACTCAAAGAAAATAAAGAAAATCTAAAAAAAAATAAATCCTTTGGCATGGAGTCCTCTTATGTGTACTAGTTGACAGGAAAAATAATAAACTTGTTTTTTGTCAAAACTTTACAAAAAATCATTTCACAAAAAAGTCTATCATCTATAAACATATATGGGTTTCACGTCAAACGATCACGATATGACCATTTTCGTGGCATAGTTTGTAATAATGTGCCCATATTTGGCACATATGTATATCTTGGTATGAGCAACAATGTTACCGAACAGAGTTTCTTCAAATTCTTTTTATAAATATCATTTTTCATTTTCTAAATGTCAAAAATGACTTTTTTGTGAAGCAATTACACAAAATATCATGCAAAATGGCACCCATCCAATTTTCACACAAATTAGTCCATATTTAAAGGATAATACAAAAATATTAGGAATTTTCTCCCTTTCTACCTAATTTCGCACATTTAAATGACTTTATGCCGATTTTTCGAAAGTAATTCAAATTTGAACTACAAGTGTGTGATGGTTTGCTATGAATTTTTTCCAAAAATAATTTTAAGGTACACAAGTAGTGATTATTTCATAGAACCATCCATAGTTTTGGAAAAATCGACTTCTTTCAACGGATAGCCTTGTTGACCATTTTGACCATGTTTTCGAATAACTCAAAGAAAATAAAGAAAATCTAAAAAAAATCTTTGGCATGGAGTCCTCTTATGTGTACTAGTTGACAGGAAAAATAATAAACTTGTTTTTTGTCAAACTTTACAAAAATCACTTCACAAAAAGGTCTATCATCTATAAACATATATGGGGTTCAAGTCAAATGACCAAGATATGACCATTTTCATGGTATAGTTTGTAATAATGTGCCCATATTTGGCACATATGTGTATCTTGGTATGGGCAACAATGTTACCGAACTGAGTTTCTTCAAATTATTTTTATAAATATCATTTTTTATTTTTTAAATATCAAAAACGACTTTTTTGTGAAGGAAGTACACAAAATATGATGCAAAATGGCACCCATCCAATTTTCACACAAATTAGTCCATATTTAAAGGATAATACAGAAATATTAGGAAATTTCACCCTTTCTACCTAATTTCACACATTTAAATGACTTTATGCCGATTTTTCGAAAGTAATTCAAATTTGAACTACAAGTGTGTGATAGTTTGCTCTAAAATTTTTCCAAAAATCATTTTAAGGTACACAAATAGTGATTATTTCATAGAACCGTCCATAGTTTTGGAAAATTCGACTTCTTTCAATGGATAGCCTTGTTGACCATTTTGACCATGTTTTCGAATAACTCAAAGAAAATAAAGAAAATCTAAAAAAAATCTTTGGCATGGAGTCCTCTTATGTGTACTAGTTGACAGGAAAAATAATAAACTTGTTTTTTGTCAAACTTTACAAAAAATCATTTCACAAAAAAGTCTATCATCTATAAACATATATGGGTTTCACGTCAAACGATCACGATATGACCATTTTCGTGGCATAGTTTGTAATAATGTGCCCATATTTGGCACATATGTATATCTTGGTATGAGCAACAATGTTACCGAACAGAGTTTCTTCAAATTCTTTTTATAAATATCATTTTTCATTTTCTAAATGTCAAAAATGACTTTTTTGTGAAGCAATTACACAAAATATCATGCAAAATGGCACCCATCCAATTTTCACACAAATTAGTCCATATTTAAAGGATAATACAAAAATATTAGAAATTTTCTCCCTTTCTACCTAATTTCGCACATTTAAATGACTTTATGCCGATTTTTCGAAAGTAATTCAAATTTAATCTACAAGTGTGTGATGCTTTGCTCTGAAATTTTTCCAAAAATAATTTTAAGGTACACAAGTAGTGATTATTTCATAGAACCATCCATAGTTTTGGAAAAATCGACTTCTTTCAACGGATAGCCTTGTTGACCATTTTGACCATGTTTTCGAATAACTCAAAGAAAATAAAGAAAATCTTAAAAACAGAAATCCTTTGGCATGGAGTCCTCTTATGTGTACTAGTTAATAGAAAAAATTATAAACTTGATTTTTGTCAAACTTTACAAAAAACCACTTCATAAAAAGGTCTATCATCTACTCCCTCCGTTTTAAAATATAAGATGTTTTAGATGTTTCACATGTTGTCTAAATTCGGACTAAAAAAATGGAAAGAGGGTGTACATATAGACTAAAACATGTCTAGATACATGTGGTTCAAATGTGAATGTGGAAAAGTCCTAAAACATCTTATATTATGGAACGGAGGGAGTATAAACATATATGGGTTTCAAATCAAACGACCAAGATATGACCATTTCCGTGGCATAGTTTGTGATAATGTGCCCATATTTGTCACATATGTGTATCTTGGTATGGGCAACAATGTTACCGAACTGAGTTTTTTCAAATTATTTTTATAAATATCATTTTTCATTTTCTAAATGTCAAAAACGACTTTTTTGTGAAGCAAGTACACAAAATATCATGCAAAATGGCACCCATCCAATTTTCACACAAATTAATCCATATTTAAAGGATAATACAAAAATATTAGGAATTTTCTCCCTTTCTACCTTATTTCGCACATTTAAATGACTTTATGCCGATTTTTCGAAAGTAATTCAAATTTGAACTATAAGTGTGTGATAGTTTGCTCTGAATTTTTTCAAAAATAATTTTAAGATACACAAGTAGTGATTATTTCATATAACCATCCATAGTTTTGAAAAAATCGACTTATTTCAATGAATAGCCTTGTTGACCATTTATAGATATGAATTATTCAATATTAAATGGAAAAGGGCAAAAAATCATTTTATTGTTATTTGAATTCAAGATTATTATTTGTTTTTCATTTTTGTTTACTTAAATAATTATTGGGATTAAAAAAATAAAGACGTGTGACAACATGGTCCAAGGGTTAATAGGATTGATATGACACTATGTCAAGAAAGTATGAGTTGCTTCTAGGAAGCTCACAGGGAAGAAACTAAGGGTGTGTTTGGTAGCCCGGGGCTACTCAGATTTCCTATCTCATCTCAGCAGTGCTGACCTTAGCTATGTTGAGGTGAGATTTTAGCATGTGTTTGGTAGGTTGGTGTAACGCCCCAAGATCGGTACTATGCAGATTTTAGCGTTCCAGCCAAATCCGCATAATAACGATCCTAAAGGACGCCCACCAGGCATAACGTGCACATCGCAACACACACGTTATGCGGGTGGAATAGTGATAACATTACAACAGTTCTCGATGGAACCCACAAAAGAACATATATACAACGACTCACCGAGTCAAGAACAAAGATACAATACAAAGATCCAAAATAACAACGGAAGCGGGTAGCGTCCGGCTACGGACAAGAAACAAATTGGACTAAGAGTCCTGAAGATAAGCAAAGGCACCATATCCCTGCCCAGGCCAAGCCTAGCCGGAGGGATTCCCAAGCTAACGTCGTCAGACTTCAAACCTGTTGGCTGCATTGGAATAGCAGCCCCGAAGGGGTCAGTACTAGTAGAAGTACTGGCAAGTAATACTCACAAGATATCAAAGCTGGAATTCCGGGGAAATAGGGTTAGCGATTGAGGCGGCAAGCAGCACTAACAACTTATAGAGACACACTACAACTTTCGTCTATCAGAGAAAAGGTAAGAGAGCGCATAAGGAACCATCTATACTACACACCAAACAAACCCGCCCTAAAACGACTCCCTCGTATCCTCGACCCACGAGGAAGAAGTCCGGGCACTCACACGGTTGACAAGTTTTAAAACAGATTATTATTCAAGTAATCTATCTTACTAGTCAAGTTATTATCATCATAAGGTGCAAGTTGTCTATGATCTTTTTAGCCAGCGCATTTCACCAAGTCGTCCATAATCGCGGACACGGCTTTTCGAAAAGATTTAACCCTGCAGGGATGCACCAATGAACCCACACGCATCGAAACTCTCGCTTAGAGGTGTACCGGTGGAGGTTTCGACGCAATACTTCCCTTCAATACAAACAAGTCCAGGGAGCCACCTAGCTAGGACTGATCCACCTTGAGAGTCCGGCCGAAGCTTCGAGGTGGGCCTAACCGTTGCGTGGACGGCTTCGGGAGGGAACACTCATACGATTGCCCCTCCTTCCACATGCGGTTAACGCTCATGCCGCAACTTCTATCGAAACACCCGAACTACTTGTGGCATCCTGGACAAGTTTGAGGATCCGGTAATAGATTGCGGGGAGGCCCATAGAACTCCCACATGTGGTTAGTGCGCTCAGTCTTGGATCAGCGGAAAAGAACTCGGGTCCTAGGCGACACTAGCAGAACAAATCACCACGATTGGCCTTCCGCTGGTGCCTTAACTTTATTAAGTTATTCCCATCGCAACAGAAATTAAAGATTACCATTTTAGTTGAGCCTAGCTATCATATTAAAACAAGACTAGACAAAAAGATAACAGGACTCAAGCAAAGCACCTAAGCATGCACTACGACTCGCAAGGCTAACAAGGTAAACAAGCAACAGGGTAATAGGATGTGGGGGTGGTGGCATATCATGGCTGCAAGGGAAACATGCATATAGGATCGGGACACAAGCATCGTGACATAAGGCTAGCAAGGAACAAAAGATAGGACGAGTAGGAGACAGAAAACATGCAAAGATAGCAAGGGAGTATCACTTGCCTGCAATCCGGTAGAGGTAGCAGAACCTGTCGTTGCTCACATCAACTCAACGGCCTATTCCCGAAGAAGCAACGAACACTGGAAGGCAAAAGATGCATTTTACTTCTATGGCAAAAGAAGCGGCATGTTGATGACATGATGCATGACAAATTAAAGGTGATCCAATTTTATTCCCTAACACATGGCAAAGCATTTTAAATGGGATCGGTGCACAATATAGATGCACCGGACAAACCCCATAATTTAATTGATTTAATTCGACTAAATGGATAAAGGTGCGATGTTAATTAAGCATGCATGATTTTATAAGATATCGCATATATATATGGCATATAGGGGTTTAGGGTTGGGGTCGCACATCGGAAACGAGGAACTTCGGTTTCGGGAGCCACCGTCTTCGAATCGGAGAGGAAGTAGTCGACGTAGTCAAAGTAGCCGAAGTAGTCGAGTTAGTCGTTCATCCGGAGTCGAAGTAGTCGTTCATCCGGAGTCGAAGTAGTCGAGGTAGTCGACGTCGTGGAAGTAGTCGTACTCGGGTCGTCGTCGTGGCGGACCTTGGCGTTCCGGGCTTCGGGGTTGTCGGGGTCCGGCATCGGGGTACTCGACCTTCGGGGTTCACGGCATCGGAGAACTCGGCGGGTTCCGGTCAGGGAAGTTCTTGTCGTTGCGTCGTCGTTGTTCGGGCACCGGTAGTCGTTCACGGTCGTCGCGGTTCACGGCGGAGAACTTGCGTCGGTTCACGGCTTCACGTCGGGAAAACGGGAAACGACCGGGAAAACGGAGATCGGGAACAGAAACCTAAACAGCTTCACGACGGGAAACTCCGGGTCGGGAACCTGCATCGGGGACGCATCGGGAACCGTCGGGGACAGAAACGGGGAAACACAACGAGCACGCACACAGGCACGCACGGGTCGGGAAACGGATTCACGGAGACAGCCAGGAGCAGCAGCAACAGCACACAAGCACAGCAGCGGACTCGGAGACGGAGACACGGCGACAGAGAACGGGGACGAGCACGTCACGGTGACGGGCAGCAGCAGCAAACTTGGGCGGAGGAGACGTCGGGAGCAGAGAGGAGCAGTGGGAGGCGACGGGCGCGGCTACTCGAGGAGGAGGCTGGACGAGGAGAGAGGAGGGAGAGGAGGAAGGCGCGCGGCAGGGCGGCGGCTGGCCAGCGGAGGGCGGCTGGTCGACGGGGAGGCGGCCGAGCTCGGGAGGCCGGCTCGGGCCGGAGCTGCAGAGGACGGGGGCCGGCCAGTGGCGGAGCTAGATGAGGGAGGAGGAGGGAGGAAGCTGGGGAGGTGGTGGAGACGCGGGTGGAGGCCGGCCGGTGAGGAGCTGCCTTGGTGCGGGAGCCGGCCGCGGTCGGGGCAGGAGGCGGAGGAGATGCAGGGACCGGAGGGGCTCGCGATGGAGAACGGCCGGGAGAGAGAGGGAGGCAGGCGGCGGGGCTCGGGCTGATGCAGGGAGGAGGCAGAGGCGCGGGTGGAGGAGCTTGGGGAAGGAGGCGCCATGCTCGGGAGGAGAGGGGATCGAGCCAGGGAGGAGGCGTGCGGGGAGCTCGGGCAGGTGAGGAAGAAAGGGAGCACGGGAAGGAAAGGGAAGAGGGGGAAAAATAAAAGAAAGAGGGCAGGGACCCTAAAAGAAAAGAAAAAGGACCCAACTGAGAGGTGGAAGGGCTTGTTCGCGAAAAGCAGAAAAGGGAGGAGGGTGGCTGCAAGAGGCAGGGGGTGGGAAAGGAAAACAGCCAGGGCAGAAATTAGGGTTTGGAGGCTAGGTGGGCTTGGGCCGATCTTTGGGCTACTCTCTCGCAATTCTCAAAACATTTTTATTTCTTTTGCAAAATAATTTTGATAATTAATTTTTGAAAACGGAGACGACTGTCTCGATAAAATATTTTTCGACAATTTTAGAAAAACAAAAATAGGGTTTAATAAAAATAATTTGTTGCAAAAAAAAATGCAATGCGCATGATGCTGATGTCATGATGATGCAAAAATAAAAACAAGCAAAAATCTAATTTGGGGAAAAACCTCGGGCATTACAGTTGGGGCTGTTGAGATATGTTGAGCTGAGATGTTGTTTGTTAGCTTGTGGCTGTTGAGATATGTTGAGCTGAGAGGTTGTTTGATAGACTGCATCTGAGTTAGATGTTGTCACCTTCTCTCTCAGTTGGTGAGATTACCATGAAATGAATACATATTTCAAAAAGTATACATCATAATTCTAAATACACGTTAAGCAAATTGAATGCATAATCCGAAGTGCATACGTGCTCCATAGCAAGTCAATATTACGAAGTCTACATACATGATGTTCTAATTAGCATTACAAAATAGATAGATATTTTTCCAAATTGCATCAACCAACACCAGGTCAAACAAGATCAGGATTCTTTGCTATGATATGCTTGAATGCGGCTTCACGGACGTCATCTTCCATTTTCATGAAATTCAGGCCTTTACCCTTATGCTCTGTCAAATAATCTAGAACAGCCAACTTTTGATCCATTTCAAAACCAGGAAGGTCCATGACAGTTTTGCATAAATCAGGGTGTGTTTCGGCATGGCAAGTGTTGTTGATAGCACCAGCCACAACACGTAATGCGTCAGACATGTTGCTAACCCGAATTGAATCTTCATCACTCAAAATAGAAGCCCTTTTTCTCTTCTTATTTGAGCCAGAAGAAGGTGAAGGAGTAGTTGCATCAATACCTTCACCACCAATTCCAAATGCAGCTTGAGATTCCACAAACCCTTCTCCATTTGTTTCACCACTCTCCAAATCAATAGACTTTCCTGGACACTCTAGCCTGGACATGCGTTCCATCTATTGCTCCAATACAATCCTAAATGGGAAAATGACATTATGGACAATTCATGGCTGTTATAGACATAACAGTATCTAAATGTTCAAAACAGGTTACCTTGAAGTATGGATTGAAGCGGTTGTTTTCTTCAATTTTATCATGGATATGAGTAGAGGGAGGACGGATCATTTCAGCTCGCAACTCTCCAACAGCATATAGCACCGCTTTAAAATACCTACTAATTACTTCTGTAGATCTCCTAAAAATCGGTTGTAGAGCTCTAAACCTTGTGTTGTGGCCAACTACTAGTAGAAACATGGCTACTTGTTCCTCTATAGAGGTATGAATACTATCTTGCAATAATTGTCTCTCTCTAAACAAATTGCACAAACGAAAGAAAGGTGCTTTTCTCATTCTTAGCTGGTTTGAGCAATTTATGTCACTAGAATGATAGATATATCTCAGATTTGATTCCCTAGCAGCATCCATATCAATCCTACGACCTATTAACATCGGAGTTTGTTTCCTAGCTCTCCTTGAGATAAAGATCATGTATGCACCCAATACAGCTGCAATACCGGCTGCTTGCACAATTAGTCGGCGCCGCTTTCTTGCCAAATCATCCATCTAACAGAAATAGAAAGAACAACTCAACATAGCAATTTTACTGCCCACAAATAGTTAGCAATGATACAAACACGCAGCAATATTTACAAGAATATGCTTCCACTTTTTTTTTTTCGATTGACCATTGTCTAATTAAATTGCTGCCTGCAACTGAACTGTTTTCTTCAGGTTCCCATATTATAGAGAAGTTCTTTATAAGCTGGCCGTTTCAACATCAGTACACAGTTCCCATATTATAGAGAAGTTCTTTATAAACCAGATTTCATTAACGTGAGCAAGGGAAAGTCAGTAATCTTCGATATGGACATGATATGTGCTAGTACCTTGGCAACTGCTTCTTGTTGGTCGATGCACAAAAGGGAGACGAAGATCTGGCGGGGCAAGCTGGCTGTTGCTTCTTGCTGGTCGTGTGCGGGGGAGATGGAGGTGGACGGCCGTCGGAGAAGGAGGCCGACGGGCGAGGTCGAGGGACGGCCTGGTCAGCCTTGACCGACGGGCGGCGAGGTGGAGCTCGAGAGCTCCATGCCGGCTCGATCTGCGAGTTCGCGGCTGCCCAGGGGAGGAGCGTCGGGAGGCGGCCTCGATCTATCTTCCAGCTGGTCTCAGGGAGTCAGGGGAGTCGGGGGAGAGACGACGAGCTCGGGGCGACGGCGGCGGCGATGCGTGAGGAGGAGAGAGGAGCGGGGGTATCTGGCTCGGGGGTACGGGGTGGGGTGAGACGACTCGCGAGAGTGGGATGAGCGGAGATTTTTTCGGGGCCGCGCGGTCTGGCTTTCCGGACGAGCTCAACCGAGCTGAGGTGAGAAGCTCGATTCGGGCTTCGCAACCGGGCAGGGCTGAAGGCCGTTTTTCGCATGAGGTGGGCACTGCCCAGATGAGCTGACCCGACCTAACAAACACTGGATGGCCCAAAATTCTCGGTCGGGAGGAGATTTTCTGGGTAGACCCGACCTACCAAACACACCCTAAGAAGTTAAACGTGCTGGAGCTAGAATAGTCTAAGGATGAGTGACCGATCGGGAATTGTCTCTAGAAGTGGGCAATTTCAATTGAAATTAAGCATGCTTAGAGATAATAAAGATAAATATGTCTCAAGTGCTTAGACATGAAAAAAAGGGAAATTAAAAAAAAATTAAAGAAAGATATCGAATTTTTTTTGGCCTAGGCCTATGCCTATGCCGAGGGCAAAGCCGTCGGCGTACCAAGCTACGCCGACGGCATTGGAGGCTATGCCGAGGCCCTCCTACGCCGAGGGAGCTACGCCGACGGCTGCCGTCGGCATAGCCTATGCCGATGGCAATCTGGGCTATGCCGACGGCCAAAAGCCCTCGGCGCAGTGCCTGCGTGCTGTAGTGATATATCTCTTTTTCATAACATTAGTTATTTATTGTTAGACTAATCTTTAGTACACATTAATTTTCAAAAGTGCGAGCCCATTCTTCTGACGAAATAGGGAATATATCATATTTTAATTAGTTAATTCAAGTTTTTAGTCACCGATAAATTAAGATCATCAGGTTCGTCTTGTAAGGAATGTATCGATGAAGTGAATATATTAGTATCAAGTAAATACCAATTACAATCATTATCTACAACATCCAAATGCCAAGACCTAGTCACAAGATTAAGGGTGTAAATAGCCAAAAACAAAGAAAATAGAAAATAAAAATAGGAACAAACCCTCGCCAAAGCGACCAACGATTTCACAACAAAATTAAAACAACCAACACCATTGGTAACACCCAAACCACCGCGATATAGGTTATCCAACAACGATGCCTAAAGTAAGAGAGCACCGCATAAAAGCCACCATCTCCGATTAAACCTTCAAAATCAGATCATGAGTTTTCACTCCGAAGAAATTCTAAGCAACCTTCGTACAATTCCTTCATCAAGAAACATGGCTAGAAACCTGCCATTGCTACATACAACTAGGAAGTTCAGACGTAGGGTTTTCATCCTGGAGATCAAGAGTTGGTGCTCAGAGAGTACCACCAAAACTTAGTGTGTTGTTGCCCCCACTTACGAAGGTCACTGCTGCAAGGCATCGATTGCTAGGCGCACAGTCCTCACAAGCATGTTTTTGACATCGACATGGCCACAAAAAAATCATGTTTTTTCAACGGGTTGTGCAGCATCATCTTCGACCCATTCCATTGCAAACAGTCTGTTAGGACCACGCAAGGTCAACCGGGCACTGAGGGGAATCAGAGATGCCATATCCATCGACACGAACGCCTTCATAGACAATGAGCAACCTAGCGCCACTGTCGGAGATATCCCCATCCCTAAGAACACGGATCCGAGACGCGATGAACACATCTTGACGATCACAACATAAAGGTCTCTATCGGCCAGAAGTAGTCCACCGCAGATCGTGATGCACCCGACCGTGCTCCACCTGGATGCGGCAAGAAGCGTCCTGGATGTCGACCTACATGCTACATGAGGCGATGGGCCACATCATGTTGGGTTGTTGGTAGCGAACCGGTTGACGACTATCCATAGCATGGACTCCATCGCCATGATATGGCGGCGGACGTAACTTAGAGTAGCAGGGCAGCCACAACGATCTCCTGTGCTCCGGTTTCCTGACCTCGAGGTTGCCTTGGGCACTATAAGATAGTGCAGTGACCACCATATATAAACCGGCGGGTGACGCGGATTGGATCGGGGCCGACACAAAGAGAAGGAGCAAGTCAGACCTTACACCGCCAGTAGACGGTAGCCGTGGAGGACTCCCGACAAGGGGACGGAGACGGGGAGGGGGCATTGGGAGTTTGCTTGAGGACTGACCCGAGAGGTGGCGGTTAGGGTTCTGTGATCACTAATAATTAGTGACTCCCATAACATGTTTAACTATATGTGGCCTTAGTTAAGTGCTATGTTAGGAGCCTAGAGCTTTTTTTTTTGAGCCAGTTGTCTAGCGAGTGGCGCTCTAGTCAATTACATGTGTTAGTCCTCGCGATCGATGCGTGGACTTTGACACATTGTAAACTATTCTCAACTCCCCATTTAGACGCGTGCTTTCCAACATAAGACAAGAACCAAAATGCCATGCATCAATCATCATCGGCGTAAGAAGTAAACTAATGACATAGCCGCGCGCGCGCGTTATTAACAACAGCTAGCAGCAAGTAACCTATATATCCACGGTGTGCAACTAGTAGCTAGTAATATTGTGTTCCTTCTCTTTTGCCACGACATGCCCAACAAAGCAGCATGCAGCAAGTAACCCAACGTATTTTAATTTTGACCTGTCGATGTCCATGTGATCTGATCTGGTGTAATGCTTAATTTTCTTTAAGTAATAAAACTCTTTTTACCGAAAAATGTCCATGTGCTCTGACCTTGTCAACAAAGAAGAGAGGCGGCCGGAGGATGCATGGAGTTTTTTTTTCCCTTCTAATTAATTCATCTATACTACTATTAAACAAGCAAACCTAATCTTTCCTATGGACACCCACAAAACGTACACAAACCAGTCAGCACCATCGGATCGGCCCCACTTAAGAAAATCTAACAGTTAGGATGGTTCTAATCCAGCGTCAAGCGTGTACTTAGCAAATAACTCGGCGGAACTTTTCGTCCGCGCAAGCAGACTGCCGCATGAGTTGTCCCGTGTTATATAGAGAAAACAATGCTAAAGCTCGTGTTCTTTGGATCTTGATTGATTAGAGATAAGGCATAATTACTCTGTACGTGAAGAAAAAATTATGCGCCCCAAATTTCCACAAAGGCGCCGCCGCGGCTATTCCTCTGTTCCCCTCTGCCTTCGCGGCAAGTCACGCCCGATGCCAACCGTCGTCGTTGTCGTTCCTCGCCTTCGCCCACATGCTGCACCGCGCCAAACCAGACGTTGGACGCCAAATTCCGACGAGAGAGGCGGGAGGCGGTGCACTCGGACGCCGATCTCGATGCCTTCATGGCGGCGCTGGACCGCGAGGTGGAAGGCAGGGCCAGCAGCAGCGCCGCATCCGCCGCCTCTTCATCCCAACTACCTGAGCACGCCGCTGGTGAGCCCAGCCTCACTTCCCTCAAAGATTGTTTCCTGGAATCGAATTCGGCCGGACTGTATCAGACTAAGCGGTTCTTGCTTTAGATTTCGCATGACCGGATTGCAATTTAAGTTTAGAGTGAACCTAGGGATTTTGGACAAATGAGCCAGTCTGCCCGTGGGCACCGTGAACCGCGGGTCAGCTAGGCTGGGTGACGGCACCAATGGTCATGAGAACTAAGCGAGGAAGAGCCACGACAACAGAGACCGACTCCACATTTTCGTTAGAGTATTGTTGGCCTCTCTGAACCTAGCCTTTTCTGAATTCTGATAGATATTTTCTGCTCCAGTTGTTAAAATAATTTGATGTTAACAATTTGCTGTTTTGCTAACATATGTAATTGACTGCTACATTCGTCGAATATTTTCTGCAGCATCTAAATCGAACTGGAAATAGGATATATTTTGAGATGTCTTAGTTTTTTTATAACTTGAGGTAGATGGTTCAACACCTGGTATGTGGCAGGTGGTACATACACGCAGATTGTTCTCATTTCCCAAAGTGGCAGAATAAATTGATATCTTCGTATTGTAATCACGCGGGAGATAGATATTGCAAAACAAATGCCGCTAACTCAAAATATGTGTTGGCGACTATTTATTCTCATTGGAATGTGGGGTTTCAGCTTGCATGACTTTGAAACACATGTAAGCAAGGTGGCTCATTGGCACCATCCAAAACAAACTTACTTGGTGATAACCATTTAAGTTGAATATCCGCATGTATATGGACAGTTGAAAGTGACTTGCTTGTATAAACCGGTGCAATGCATGTTTTCTATGTCAATTCTTCAACCGAATGCAGGAATTCTCATTAAGAACATCTAATGGTCATTGCTCTAAGAAATTTTGTTTGATAATCTCATTAGTCGGTATTATGCATGTGTGTAATATACATCTAATTGCTTCCGGAAACCAAACCTGAAGCAATTACTTCTCCCGTTATTGTCAAGGTGATGAAACCCGATTTGTGGTGCATGTAAGGGTAAAACGGAATATCTAGACTTAAAGCAAACAATGAAATCACTATCTTAAGATGTTTTTAAAATTTAGTAATGTTGTACAATAATAAATATAATTTTGAATTTGGGGTGAGCTTGAGCTGGAGAAAGAACACAAGAATATGTTATCATGTAGTGGTAGTGTAGGTTTAGAGATAGGCTACATGTTCCATCAACTTATATTAAAAACAAGAGGCGTGCGATGCACGTGCAAGCTAACTAGTTGACGGGAGAATGAACAAGATTATATGCATCTTTACGAGTGCAACGACGTTAGACAACTGTTCCAATGCAAGCCCGTGTGTGAGTGCCGGATGGTCATATACTCGCATGGGATCACATATATATCTTTTTCCCGTTTGACGGTATGTTGATTGCGTTTTACTTCATTGATGATTACCTAACTTGATTTGTAATAATTTAAATGATGAACGTCGTAATGAAGATGGCTGTGTGTATCACAGTGCCGAGGTTACACTCAATTTTATGAAGAAAAAAAAATGCAAAGGGTGTGATCTGAACTCCCCTTGTTCGTGGGAGTATGCTATACTAGTGAACTTTGTTGGACTTGTTGAGGGCGATTACCCATATGATTGAGTAGTTAAGCCGTAATATTTATATCTATGTGACGATAGATTAACAACTTATCTTGCCTTTTATTTTCTTCTTCCTCATCATATATTCCATAAAACAGTTTCTCAATGGATCCCACAAGTGATCAATTCTATTTTTTTTTTGAGGCAAGGATCGTAGAACAATTGTTCTACGGTGTATTTTCATATAAACAAATGGTGGGTATGTACAGGTGGAGGAAAAAAAAAAAAACTAACCGGCTATCCCACTCCAGTTTTCTCTAACATTGGACAAAAGAATTCTAGATAGCTATGGAAGATACATATCTATCCATCCCTTCAGACTAGCAGCATGCTTGGTCTTAATACGGTATAGAGTAAGAGAGAGATCCTTCTTAAGTAGGTGCTTCCAAGAATTGTTTGCAGGTTGAATTCCACTGAAGATGAGATTGTTTCTTTGCATCCAAATGTTCCAGCAGCCCATAATAATAATCTCCATAGCACAATTCTTAGGCAGAGTATTTTGAGCTAGTTCACATTCCTCCAGAAATGATGTACCTCTGTTTTTGTTTAAGTTGATCGATTCCCAACACGTGAAAGAGAATGGACAGTCCCAAAATAAGTGAAGGGATGTTTCAAGAGCACCTGTGTCGCAAAGAGCACAATTGTAATCTTGGAGATGCATGTTTCTTCTCTGAAGAAGTTCTCTGGTGTTTAGTCTATTTTTTAGGAGCAACCAGAGAAAGACTTTGTATCTGAGGACTACTGCACTTTTCCATAAACTCTTGAAAATATCAGGTGCTTGCTGACCGGTTTTGAGGATTTTATATATCTTCATGGAGGAGAACAACTCAGAGTTTCCTGGCAGCATCAATTTGTCATTGTTTTCACTTATCTGAATATTCTGCAAATCCATCTGCAGATTTTGAAATTGTTGGTAGGCTCGTATGGACAGAGGTAAATGGAAGTTGTCCTCAATAGTCGCAGCTTGGATAAATTGCCTGATGCTCTGGTTATCTGTCCTACAATATGAGTGAAGTTGAGGGTATTTGTCTTTGCTAATTTGATCTGACCATAGATCTTCCCACATGGATATAGTATTGCCTCTTTCAACTCGACAGGTGGTAAGGCTCCTGTATAGTGAAAATAACTTGATTAAACTTCTCCACCAGAAGGACCCTACAGGTCTTTCATCCAAGTGATCAATTCTAGCATGAATTGCTGAAGATCCTCTAAGTCCAACAATCAGTTCAAGAAATTTGCTCCTAACAAATTCATATTCTTATAGAAATTCCGGTAGAATTAGATGGCAAGAGCTAAATTTTTTTCTTTGATGTTCACCAAAACAAGTTTTCTTTTTCTTTTTGCACAGTGAGCGGATTTGGTATTTTGGTACTATATCTATCAAAGAGCCGGTGAAGCCTCTAAATTAATTATTAAATACAACTAATAAACGGAAAAGAGTGGACAAAAATCAAGATAAAACTTTCATTCTTTGCATTCTATATTCCTTTTATTAGAATAAAGAGTAGGCGAATCCACATAAAAATTAGCAAAACTTCCTCTTTGCAACAGAAAAAGTCTATTCCGTATAGTGAAAGTCGTGTGGAATGCCTTAGTTGTGTTGCTGAGGGAGTACTATGTTGTACCAACAAACAATTTTGGGCTTCGAGGGTGATTTAGCCCATATGGTTGAGTAATTAAGCATAATATCCATCTCTATTTGGTGATAAACAACCGGTTGTAGAATAGTTGCACCCTATCTATCTATACCTCTCCCTCACAGTCACGGAAAAGAAACAGGCGGTGGCTGCTACCTAGCCGTCGTATGCCGTCTTCGTCTTCTCCGCTGGATTTTGACGGGTCCCTGCCTTCTCTGACTGTCGCTCTGGCGGTGGGAGGGGGTGGGGACCTTGGACCTGCGTTCGGTGCTGCTACAAGGTCCCTAATATTAGGTTTTGGTTTTGGTTTTTGGTCTCCATAGAGGCACATCAGCGTGGTGGTGGTGGTGATGCCATCTTGGAAGGTCTCTCCGGCCTCTCCCTACCTCGTCAACATTTCTGGCGTCGGCGAAGAGGCTGTGAGAGTAGGTGCTGTCAGATCTGTTGGTTTCCTACGGATCCCGACAGTTGGCGTGTCGTTCAAGAGATGTTGTTCGCTGGTCTATGGTGGGAAATCTTATATCTCTTCGTTCGTTTGGATCTACGGTAAGGTTCAGTTTCTCCAACTCTCTGGATTGGTGGTGGAGAATTGTAAACCTGCGCTGTTGCTTGGGGTGTATCCCCAGCCGATGTTCTATCTGCGTTTATTCGATCTCATCGTACGCGGCGGGTGGATATTGCGGTCTTCAAAGCCTTGGTTGGCGAGGGCGTTTGCAGGTGGCCCAATCCTTTGTTGCTTCTTCAGTGTATTTCTCAAGTTCCGACAGCCGGCGAACGATGCAAGGAAGAAGACGACCAGTTTGAGTTTCATTGTATTTTTATTTTGTGCTGGCCATGTTGCATCGAGTTGTAAGATATAAGATGCTTTCAAGAGTGTTTCCTAAAAAGAAATTCTCTATTTGGTGATAGATTAACCACTTGCATGTCTCCTTTTTTTTTTTTTGCTTTCTCAGCAGATATTTCATAAAACAGTATCTCTATGGATCCCCACAAGCGATGCCAAGGAACCATTAAGTCCAACAACCAGTTCAAATAATTTACTCCTAACATATTCTTACTCTTATAGGAATTCTGGTAGAATTAGAGAGCACTAGAACAATTTATTACCACAAAAGAGTTAGTTTTTTGTTTGATGTTCACCCAAACGACTATTGTTTCCGTTCTGTTGATCACACGGTTAGTGTATTGGTATTTTGATATTATATGTATCAACGACCCGGTGAAGCCTCTTAATTAGTCATTAAACACAACTAATAAACATAAAAAGGTTAATAAATCATCAAGATAAAAAATTATATTATTCTGTAATGTTCCTTTTGTTATAATAAAAAGTAGGCGAATCTACGAGTTAAAAGAAGCAAAACTTACTTTTTGGAATAGAAATATTTCTACATAGGGAAAGTCATGTGCAATGCCTTACTTGCGTGCTGTGCTGTAATGTTCCTTTTGTTATAATAAAAAGTAGGCGAATCTACGAGTTAAAAGAAGCAAAACTTCCTTTTTGGAATAGAAATATTTCTACATAGGAAAAGTCATGTGGAATGCCTTGCGTGCTGTGCTAGGTAGATCTAAGAGCCCAGAGCTTTTGTTTTTTCAGCCACATGTCTACTGGTGTTCTTGTTAATTACATGAGTTAGTCGTTGTGATGCGTGGACATTGACACATTGTAAAACTATATACTACTACTACCTCCGTTTCACAATATAAACCTTTTTAGCAACCTAAACTGTGGAACGGAGGTAGTATTTAACTTCCCTTTGGATGTGCTTAATTACCAATCAGCATCGTCAGAATAAACTAATGAGGAGGCTGCGCGTTAACAACGGCTAGTAGCAAGTAACCTATCCACAATTAGCTTAGTGCACAACTAGTAATATCTTGTGCTTTCTTTGCCACGATGCCCAACAAAGCAGCAATAGCCTACGAACGGCGCGCAACGTATTTTTAAGCTGTTCCAGTGCAAGCCTGACAACATGTAGCAGATTACTAGCAGGACAGATGCACTGTGGTGTATAACAAGCGAGATGTGCAACGGAACAATTGGAAGAAATTTAAAGGGAGATTCTCTGGGTAGCTCAAGTGCTCAACGTACTTACGAAATGATCTGCGCAAATCTCTTTTCCTGGCTGCGGAATATATGCCTTGGCCCGCCAAAAATCATGTATATCGCGAGTTCGCGACGCACTCGGTTTTGATGGTGTTTTTACAGCTGGATGGTTGCGATCATATATAGATGTGACTGTCTCTGTGTGAGTGCCGGATGGTCACATACTCTTATCGGATCACATATCTTTTTCCTCTTTTTGACAATATGTTGATCGCACTTTATCTCCTTTAATTTAGCTAACTTTTCAAAGAACATGTTCTCGTATCTGCCTTTCTTGGCTTAGGTTAAATACATCTACCATGTATCCACATCATGGAAGTTTTTTTGTTGTAGCATGTAAAATCCAGCACGAAATAGAGGTTCAGTTCCATCGTTATCATTGTCCCTAGCTACAAAATAACAGAGAACAATTCCGTAGAGTAAAAGGAGGATATCAGGGCCTTGTGTTTGCTAATTGAAGAAAAATATAGAGGAGCGTGGAAGCTTAACCACCCTTGAAACTTAAGCCTCGATAGAACTGCCGCATGGGGCCGGGTAGTGGAACAATGCAGCATATGGGGGTGTTGTCTTGTTTTTCTGCACGATTTGCAATGAGCAGGGCATGCACCTGAATTTCTGAAGAAAAAGTCATACCCAGAGTCTGAATTTCCGTCGGAGTTTGTTGACATAAGATAAATTCACACTTTATCGTCATGTCCAGCGTCATCTAACCCGGCGCCCCGACATGTCAGCGGCATTTAGCTATACAATATAAGTTATGGTTATACACCAACATGAACTTGTACTACCATGTATCTTAACTCAGCTGTCTTCGGGGGAAAACCAAGTTGCAGTCCATGGACCGTCACGTGCCACTTTCATTTCAAACGACAAGGGTGACACCGTCCCTTCTTTCATGTTGTAAATGCCGGAATAGAGGTCCCTTGTCCTTTTATCATAATTGTTACGCTCGCTCAGAAAGTAGATGCAATCTTCTTGAGCTCCAACGCATCGGCCTCCCGTGACAAGAAGTGACTTTGAGCAGCCTTCACTGAGAAAGAGAGCATGCCCCCTCAATGTATCGATCTTTCTCCATTGTCCCCCACAGCTGCTCATGTCCACCGCCTCGAACACCTCGAACAGATCCTGCTTTGGAAGCTCGGTGTCGAGTTTCCTCTTTTGTTTCACCATCAATAGCCGATCGCCGGACGAAACCAGGTAGTGGGGGAAAAGACTTCGATTGTCCCATCGGTCCATGTCATCTTTTGGTGTGCTGATTATGCACCGTTCGCTGACAAGCTTGTCGATGATGTCCATGGTATATAGACGTAGAGGGTGAGCCGCACCCAAACACTTGACGAGGACATAGAGCTTCTCTTGGAAGAGTGCGATGTCGAGTAGCAAGATACAATGGCGATCATCATCAATTACATCATCAATTACGTAACTGATGCTCCAATGACAAGGCAACCACCGACATACCAGGGTCGATGACTGAGGCTGACGAATTGAGATTGTTAGTTTCCCACAGTAACGTCCTGTGCGGACAGCGGTTACATGATCGGACACCACCACCACCTTGCGGATATCGTTGTCCTTGGGCCGAGTGGAGAGGCATTTGAGGTCGATGTGCCGAGGAGGCGTGGAGTCCGGCCGGGAGAGAGGGTTCATAAGCAAGCTTCCCTCGTCGGTGTGCACGAGGAGGAGCATGCTATCGGTGGAGACGCAGTGGGCGACGTTGTTATCAGGGACAAAGACTCGGCGGTGGACCTCGCCATCGACGAGGATGAGGAAGGTGCCGTCACGGAGCGCGACCCAAGGGAGCAGGAGCGGCAGGGAAGGATGGTTGCGCGTGCCTGCGCGCCATGGGCGGCAGCCGGCGCGCAGGCGGACCCGGCCGGCGTGGGACTGCACACGCTGGAGCACCGAGCTCCAGCAGCTCTGACGGGAGGTCCTGCCATGGACGACGGCGGCCATGGAACCTCGGCGACGCCAGTGCCTCCATCGCGAATATGATCTCGTAGCTCTCGACTTGATTAATCAATATATATATATATATATTAATCAACATGACGTAAGTATTTGACTCCCAGGGAGTAGAATAGTTATTTTACACCCACCCTCTATCTTTACAACTGCATATGATTTTTACGTCACGTAAATTTTGTCTTATGTATTAAGTAAACTAAAACGTAAGAAAAAATATAAATGACAAAAAAAATATTTACGTGATGTTGCAAAAATACGATAAAAATACACGTATTTATGTTATTTTTATGACTTTTACATCATTTTAACTCATATTTTCCGTTTTTATGTCGATTTTTTCTATTATGGGTCAACATGACGTCAGTATTTATATATATAACATAATTTATTGATGTAACAACGTAAAAAAAAATGGTGGGTGCAAAATAAGTTATTCTGCACCCTGGGTTTCTATATCTATTTACTTATTTTGCACACACCATTTTTTTTTACGTTGTTACATCAATAAATTATGTTACATATGTAAATATTTACGTCATTTTGACCTATAATAGAAAAAACCGACATTAAAAATGAGTTAACATGACGTAAAAATCATAAGACAACATAAATACGTGTATTTTTGTCGTATTTTTGCAACATCGCGTAAATATTATTTTTTGTCATTTATATTTTTTCTTACGTTCTCCTTAACTTAATACATAAGATAAAATTTACGTGACGTAAAAATCATATGCGGTTATAAAGATAGAGGGTGGGTGTAGAATAACTATTCTACGCCCTGTGAGTTAAATAGTGCGTCCCTATATATATATACATATATATATATACGAGAGTAACGAGAGTACGAGTCAGAGTCCGGTACAAACACTCACTAAAAATCCCTTGCAATCCGTGATTTTTTAGATAAATGGCTTTACTACTTAAAGGTTAAGTATTACATCCGGTCTCTGCATAACGAGATGCACACAACCAACAAGATATTGTCGAAACATGTAAGACAGCACATAGACAGATAACAAATCAACAGATCGT
Organism: Puccinellia tenuiflora; assembly: GCA_012064385.1. Lineage (NCBI taxonomy): Eukaryota > Viridiplantae > Streptophyta > Magnoliopsida > Poales > Poaceae > Puccinellia > Puccinellia tenuiflora. Next base: position 2,767,066 of record QRDG01000356.1, read on the forward strand.
GTAAGCCTCCCATGGTGGTGGTCCAATCCGAAGATCACGCTGCCACCCATGTGGGATAAAAATGTCACTCGCCGTAGTCTCCAGTTGCGCAGACACCTCCGTAAAGAGGCCTCGAAACTCCACACGATGCAACATGGACCACGAACGGAGCAAATTTGTGCACTGGTATATTATTTACAAAAGGGAAACGTTTTTATCATTAAAAACCTTGTCATTTCTACAAAGCCAAAGCGACCAGATTACGGCTATCGCTCCCACCCTAATAATAGTTCTAAATTTGTGATCAATACCATGTAACCAATTTCTGAAAATATTCGCAACGGACCATGGTGGATACAAATTTGAAGCGATTTGGATGGTTGACCAAATAGAACGTGCGACCTTGCATTCGAAGAAAATATGTTTTATCGTCTCATCGTGTGGACAGAAAACACACTTTGTACTTCCATGCCAATTTCGCTTAACAAGGTTATCCTTGGTGAGGATTACTCTCCGACGAGCATACCAAGCAAAGATTTTAACTTTTAATGGCATTTTCATCTTCCAAACTTTTTTATTATCAACCGGCAGGTCAGATTGAATCATAGCTCTATACAAGGAATCCACCGAGAAATTACCATTCTTATGAAGAGACCAACGGAATAAGTCCGATCCAGGAGATATTGAACCATGGCTAACCACCCTATAAGGGTATTCCATGCTTCTAATCTCGGACCGACCAAATCCCGTCTGAACATCATATTCGGAGGTGTTGACTGCATAACCGTGGCTAGCGTATCACTCTTATAACGAACAATATTGTACAGAGCCGGGTATTGGTCTTTGAGAGTGGTATTTCGCAACCATTTATCCTCCCAAAACGGAATCTCTGACCCATCTCTAATAGCGAACTTACCAAAGTGAAAGAAATTATTCTTCGACGCCATGAGGCCGGCCCAAAAGTGGCATCGGTCAGTTATTCATGATTTTCCTATTCTAGATCATCGTGGTAGCTGACAAGACCAATTTACGTACGAAATCGAAGTTGAACGCTGAAATGATCTGCGGAAATTGCTTTTCTAGCTATGGAATATATGTGCTGGCCCACCAAAAATCATGTACTGTATATTGGGACGCACTCGATTTTCCTGGTGTTTTTAAAGCTAGCTGTCTGCGATCATAGACATGACTATGAGTTCTGGATGCATGGTCACATACTTGCATCGGATCACATATCTTTTTTCCTCTTTTTGAAATTATGTTGATCGCACTTGACTTCTTTTAATTTAGTTACCTTGTCAAAGAATCTGTCTCGTGTCTGCCTTTGTTGGATTTGGTTAATTGCATCTACTAGACTACTACGTACCCACATCATAGGAAATAAACAAATTGCATCATGTAAAATTCGACATCCAAGCCTAGCTCAACTGGTTGGGGGAGTGGATGTACAAACCTAACACCCAAGTTCAAATCCCCACGGACGCGAATTTAGGTTCCTATTTATACTTGAAGATCAGGCCTTCCTGAAGGCCGGGGAAGTGAAATTCGCCCCCCCAAAAGTTTTTATGGAGTGAGCCTAGCTCAATTGCTTGGGGGAGTGGATGTTAGGATGTACAAATCCAACACCCAAGTTCAAGTCCCCATGGACGCAAATTTAGGTTCCTATTTATACTTGAGGATCAGGCCTTCCTGATACTCATGCAATTTATCTTGAGGACCAGGTTTGGTTATTAACCAAGATAAAAATCCTGGTACTCATGCTTAATGGCTGTGTGCATCCCTAGTTGGTGCAGAGGCCGGGGAAGTGAAATTCTCCCCCCCCCCCCCCCCCAAAAGGTAGTGAGCCTAGCTCAACTGGTTGGGGGAGTGGATGTACAAACCCAACACCCAAGTTCAAGTCCCCACGGACGCGAATTTAGGTTCTTATTTATACTTGAGGATCAGACCTTCCTGATACTCATGCAATCTATCCTGAGGACCAGGCTTGGTTATTAACCCAGGTAAAAATCCTGATACTCATGCTTAATGGCTGTGTGCATCCCTAATTGGTGCAGAGGTCGGGGAAGTGAAATTCTCCCCCCAAAAGTTTTATTTTCTAGTCATATCCGGAGAAAACCTAGTCTGGCCTCCCGGGTCGCTCCACGCGACTCCGGAGGCGCTGCCGCCGCCACTTTCAGAGGCCCTCCCGTGCCGCCCCAAACACCTCGCCGCCACCGGAGGAGGCCGGCAGACCGGCGGACGGCGGCGGCAGGTATCTCCGTCTGTTTTATTTCTTTCTCCACCTGGTGTCCTCCTCATCCACGATGCCGAGCCGTCTCCCGATCTGACCACAGTCGCCGGCGTTACGATCTGAGTCGCCGGCCATGCATGTTGCCGCTTTGGATCAATCGCGTTGGGGAAGATGGACTTGAAGTCCACGTCCTTTGCATCGCGTGAGAACAGGGTTGAGGCTTGCACACAGGGCTGGATGCATATCCTGATATCCATCAACCTGCACGTGTGTGTGTGTGGTGTGCCTCGCGGTGCAAATGCAGTGCGCCCAAGATTGGCGGCCGACGAGTATGCCGACACATCGCGATGCCTTCGACTGGCCACCAGTGCACGAAGCCCCCACCCGGCATGGCGCGCCGTCACTCCGGTCGCGGACGTCCAAAATCTCCAACAAAACCCCCCATATGGCAGGAGCGGACTCGCCTGTGGCAGGTAGTGATGCGCGGCAGTGATGCATCTAAAATGCATACATAAACTTTGCACTATAATAGTTATATTCCATTCATATTTGCATCATATAAGGGGTATATGACTGTTATTTAATGATTTTTGGTAATTTATAATGATTTCCCCTTTATATGGAATTAATCCTGCGCAGGCAGAAAACCCCTATTTCTTTTTTTATTTGTTTCAGGACCTTAATTACGTCATAATGAGCTATAAATTTAGGGGGGTCATTATTTTTGAAGGAGAAGATTTAGGAGCGAAAGAAGTCAAAGAACGGAGGCCGGAGGACCAAAAGGGGGGGTCCCACACGGCTACAGTACCAGGCCGCGTGGGCCCATCCAATTTGGCCCTCGTGGCCCCGTTTGCATCGATCCTTCGCCCAGAAGCATCCTCGTGACCTAAAAACGCCTATATAAAAGGTCCTCCGACCTTTTCCAGAGAGAGGCGGCGGAGAAGCGCAAAACCAGAAACAGAGAGGCAGAGGGCTGCCACCGGAGAAGATCAGAGGGGGGAAACGCCGCCGGAATCCACCTCCGGAGGGCTCCACCCCCTCCGGCGTGTTCATCATCAACTTCTACAACAAGATCATCTCATCTCCACCATCTCCATGATGAGGAGGGAGTAGTCCCTCATCGGGGCTGAGGGCTCATGCCGGTAGCTATGTGGTTTATCTCTCTTTCTCATGGTGTGATCTTTATGTGATCATGAGCTTTGTAATCTAGTTGAATCCATAGATGGTACTCTTCTTTATCTTATGAATTATGCTACTCAAGTGGTTTTATTGATGTGATTGCCGGAGTCACCTTTGTCCCATGGTGTGAAGTTGACAGTGCGTGCACCGTGTGTGGCTCTTAGGCTAAAGATTACATGAATACTTATCATGAGTTATTATTTGTGTTGGGTGTCTCTATGATATTGTGGTGTTTGTTAGTACTATCTTTGGATGCGAATAGTGACCGCATGAAGTGTCCATAGATGTGGAATACGAACTTTAAGGTGTGCTTTTTGTAGCCCTACATAATGGATTGGTGTTCTTTATCCAACCAGAAATTAATTCAGAGTAGCATAATGAGGAGGAATTATCTATGTATTCAATTATATTATTATTGTTGAGAGTGTCCACTAGCGAAAGCATGATCCCTAGGCCTTATTTCCAAAGCACCGTTTACACCTTTGTGTTGTCCTCTTGCATTAAAGAGGATTGGGACACTTTCACACTCCTGTTTTGTTACATCAAACTTCCATCCATTAAATCAACCACCTTGTTCTATAAACTTGTTTAGTGCATAATCAACTAAAACTTGTGACACTTTAGTTGTATGGAATAGATAACTTTTCCTTCTTGCTCCTGCGGATCGATACCTTACTTCCACATTGAATTGTGCTACAGTGATTCCTTGCTCTTGGGGATTATCAAGTACTTTTCTGGCGCCGTTACCGGGGAGCGTTGCGCTTAAGTTTCTATTGTTGTTTGCACTAGATATTTATTTTCAGTTTTGCATATACTCTAGTTTACTTTCAGTTTTGCATTTAGTTTAGTTTTACTTTCAATTTTGCATTATATCAAAAACCCAAAAAAATTAAAAAATGGAAAACTATTATAAAAATGCCATGATAGCTGCTGAATTTAGAGAATCTTTCGAAGGGAAAAGATTAAAAACCATCATGAGGTATCTAAATAAAATTGCTAATGAGCTGCTTAATTTTCATAAGGAAGAAACTTGTTGCTCTGAATACTGTAGACACTTTGAATTCCAATGCCCTTCCAATAAAGTTGAACCTGTTATTGCAACTTATCATACAGGGATTTATGCTCACTTAGGGATGGCAGAAGTAGAGCAATTTGTTATTTTTGTGGCAGCCTATGAATTAAACACCTTCATTGATGAACATGAAACCTGCCCTATAGCTTCTCAATCTAAAAATATGATTGCCTTTATCCTTAATATCTGCATAGATGAATTTGATGAAAATATCTATGTTATTGACACAAGGAAGAGATTTGCCCATGTAAGATCTAATGTTTTGCAGGAAGAAGATGATGAACACATAAGCTTGGAAGAGGAAGTATGTGAAGAAGAGGATAAAAGCCTAAGCTTGGGGATGTCCATGCAGCCCCAAGAAGAAGACAATGAAGAGCAAAAGGATGAAGAAATTGATGAACAACTAGAGAATGAAGAGAAGGAACTTGCACCTTCACCACATATGGATGAGGGTAACACTCAAGATTTTGCTAATGATAAACTTTGCTTTTATGATCCTGATGATGAGGAAGAATATGAACCTATGCCTAATGAGAACATTATTGATAATGATTTTAAAAATGATGAAGAATATGACTTAGACATGCTATATGATAATGCTTTAGATGATGGTCCTATGCTTATTGATAATCCTCCATGTTTAGTTGTTACTACTTTATGTGTGGATAAAAATGATATACTTGCTGCTTGTGATGATACTCTCACTCATGAGAGTCCAACTTTATTTTGAACTCCCCTATTCACACCTTGGAGAAGAAATTTACTTATGTTGAGAAATACTTATGTGGTTTGCAATTATCTTTAGTTCCAAATATTTGTTGCAACCATGATATTAAACCTTATATTGATCTTAATAATTATTTTGAAATAGGGAAACATGTCTCTAAATATCTCAATAATACTATGTTTCCTTTCTTTATGTTGAAGGTTTTAATGTCGCACTTGCTTTACCTTCCTATGCTAATTACTATATGCTTCATTGATTTATTTTCTTACAAGATCCCAATGCATAGGAAGTGGGTGAGACTTAAATATGTTTCATATTTTTCCTTGATGCTCACCTTTGCGTTTCAATTCTTATTCCTATGTGAGCATCATTAAAACTATCATGGCTGTCCAGAAAACAGATTCCTAAGCTTCACTGAGAAAAATGTTAAAAATCACATAAAATTAATTTTGATCTGAAATTTTACGACAGCAATATTCAGTTATTAATACACATTTCATTAGTTAAAAGTTTTCTGATTTGAGCAACGTAAGTGCCTCTGAAAATTCACTCTTTATGGGCTGTCCAGTTTTTGACAGATTCTGTTTTTTTTCGCATTACTCTCATTACTTGTGTTTTGTGTGGTTCTACTGATCGAAGAGCAATGCACAACCATAGTAATATTAGCTAATGTTTAGAATCAACTCATTATATGTCTTTACTGTACCTATGGAGATTTAATTTATGGAGACACTAACCCCTCTAATCAAGTTTTATGATGAGTTATGTGTGAAGAGAACTTTCAAGTGAAAGAGTTGAGGGACATAAACAAAGATCAAGAGGGACAAACACTCAAGCTTGGGGATGTTACCCCTAGGCTCACCCTACATACAAGAATTTAAGCTTGGGGATGCCAAGCCACCTCACTCCAACCATCTTGATACCAAGATTATAAGCAGCAAGTAATGCATTTGTCTATCACTACTAATGTCACCCCACAGAAAAGAAATGGGAGAAACGGTGTTTTAAAGTTTTTTCACAGTGATTAGAGGATATGCACTAAGAGCTATCCAAGGATGGTGAAAACCATAAGCTTGGGGATGTGAAGACAACCCCACTGTACCTACACACTGTCGGTTTGCACACGTCTAACTTCTGTTTTTCTATCAATGCACTTTATCGCATAAACTTGGAGCGTTTTTTGTTTGTTAGTTTAGTTTTTATTTTGAGACCACCACTATCATTTATATATGAGAGAGCTACTGGAAGTTTAGGTTGAATTAAGTTGCATGCTTTTATATGATTGGGAAAAAGGGATATCTAAGTTGATTTTTAATGACACATATAGTTGCATGATTCATGAGCTTCTTTATGAGTAATAATTTGCAAATGCTTTATCATGATCTATCTTTTATTCATGTTTTGATGTTGTATGTTATTTCACCTTGTTTGACATGAATTAGTTAGTTCTATGGACACTCATGCATGCATCTAGATGGTCATCTTTCTCCCTTTTGCTAGCCCAAAAATTCCAACAAGTAAAAACTTGTTTCCAACACCTTCAACCCAAGTTTTTCCAGTGAGTCCACCATATCTACCTATTAGCTTTATGCTATTCCAAGTATGTTTATCATGTTATTTGTGTTATCTATGCCTCTAAATGAAAATGATGATATTATTTATTGTAATGGGAAAAGTTGGTTAAAAAGCTCTCGCGAACTTGATGCACACTTTATTTTTATTGCATTCAATAAAGATGAACCATTGTGATTAATATTATGATGATAGTGGCTTGATAAATGTTTAAGGTTGGGAGTTAGCCCATATGTGCTATCACATGCAAAGCTTTCAACATGTTCCATTATCTATTTAGTTGATATCATGTACTTTTGTCTATGGATGCCTATCATGACGAAATAATGTGGAAATAGAGTTAAATTTAAATGAGTTTGTATAAATGGTTAGAGAGAATCCTGGGCCGCTAATCTAAGCCATGCATCATTCATGGTGGAAATTTACTTACATGCTATTTTGAACTCTCTGTGATACACCCTACAATAAAAAGCTATATCAAGTGGTAAATAAAGAGGGTGTTGAGATTGTTCATTATTTTTGTTTGTCTTGTTGTTTTGATATGGGCTTGATCCATATCATGGGACAAGAGGTACCCCAGTTGAGACTCTTGATGATACCGTTATTACTTATAATGATAGATAACTTAAACTTGCTCTGTTTCCCAAGTTGAGTAATCATGGTGTAGGTACTTGTATCCAAGGGGCATGAGACATCTAACCTTTACTTTATCAAGGCCACTACTCATATTTGCTTTCACATTCAACTTTAATCATTCAAGATGCTATGATAGGGGAATGAGAGCTTAACACCAAGTATTACCATTGCATTCAATAACTTAAACTTGCTCTGTTTCCCAAGTTGAGTAATCATGGTGTAGGTACTTGTATTCAAGGGGCATGAGACATCTAACCTTTACTTTATCAAGTCCACTACTCATATTTGCTTTCACATTCAACTTTAATCATTCAAGATGCTATGATAGGGGAATGAGAGCTTGACACCAAGTATTACCATTGCATTCAATAACTTAAGTAGAATAGTTTGGAGGATAGATGAAACTTATGCATGCTTTACCTCTACTTATTTATACATCTTTTCCAAAGTGTCCACCTTTTATATTCAGATTTTCTACACTCTATGGACCACAAGTATGCAAAAGTAAGAATGTCCATAGTACTATCTTTTATGTTGCACTTTGTGAACTATCATTGATCTTCTTTTCATTGAATACTTGATATCACTTTATAAACTGTTTGCATATTGCTACTTCTTTGAAATAATGAATCATTTGACTTTATGTAGCAGTAGCAATCATCTTGTATATCCATGTTGTGATTATATTGCAAAGTTCATGTTAGTTTTATCACTTTCATACTCGAGGACGAGCATGAGTTAACCTTGGGGATGTTGATGCATCTAAAATGCATACATGAACTTTGCACTATAATAGTTATATTACATTCATATTTGCATAATATAAGGGGTATATTACTGTTATTTAATGATTTTTGGTAATTCATAATAATTTCCCCTTTATATGGAATTAATCCTACGCAGGCAGAAAACCCCTATTTCTTTCTTTATTTGTTTCAGGACCTTAACGACGTCATAATGAGCTATAAATTTAGGGGGGGTCATTATTTTGGAAGGAGAAGATTTAGGAGCGAAAGAAGTCAACGAACGGAGGCCGGAGGACCAAAAGGGGGGGTCCCATGCGGCTACAGTACCAGGCCGCGTAAGCCCATCCAATTTGGCCCTCGTGGCCCCGTTTGCATCGATCCTTCGCCCAGAAGCATCCTCGTGACCTAAAAACGCCTATATAAAAGGTCCCCCGACGTTTTCCAGAGAGAGGCGGCGGAGAAGCGCAAAACCAGAAATAGAGAGGCAGAGGGCTGCCGCCGAAGAAGATCGGAGGGGGGAAACACCGCTGGAATCCACCTCCGGAGGGCTCCACCCCCCTCCGGCGTGTTCATCATCAACTTCTACAGCAAGATCATCTCATCTCCACCATCTCCATGATGAGGAGGGAGTAGTCCCTCATCGGGGCTGAGGGCTCACACCGGTAGCTATGTGGTTTATCTCTCTCTCTCCCATGGTGTGATCTTTATATGATCATGAGCTTTGTAATCTAGTTGAATCCATAGATGGTACTCTTCTTTATCTTATGAATTATGCTACTCAAGTGGTTTTATTGATGTGATTGTCGGAGTCACCTTTGTCCCATGGTGTGAAGTTGACAGTGCGTGCACCGTGTGTGGCTCTTAGGCTAAAGATTACATGAATACTTATCATGAGTTATTATTTGTGTTGGGTGTCTCTATGATATTGTGGTGTTTGTTAGTACTATCTTTGGATGCGAATAGTGACCGCATGAAGTGTCCATAGATGTGGAATACGAACTTTAAGGTGTGCTTTTGTAGCCCTACATAATGGATTGGTGTTCTTTATCCAACCAGAAATTAATTCAGAGTAGCATAATTAGGAGGAATTATATATGTATTCAATTATATTATTATTGTTCAGAGTGTCCACTAGCGAAAGCATGATCCCTAGGCCTTATTTTCAAAGCACCGTTTACACCTTTGTCTTGTCCTCTTGCATTAAAGAGGATTGGGACACTTTCACACCCTTGTTCCCTTGTCTTGTCCTCTTGCATTAAAGAGGATTGGGACACTTTCACACTCCTGTTTTGTTACATCAAACTTTCATCCATTAAATCAACCACCTTGTTCTATAAACTTGTTTAGTACATAATCAACTAAAACTTGTGACACTTTAGTTGTAGGGAATAGATAACTTTTCCTTCTTGCTCCTGCGGATCGATACCTTACTTCCACATTGAATTGTGCTACAATGATTCCTTGCTCTTGGGGATTATCAGGCAGCGTCTTGGCCATGGGACTTGTTGCTCCATAGGCCTCGGGTGTGGCGCCAACATTGCTACTGATGGCTGAGAGCTATTGGTGAACCCAACGATTGACACAATCAGGAGCCTTTTCGACAAATAAGAGTGTCGAACCCAACGAGTAGCTAAAGGTAGGATTAATATTATCTCAAGTTCTATCAACCATTGACACAACTCTACGCACACCAAACGTTTGCTCTATCTAGGAAATAAAACTATAGGAATAAAACGGGTATGAAAGGATGGTTTTGCAATATAATAAAGAACAAGAAGACAAAAGTTAGTTGCTGCAGCAATAAAGTATAATAAAAGACCATAAATAACAGAACCATGAGTGTGGAAAAGTGGTGGAAGGCGTGGCGGAATTGTTCATAATTAATTAGTGAAGTTATTCGGTTCATTGTTTTAGATGCAGTTTTCTATATGAGAGAGACAAAGCATACACGTTCTCAACTACTTATGATTACATGTACTATATGATTGGAACATTAGCAAGCATCCGCAGCTACTAACATTCATTAAGGTAAAAACCCAACCATAGCATTAAGTTCATAAGGTCCTCTTTATCCCATACAATGTCAAAAACCGGGATGGGGCTTAGGTTTCTGTCACTCCGGCAGCCCTACCCCCGGCCTCCTTCATATACTACAAACCCTATGATGTTCTCCACGCGCGCAAGTATATAATGGGCAACATAGGACTGTACCATTTCAACATACAACTCGAATCAACCAAATACATTCAATAATTCAACCATAAGACAACAAGGAACTACATAAACATGACATGGATCATAGGATAATATTTTATAGCATCAAACACCATGTTTACATAGGGGATTACAGAGGTATGTGAGAGAGTGGACCGCTGCAGCTATGAGGAATTGGTGATGGAGATGGCGGTGAAGGCGGCGGCCATGGAGGAAAGGGCAAGGCGGAGGCGGCGCGGGCGGCCGGCGGCGGCAGCGGCGCGTGGCGGCGGCCGGCCGGCCAAGGGGGAGTGCCGCCCCCTAACCCCCTTCCTCCATGACTTCTTGGTGTTGTAGAGGAGCCCTCCCCCTTGTAGATGAGGGCCAAGCGGGAGGAAAATTCGTGGCTTTTGGTGGCTGCCCTCAAAATTAGGGTTTACTCTCTTTATATAGGTGTAGACAATGCTTCCCGGCCTTCCGATTGATGGCCCCTTGATCCAAGGGCTCTTGGGCACCTCTAGGACCTTTCTAGGGACCCCTCACATCCTTAATGAGGTCACAAAGTCGTGGCTTGGTCGAATCCTCCAAGTTTGGTAAGAGTTGGAGTCAATCACGTCACCAACTTTCGGATTCCCGTAATCAGATATTTGGCCTTCAGTAAAACGGGGATTCCCGGAGCTACGGACCTCCGATTGGGCTGTTCTTGGGTTTAAATGAAATCTATGGAAATTTCCCACAACTTTGTCCGTTGTGAGATCTTCAGTTGACGTCGTCTTCAGGTCTCAAACTGACAATCTCTGAAATCTATTGGAAGGGACAGATTTCAGGAAAGTCAGAGTCCACCTCCAACAAGTCTCCTTTTGCGTTTTTGCCAATTTCCAAGTGATTTCTACACATCAAAGTGTAAAACAAGAACATTGTGCACTTTTGCAACTATTAATAGGTTAGTTCAAATAAATCATAAACTTAATATAAAAACAAGTGTCAAAGGCATAAAAGTAGCATGAAATAATCAAAAATTATAGATACGTTTCGGACGTATCAGCTGGCACCTTAGGAAACGTCGATTACGGCAATCATAGCCGCGATTTCCATGGTGCTGTAGAGGTGGGTATGTCAAGGTGGTTCGAAGGTCAGAGAATCTCCAAGCTCATGTTGAGTTCGAGATGCCAGGTGCTAGCTCTGGATGGATCGCAATGGATGGGGTGACGACGATGCTACACATCACCTCATGTGAATACGCTTTCGCTTGTGTGGCTTTGTCCGCATCAAAACCGTTCCCATGAAGTATGTGTGCCTAGTGATCAACACTTTGTAGCTGCGTGTTCGGCAAGTGGGGGCGGCAACACAGGATGACTTCAATTTTGGTGGTGATCTTCGAAAACCGAGTCTCAATCTACAGGGAAAACCCCTAGGTCTGACCTTCATTAGTTGTACCTGGCAATGACGGGTTCGGTCCGCTACCTTGTTGAAGGCATTGTCTCGAGTTTGGGACTCTCTCCGGGGTGAAAACCCATGATCCGGCTATGGTGGTCAGATCGCATAACGACAGTGTTTGGACACTGTTGTCTTTCTGGACGTTGTTGTTGGGGAAACTCTTTTGCAGTACGGGTGTTGTATTTGGTGGTGGTTGCGTCATACTGCTAATAGTCGTTGATCACTTCGGCGGGTTTTTTTGTTTACTTTTTCTTTTATTTTTAGCTGTGTGCATCCTTAATGTCTCGTTTTGACATTATGTTGTTGCAAAGGCCGGGTGTAATTGATATTTTCTTAATATTAATATATTCTCTTTATTAAAAAAAATGTAAAATCCAGCACGAAACAGAGGTAGCAGAATATTCAGACCCATCGTTATCTTTGTCCCTAGCTACAAAAATAACAGAGATGATTTCCGTTGAGTAAAAGGAAGATATCAGGGACTTGCGTTAGCTAATTAAAAAAATAGAGGAGCGTGGAAGCTTAGGGCGTGTTTGGTTGCCCACGGGCCTTCGGAACGCACTGTTCCGTGCGATTTTTGGCCCGTTTGGTGGCCTGCTCCTTCCCCCGAGCTCGCATGCGCACGAACCTTAAAGCACTCTGGGCCAGGCTGAGTAGAAACGACCGAATCGGCCGTTTCTCCAGAGCCACCCTCACGTAGTGCAATTTTGGCACTGTTCGCTGCAGGGTTGGCTCAGCGTGGCTCAGCCTGGGCAAGTTGACTTGTTCCTCTCACCTCCATTAACCTCCTCCACTAAGTGCCTCTCTGATCTCCCTAAATATTGCGCGACTCAAAAAACAGTGTACATGAGAAATATGCGCGTCTACGAGCTCCGCCGATTCCCATGCTCGGTTTCGAGATTCGTCGACCGTAGCTTCTTAATTTCGCACCGATATTTGCAGCTTTTTTGGACGAATTTTGTCAAATTCGTCGTGCTCGGTCGACCGGTTGAGATATCCTTTGACGTGTAGCTTCATCTCAACATTCCGCACAACTTTCGTGTTGTAAGTTTTTTGTTTCGGTGGTCGAATACGAGCAGATTTTGTGCTTTATGTATGCACTATTTAGACTGCAGAGTATCTTCTTCAACCTCTGTCACCGCCGCTCGCCGCTGCTGTGAACTCCGTCGTCGCCGCTGCTGCTACTAGGTGTGCTTGGTGTAGGTGTTTTTTAGCTACTAGACATCTTATTCGCTCAGCCGACGTCGCTCGTAGCCATTAAATCCGTCGTCGCCGCAGCGGTTTTTATGCCACGTGAACTGAGCGCGCACCGCCGCCGTCCCGGCGTCGTCGTCCCGGCACCGCTGCTGCGCCATGCTGTTGTCCTGCTCACCGCCCTTCATGATGTTGTAATGGCGTGAGGTAAGTCTACCACATGACATGAGGTAAGAGTACACGAAACACGGATAAACACCAAACGCCGTGCTAATTTTTTTTGCATCTAGCGAAACGTGAATGGCTAGAACATTGTTGGCAACCAAACTACATGCAAAACATGGCTCAACTCCCTTTTTCTAGGGGCAGACTCGCCAGGGCCAAGTAGACGTGAGAGCTGAAAATGATGCGAGCAACCAAACACGCCCTTAACCACCCTTGAACTACAGGTTTCTATAGAACTGTCGCATGGGGCCGGCCAGTTCCGTTGTTTTCTGCACGACTTCCAATGAACATGGCGTGCACTGATGCACCTGAATTTTTGAAGAAAAAGTCACACACTGAGATAGTAAACGAAAGATGATGAGGCGCTATTGTGTGTTTGCAAGGAACAGGCTCCGGTAACGGAGGAGAGTAAGCAGTGACCTTTTCCTTTTGTTGTCTCGAACTAGAAGCCAAAAGGGGCCGAGCAGCGGAGCTTCCAAGTTTGCGTGCATTCACGAGCCTGCACAGTCCTTCAATAACCAAGCTCAACTCATTAATGTAATGGTCGACTTTTTAGGTATTTGCGTTGAGCCACTTTACTAAAGTATTCTTAAAACATTCAATTCGGATCAATTTTCTATAGTGACTCAAATAAAATAAACTTTAGAGGTATTATTTGAAAGTGCCCCAAATATCTGAACCACGGATAAATGTCTGGAAAGATTTTCCAAAGTTCCATGTCTCCAACGGAGATATATATGTGTTATTTTCTTCCAATATAATGGAATACATCAACTCTCAGTCAACATATACATCTCATGTATTTGAAACTACCCACCAAGTCGACGAGGTTTGGAAGACATGTGGAGATATCAAGCATTCATTGGATACTGGAAAAAATCGAGCCTTTATCACAATGTTGAAATGGATATGTCAAAATATTAGCAATTTTTGAATAAGTTTAGTTAACAAAAACAACATCACAATGCACTATTAAGTCTAACCATATTTTTCGAAAAGGGTAACGAAGCTCCGACCTATGCAAGAAACAAATTGTTCTTCCATGTTGAGCTGCTGGTTTTCTTAATTTATCCATATTTTAAAGAGGTGATTAGTGGTAATTTGGAGCTAAGCATAGGGCTGAAGCACGGGCTGACCGGGGTGCAGTTCCGCCCCTGCATGCAACCAAGCTGGATGAGTTTTTAAAATTGTCAGAATGTGTTAGACTAAATGAGTCAAACTCCATAAAACCCAAAAGTATATACGGAGGTTTTGAGAAATTGTCATGATATTACTAGCTCTGTTCCAGTAAATAATGTCTACAATATTACATAGATACACTATGAAAATCAGAGCGGCGTTTCTGCTCCCGGGCTCACCAGCTCCCGGTATTTTCGAAAAAATGTAAAAAATAAAAAACTTTTCAAAAAAAATGCGAAAAAAATCATGCACGTACCTGACCATGGTCCGCATCGCCGTGAAAAATTTCGCACCGAAATGTCATCGTATGCGTCCTGGGCGAAAATGATAAATTTCTGACAGCATATGAGATCCGAAAATTTGAATTTCTTGTCAGAATTTTGTCATTTTTTCCCAGGGCGCATACCGTGACATTTCGGTGCGAAAATTTTCACGATGGTGCGGACCATGGTCAGGTACGTGCATGATTTGTTTCGCATTTTTTTGAAAAGTTTTCAATTTTTTTTGTGCTCCCGAAAATATCGGGAACATGTGAGCCCGAGCACCATTTTGAATTTCCGAATGAAAATGTATTTTATTTGCTAACATATTGATATTGTTTTGGTATTTTAAATGTTCATATTTTTGTCTATAATATTGGTTAAATTTAAAATTCGTTAACTCTTGACAAAAAATGTATGCCTTATTTTCCTCATTTTTTTGTATTACCTTATTCATTAAACGGATGGAGTACTATATAGTTCATTCATACCCGCAGATCGCTCTTCAAATTAATTTTCTCTTGTTATATTTAAATAAGACACATGATTAAAACAAGCATATATTTTAAACATTTATCATGATATTTTGGCTAAAAGGAGATATCAAACAATTACTTTTACATTGGTCTTAGGAGGATTCATGCATTTACTCCAGTTATAGACATACGATTATTTGAACATTTATTAAGATATTGCGTGATATTTGATACTTTATCTATTTTTAAATACAAGAACACTTCGTTTTTATGTCAAATTTTCACTTAAAAATTTTGTCAAAAAAAAAAAGAGTTATATGTCATCAAAAAAATATTATTAGAAATTTCTTTGAAATGTGCATCCAGTGACATACTTTTTATGGCGTATAATGATATAACTTATATTTTGTATATAAAAACAGAGGGAGTACATACTTTCATAGATAAAGAACTCCAAATAATCATGAACTGGGAAATTAGCCTTGTATATTGCTTGATTTCTTTTAAGAGCTCATCTATGCCACAATCCGAAAATAGGAGCAAATTTTAGATTTGTATATACAACTTGCTGGAGTTTTTTTTTGCCACGAGAAAATATAGGTAGATGCCCTACCCCCTGTGTGTGGGAATTTTTTGCCCCGCGGTGCATCCGCCGGAGCGCCGCTCTGATTCCTCCCCGCCCGACCGTCGTCCTCGCCGCACCAGCGCGACCTTCCGCAGGCGTGTGCCCGCCTCTCCACTCTCCCTCTACGGACCTGGTACGTGGTTGCTTACCGTTCCTTGGTCTCTTATACCAATCCAAACCCTAGCAGATCCACTTTAGAGCCTAATCTGTTAGCCCTCTTCCAATTCTTGATGATCCCTACCTGTAGATGTATATATGTACATTGTAAACTGCTCATGATTTTCCTGTTCTGGCTGAGCGTATGCGATTGGATGTGAGAAAGGTTCGTTTCCTATTAGGTATCTGGGGATACCGATTCATTATAGGAGATTGACTAACACCGAATGGAAGCATGTTGAGGAGCATTTTCAAGCTCGCTTAACCAGTTGGCGAGGGTTTGCTATCCCTAGGTGGGAGATTGGTACTCATCAATTCAATCCTAACTAATATGGTACTGTATATGATATCTTTCTTCCAGTTGCCAAAGGGAGTCCTGAAAAAGTTGGACTATTATCGTTCGCGATTCTTTTGGCAGGGTGATAGTGAGAAAAAGAAATATCGTCTGGCATGGTGGGATGTTGTTTGCCGTCCTAAGGATCAGGGAGGGCTTGGCATCCATGATCTACAGGTTAAAAATACGGCCCTTCTAGGGAAATGGCTTTTCAAGCTTCTCTCGGAAGAAGGAGTATGGAAAAACAATATTAAAGTGAAAATATATCAGTACAAAGGAGTTTTCACAGGTGGTTTGGAAACCAGGTGACTCTCACTTTTGGGCTGGTCTCTTCGCTTTGGGAAATTTGCTATAAAAGATTGATCACAATTAAGGTTCTGGTAGGATAAATGGCTAGGCAACACCACTCTCATGGACCAGTATCCAGCTCTATACAGCATTGTTCGTCATAAGGAGGTGACGCTAGCCACGGTTATGCAATCCTCACCTCCGAATATGACTTTCAGGCGGGATTTAAACGGAACCAGGTTGGAGGCGTGGAATGCCCTTCTAGGGCGTTTGACCTCGATCCATCTTACACCTGGACCGGATATTTTTCGTTGGAATCTGCTTCAGAATGGTAAATTCACTGTGGATTCCATGTACAGAGCTTTGATTCAATCTGATATGCCAGTGGACAACAATAGAAAACTATAGAAGATGAAGTTGCCACTATTTTTTTTTTTTTGCATAGTGTGCTCATCGAGGAGTTATCCTAACCTAAGATAACCTTGTTAAGCGCAATTGGCATGGAAGTACGAAGTGTGTATTTTGTCTACATGATGAGACGATTAAATACCTTTTTTTCGAATGCAAGGTTGCACGTTTTATTTGGTCAACCATCCAAGTTAATTCAAATTTGTATCCACCA
Source organism: Puccinellia tenuiflora (assembly GCA_012064385.1). NCBI lineage: Eukaryota > Viridiplantae > Streptophyta > Magnoliopsida > Poales > Poaceae > Puccinellia > Puccinellia tenuiflora. The sequence continues at coordinate 2,784,196 of QRDG01000356.1, forward strand.
CAATCCGTTGCGAATATATTCGGCAACATGCTTCATGGTATTGATGACAAATTTAGAACTATTATTAGGGCGGGAGCGATAGCCGTAATATGGTCAGTCTGGCTTAGTAGAAATGACAAGCTTTTTAATGATAAAGATGTTTCCTTTATGCAGGTAATATACCGGTGTACAGGTTTGCTCCGTTCGTGGTTCATATTACAACGCGCGGAGTTTCGAGACCTTCTTACGGAGGTTTCTGCGCTACTGAAGACTATGGCGAGGGACATTTTTACACGACATGGGTGGCAGTGTGATCTTCGGATCGAACCACCAACATAGGCGGATTGCACAATCGTTGATTTGTAATTTGCTATGTGTGCTACTTTTTATTTTCATGTTTTTGGTTCCTTATCGGCCGTGTGTATCCTATTATGCAGAGGCCGGGTGTCATACTTGAACTTTTTGAGTAATAAAGCCTTTATAAAAAAATGTCCCTGGATACTTCTAGGGAAAATATAGGTAGACACAATAGAGATTTGTGATTTTAAAACAGTATAAGTCTCTTCGGATTGAATTTCATTACAAGTTATTTGGTACCCCGTTCATAGCACTGTATCCCTTTTTGATGAGGACATCCCACATGTTAATACAACCACTGCACCTACAGCCACACACATACAAGGACCTATGACTCGAGCTCGTGCCAAACAACTTAATTATCAGGTACTTTCGTTTCTAGGAACTATTCCTCACATACATGAGAATATGATGCTGCCTAAATCAGATATGTATTTGTTACTCAGGAATATTGGATCTAGCATGGATGAGAAGGACAAGCATTGGAGCATGGCTATGCATGGAGGTGGCTGCAAGCATGTGAGGAATAAAGATGAGGCTACTTCTGAACTTTGAAGCCACCATGATGATGCAAGGAGGACATGGACGAATTATTCAAGATCATACATCATATTTGCGTCCATAGTCATAGTTGGTGTTGCGACACCTTATTTTATGGGCCAGGCCCATGTAATTTCCGAATAAATATTGTAGGTTTTTTTTTAGGAGTCCGTATATGTGAAGGAGGGCCCATCTAGGGTTATTTTCGGCCACCCCCCATGGGTTGGACGAAAATCCCTTCTCCTCTTCCATATATACCTCTCCTTAGCCGCCATTAGGACTCGGATTTTGTTTAGTTTAAGACTTAGCCATTGCTATTCTTCGCCATAGACAACAGTGTCGGTTCAGACCTTTTGTACTACGCACTTGCAGAATCCCATCTATAAAGCTTTCATCTTTAATCCGCAATATCTTGATTGCATCTGTAATTCTTGCTAGTTCTTCGATTGCTTGCAGGAATTGATCTTCGGATCAGGTTGATCTAGCCCCGGCGAGATCAATAGCCTCGGAAGTTGGTGTAGCGATTGCTAAGGCGCAACGTCACGCACGTTTGTAGTCGGATCGTCAACGTCGACCTCCACCCAAATCGAGAGAAATCCATCTCATCGAAAGATCGGACCCCCTTTACCTTATCAAGTGGTATCAGATTTCAGGTTTATCGGTGAGATCTTTCATTTTTACTAGTGTAGGTTGCATCTGTTTTTCCTATAGTCTACGAAAAAGCCAAAAATATTAGCGTTCGATCTTTTCCTAGAAACAATTTGAGCCTTTGCATCTGTTCTTTTCAGTTTTTGCATTGTTGAATTCGTGTCTGCATCGTCGTGTCGAGTGTTGGTCGTAGCGTCTAGATCTTTAGAGTTTTGAGTTCTGTTCATAATCGTCTCGCCGCCGCCGCCGCACCGCCACCACCAAAACCCTAGCCGCCCCACCATCTGTTCCGCATCGCCACAAAAACCCGAACCACAAAAACCAATCCATCCGATCATACCATCACCTTCCATCCGAGTAGAAGTAGGTTTTATTGTTTTTCCTATAGTTTTTGCTCCCACAAGGAAAGGGCGTGCTATTTCGTGATCCGAGTTAAGGAAAGTTTTAGCCGCAAGTAAGAAGGAGAGGAGGGCAAAAAAAAAAAAAAAAAAAATTAGGGCGCTTTCCAGAGCAGTTTCGAAAATTTCAAAAAAAATTCGTGATCCGAGTCTGGCACGCTTTCCAGAGCAGTTTCGAAAATTTCAAAAAAAAAAATCTCGAGCCTACCCGGGTTTTCCATTGTGCTGATCGTTTTGAGACACCTTCCATCATAGTGAGTTTTTCCATATATCTGGCTGTTTTTCAGGCGCGCTGCTATCTGTTGTTTCGGTGTTACGGCTTGACTCGTTGGTGCTATAGGCTCGCGTCTCTAGTCCGTTCTAGCCTAGGACCAGCACAGTACCGTCGTTGAGCATTTATTCAACTCATTGCATTGCTGTTTTGAATTGTTGCTACAGATATTACAGCCACCTACAGCTCCACATATTCCTACACCGTGCGTTGACACCACCTGGTAATCGCTATTCTCAATCTTCTTGACATTTGGTCTCCTCGGTTGCTAGTCACCACCTGCTGCAGGGTAAGAACGGGTAAGAATATTGGTTTGCTTGATTGATTGCACGTTGATTCCACCACTTTCCAGTCACCTATACACACATATTTCTGTGCTTTTTGCGTACTAACCATGGCAGGTTCTGGCACGGATGTCGACCCAGATAAGATGACCAACGCGGAGCTCCACGGCCACTTCACGCACCTCGTCAGCGACCATATGCAAGACGTGGATAAACGTTTTGCTGAAACCATGGAGAAGATCGAGGGCCTCGAAACGTCCTTCACCGACAAGCTCGACGCAAAATTTCGGGAGTTGCTACGCCGTATTCCACCCCCTGCGTATGTCGGCCGCGCCCAGCGAGTACCTCTCCCCCATGCGCACACATCTGCTGCGGGCGCTGCGGGTACCACGGCTACTGATGCGTGATATGAGGAGTATGAAGGGGAGGACGACTCTGACGGCGAAAACGAGGATGAGGGTGAGGTCCACCAACCGCCACCTAGACGTCCACGCGTCCTTCTACGCAATGCGCGTCCGCTGGTACGTGACGATGACCATGTTGCAAAACTGAAGTTGAATGTTCCGCCTTTTGATGGTCGTTATAATCCCGATGCGTACCTTTCTTGGGAGTTAGAATTAGAACAACGTTTTGCATGCTTAAATTATCCTGAGGAGAGACGTGTTAGTGCTGCGACTTGTGAGTTCACTAGTTTTGCCTCCGTATGGTGGTCTGAATATTGTTGTTTGCATCATGCTAACCCACCTACTACTTGGACTGATTTGAAACGTGCTATGCGGACTCGTTTTGTTCCTCCATACTATCAACGCGATTTGCTAAAGAAATTAACTAGACTAGAACAAGGTAAAAATTCTGTAGAAGAATATTATCAGGAATTACAAACGGGCATGATTCGTTGTGGTATAGAAGAGGATACTGAAGCTTTACTTGCTAGATTCTTTGGTGGGTTAAATAAAGAGATTCAAACAATTCTGGAATATAAGGAATATACAACTATCACTCGTTTGTTTCATCTTGCTTGCAAAGCTGAATGTGAAGTGCAGGATCGGAGAGCGGCGACACGAACTAATTTTCCTGCAGGGCGTTCTACTTCATGGACACCACGGACGCCGTCTACATCGCCACGGACTGCTGCTCCGACTGCTGCCACGCTCACCCCCACACGGGCTACATCGTCTACATTCCCACCATCTGCAGCCAAGCGTACACCCGCGGGACAAGCCCCAAGTTCTTCGTCATCAATGGCTTCTACAGGCAAAACCAGCGACATTAAGTGCCGCAAATGCAGTGGGCTTGGTCACTTCGCACGTGATTGCACCAACACTCGTGTGATGATTGCCCTTGACGATGGTAGATATGATTCCGCCAGTGATTATGATGAAGATACATTGGCTCTCATCGCACATGATGAGCAATTCGCGGAAGCAAACACGGCGCAAGATTCACAATACATGGCTGCGGAACACGCGGAGCAGTACCCAAGCTTAATTGCGCACCGAGTTTTGAGTGCACAAGTGACAAAAGCTGAACCTAGTCAGCGCAATAATCTGTTCCATACAAAGGGCGTTGTCAAAGATCGTTGTGTTCGCATTATTATTGATGGAGGGAGCTGCAACAATTTGGCGGGTATGGAGATGGTTGAGAAGCTTTCTCTCACGACACGACCTCATCCTCGACCATATTACATTCAATGGTTTAACAACAGCGGCAAAGTTAAGGTAACACGTACCGTTCGTGTGCATTTTACTATTGCTGCCTATTCTGATTATGTTGAATGTGATGTGGTTCCTATGCAAGCATGTGCGCTTTTACTTGGTAGACCATGGCAATATGATACGAATTCTGTCCATCATGGTAGCACAAATCAATATTCTCTTGTTCATAATGATAAGCCAATTGTGTTACTTCCTATGTCTCCTGAAAATATTTTAAAAGATGATCTTGCTAGAGCTAGTAGAGCACATAATGAGGAGTCAAAGCTGAGTGAAAATCAGATTGTTGCTAACGAATTGATGCCATCTAAAAGTACTCCCAAATCTGCACCGAAACATGCTAATGAAATTCGTTTAAAAAGTACTTGCTTGCTTGCTAGCAAATCTGATATTTCTGAAATTGATGTGAGTACTACTGCATGTTATGCTATCATTTGCAAAGAGGTGCTATTTTCTTTTGAGGACATGCCTCCTTCCTTGCCACCTGCGGTTGCTAACCTTTTGCAGGAGTTCGTGGACGTTTTTCCACAAGATGTACCTCCAGGATTGCCACCTATTCGCGGAATCGAGCATCAAATTGACTTAATTCCTGGAGCATCACTACCCAATCGTGCGCCATATCGTACCAATCCAGAGGAGACCAAAGAGATTCAGCGACAAATCCAAGCACTACTCGACAAAGGTCATATTCGTGAGTCTCTTAGCCCATGTGCTGTACCTATTATTTTGGTTCCTAAGAAAGATGGTTCATCGCGCATGTGTACTGATTGTAGAGCTATCAATAATATTACTATTCGATATCGTCATCCTATACCACGTTTAGATGATATGCTTGATGAATTGAGTGGCTCTACCATGTTCTCTAAAGTTGATTTGCGTAGTGGTTATCACCAAATTCGTATGAAATTAGGGGATGAATGGAAAACAACGTTTAAAACTAAGTTCGGTTTATATGAGTGGTTAGTGATGCCTTTTGGTCTAACTAATGCTCCCAGCACATTCATGCGATTAATGAACGAAGTTTTGCGTAGTTTTATTGGCCGTTTTGTGGTTGTTTACTTTGATGATATTCTCATATATAGCACATCTTTAGAGGAAATTTGGATCATTTGCGTGCTGTTTTTACTGCTTTGCGCAATGCACNCCTCCAGGCCGGGCACCAACCCGAAGCCGCCGGCCTCCCAGCCGGCCCAGGCCGGTCTCCAGGCCGGGCACCCACCCGAAGCCGCCGGCCTCCACACCGGCCCAGGCCGGCCCTCAGGCCGGGCCACCTCCCGACGCCGCCGGCCCACGCGCCGGCCTCACAGCCGGCCTCCAGGCCGGCCTAGGCCGGCCCCCAGGCCGTCACCACCTGAGCCGGCCGGCCTCCAGGCCGGCCTAGGCCGGCCCCCAGGCCGGTTCCCCGCCAGAGCCAGCCGGCCTCCAGGCCGGCCTAGGCCGGCCCCCAGGCCGGTTCCCCGCCTTTCCTGCCCCGTTTTGTAATAGACTATAAATAGCCTTCCACTTTCCCCATTTCCAGGGAGACCGAATCTGAGACTTGTGAGAGCTATGCTCCTCCTCCCTCGTAGCTAGGGTGCCTCGTTGAGGTAGATCTTGTTGTTGCTACTCTTTCACTGCGGTGTCTCTAGTAGTGCAAACCAATCTTTCACTGCGGTGATTCTATTGGATCGGTGGACCGGCCGGTAAGAGCAATCGGTTTCAACAAGAGTAAGTTTGGCTTTGATTCTTCGATCCAAAGGCTACCTTTTTGAGGGTTTGTTGTTGGGTGGAGTTCTTAGCAGGATTTGCTAGTTATCCTTGTGTTTGCCCACGAATCTCCCTCGTTTCCCCTCGTGTTCTTCGTGTTCATCCCCGTTTCCCCCTCAAATCCGTGAAGATCGGGCCTAGCCCTACATCAGTGCTATCATCCACATGAGTCTCACAAGATGTTACCTTTGAAGTAATGGCCTCATCAGCTAACTTTAGACAAGCATAGGATGCTAGAAGATCATCATTAGAGCTAGATAACTTTTTATGACTTTCTTCCAACTTCCTATACTTGCTAGTTAGCGACTCAAGTTGAGCCCTTAGCTCAACATTCTCCTTCGACATAGATGTCACAAGAAATTGAGTTAGTAGCACAAGCATCATTGACATTAGGGATGGAAGAAGAAATCTTAGCAAGCTCTTCATTTAATCTAGCATTTTCATTTTTCGTGACCTTATATTTAGCAATGGCATGGTCACGTTCTTTAATGATTTTAGCAATTATTTCATTATGAGACTCCTCGATAGAATCTAGTTTCTCCTCAAGAGAAGCACGAGTCTCTTGCTCTTCCTCAAGAGCATCTTCTAACGATGCTTTCTCCATAGCATCATCTCTTTCGATCTTACCCTTTCTTCAAGGCTTGCTTCCAAGGCCTCAATAGTTTCCCCACGCTCGTTAAGAGTGCTCATGATTTCAAAGAGGATAGCTTGGGCACTTTTATTACTAGGAAGGGCTTTAAGAATCATTAGACCTTTATTTTGAAGAAGGGCATTAACTTTTTCCATATCATCTTCTTCATCATTATTATCATTATCATTATTATCATCATTGTCATTACTAGAAGAAGATTTAGCCATGAGACAATGAGAGGTGGATGAAAAAGAATAATTAATTTTTGAACTACTCAAGTTCAAATCTTGTTCCACAATTAATTGGGTTTCCTCTACATTAATATTCATGCAAGAGTTAGAGGGAACACAAGCATTTTATCATTGGAACAAGATAAAGCAAGCATATCATAGAGAGAATTATCCAAGGAAGTTTTAGATGATATGCAAGGACTATCAACACTAGCATGTGAATCATTTATAGTGCTATGAGTGTTTAAGTCCAAAGATGAATCATTGCAACTAGATAGAGATGGAAGATCATTGATAATGAGCTCACTATCCAAAATGCAAAACCCATCACTACTCACCATCACATTAGTTTGTGGCTTACCACATTTTGGTGAAGTAGATGAAGATGAGAGCTCGTCACGGCCGGAGGTGGAGGGAGAGCAATCATCCTTAATAGAGTTGGACACTCCATATTTTTCTTGAAGCTTGGTCCATAATTCATGAGTATCCCGGAGAGGCATGATTGACTCAAAAACTACAACACTCACAAATTTGCAAAACTCATTAGATGCTAGAGCATCTAGATATAAGTTTTTCTCATCCTCTAAAGTCGTACTTTCGTAGTCCTTTGGAGGAGAAAAACCTATATGATGAGGACATCCCACATGTTGATACAACCACTGCACCTACAGCCACACACATACAAGGACCTATGACTCGAGCTCGGGCCAAACAACTTAATTATCAGGTACTTTCGTTTCTAGGAACTATTCCTCACATACATGAGAATATGATGCTGCCTAAATCAGATATGTATTTGTTACTCAGGAATATTGGATCTAGCATGGATGAGAAGGACAAGCATTGGAGCATGGCTATGCATGGAGGTGGCTGCAAGCATGTGAGGAATAAAGATGAGGCTACTTCTGAACTTTGAAGCCACCATGATGATGCAAGGAGGACATGGACGAATTATTCAAGATCATACATCATATTTGCGTCCATAGTCATAGTTGGTGCTGCGACACCTTATTTTATGGGCCAGGCCCATGTAATTTCGGAATAAATATTGTAGGGTTTTTTAGGAGTCCGTATATGTGAAGGAGGGCCCATCTAGGGTTATTTTCGGCCACCTCCCATGGGTTGGACGAAAATCCCTTCTCCTCTTCCATATATACCTCTCCTTAGCCACCATTAGGACGGGGATTTTGTTTAGTTTAAGACTTAGCCATCGCTATTCTTCGCCATAGACAACAGTGTCGGTTCAGACCTTTTGTACTACGCACTTGCAGAATCCCATCTATAAAGCTTTCATCTTTAATCCACAATATCTTGATTGCATCTATAATTCTTGCTAGTTCTTCGATTGCTTGCATGAATTGATCTTCGGATCAGGTTGATCTAGCCCCGGCGAGATCAATAGCCTCGGAAGTTGGTGTAGCGATTGCTAAGGCGCAACGTCACGCACGTTTGTAGTCGGATCGTCAACGTCGACCTCCACCCAAATCGAGAGAAATCCATCTCATCGAAAGATCGGACCCCCTTTACCTTATCAAGTGGTATCAGATTTCAGGTTTATCGGTGAGATCTTTCAGTTTTACTAGTGTAGGTTGCATCTGTTTTTCCTACAGTCCACGAAAAAGCAAAAAATATTAGCGTTCGATCTTTTCCTAGAAACAATTTGAGCCTTTGCATCTGTTCTTTTCAGTTTTTGCATTGTTGAATTCGTGTCTGCATCGTCGTGTCGAGTGCTGGTCGTAGCGTCTAGATCTTTAGAGTTTCGAGTTCTGTTCATAATCGTCTCGCCGCCGCCGCCGCACCGCCACCACCAAAACCCTAGCCGCCCCACCATCTGTTCCGCATCGCCACAAAAACCCGAACCACAAAAACCAATCCATCCGATCATACCATCACCTTCCATCCGAGTAGAAGTAGGTTTTATTGTTTTTCCTATAGTTTTTGCTCCCACAAGGAAAGGGCGTGCTGTTTCGTGATCCGAGTTAAGGAAGGTTTCAGCCGCAAGTAAGAAGGAGAGGAGGGCAAAAAAAAAAAAAAAAAAGAGTCTGGCACGCTTTCCAGAGCAGTTTCGAAAACTTCAAAAAAAAAATTCTCGAGCCTACCCGGGTTTTCCATTGTGCTGATCGTTTTGAGACACCTTCCATCATAGTGAGTTTTTCCATATATCTGGCTGTTTTTCAGGCGCGCTGCTATCTGTTGTTTCGGTGTTACGGCTTGACTCGTTGGTGCTATAGGCTCGCGTCTCTAGTCCGTTCTAGCCTAGGACCAGCACAGTACCGTCGTTGAGCATTTATTCAACTCATTGCATTGCTGTTTTGAATTGTTGCTACAGATATTACAGCCACCTATAGCTCCACATATTCCTACACTGTGCGTTGACACCACCTGGTAATCGCTATTCTCAATCTTCTTGACATTTGGTCTCCTCGGTTGCTAGTCACCACCTGCTGCAGGGTAAGAACGGGTAAGAATATTGGTTTGCTTGATTGATTGCACGTTGATTCCACCACTTTCCAGTCACCTATACACACATATTTCTGTGCTTTTTGCGTACTAACCATGGCAGGTTCTGGCACGGATGTCGACCCAGATAAGATGACCAACGCGGAGCTCCACGGCCACTTCACGCACCTCGTCAGCGACCATATGCAAGATGTGGATAAACGTTTTGCTGAAACCATGGAGAAGATCGAGGGCCTCGAAACGTCCTTCACCGACAAGCTCGACGCAAAATTTCGGGAGTTGCTACGCCGTATTCCACCCCCTGCGTATGTCGGCCGCGCCCAGCGAGTACCTCTCCCCCATGCGCACACATCTGCTGCGGGCGCTGCGGGTACCACGGCCACTGATGCGCGATATGAGGAGTATGAAGGGGAGGACGACTCTGACGGCGAAAACGAGGATGAGGGTGAGGTCCACCAACCGCCACCTGGACGTCCACGCGTCCTTCTACGCAATGCGCGTCCGCTGGTACGTGACGATGACCATGTTGCAAAACTGAAGTTGAATGTTCCGCCTTTTGATGGTCGTTATAATCCCGATGCGTACCTTTCTTGGGAGTTAGAATTAGAACAACGTTTTGCATGCTTAAATTATCCTGAGGAGAGACGTGTTAGTGCTGCGACTTGTGAGTTCACTAGTTTTGCCTCCGTATGGTGGTCTGAATATTGTCGTTTGCATCATGCTAACCCACCTACTACTTGGACTGATTTGAAACGTGCCATGCGGACTCGTTTTGTTCCTCCATACTATCAACGCGATTTGCTAAAGAAATTAACTAGACTAGAACAAGGTAAAAATTCTGTAGAAGAATATTATCAGGAATTACAAACGGGCATGATTCGTTGTGGTATAGAAGAGGATACTGAAGCTTTACTTGCTAGATTCTTTGGTGGGTTAAATAAAGAGATTCAAACAATTCTGGAATATAAGGAATATACAACTATCACTCGTTTGTTTCATCTTGCTTGCAAAGCTGAATGTGAAGTGCAGGATCGGAGAGCGGCGACACGAACTAATTTTCCTGCAGGGCGTTCTACTTCATGGACACCACGGACGCCGTCTACATCGCCACGGACTGCTGCTCCGACTGCTGCCACGCTCACCCCCACACGGGCTACATCGTCTACATTCCCACCATCTGCAGCCAAGCGTACACCCGCGGGACAAGCCCCAAGTTCTTCGTCATCAATGGCTTCTACAGGCAAAACCAGCGACATTAAGTGCCGCAAATGCAGTGGGCTTGGTCACTTCGCACGTGATTGCACCAACACTCGTGTGATGATTGCCCTTGACGATGGTGGATATGATTCCACCAGTGATTATGATGAAGATACATTGGCTCTCATCGCACATGATGAGCAATTCGCGGAAGCAAACACGGCGCAAGATTCACAATACATGGCTGCGGAACACGCGGAGCAGTACCCAAGCTTAATTGCGCACCGAGTTTTGAGTGCACAAGTGACAAAAGCTGAACCTAGTCAGCGCAATAATCTGTTCCATACAAAGGGGGTTGTCAAAGATCGTTGTGTTCGCATTATTATTGATGGAGGGAGCTGCAACAATTTGGCGAGTATGGAGATGGTTGAGAAGCTTTCTCTCACGACACGACCTCATCCTCGACCATATTACATTCAATGGTTTAACAACAGCGGCAAAGTTAAGGTAACACGTACCGTTCGTGTGCATTTTACTATTGCTGCCTATTCTGATTATGTTGAACTAGTCATCAACCCGTGCATCCGCACGGGTTACCGCTTATGCATATCGCACCAATTTTAAAAATGTTATAGCAACATTGATTGTTTTCATAACAAAAATATTGTACAATCAAAATAACATATTTATTACACTTTTGAACTACTATACAAAAGCATATAGTGGTTTTGGTCAGTAGCATGTATAGAAAATCAACCTATAAATCTATAAAGAAGAAATAATATATTTTTAAGTAATTTATTCAGTTGGCACTTTGATTACATATATATCATCGTGTTATCTTTGAATGTATGTCCATGCTTTTTCACTTGTAAAATTGTAATATGTCACCCTTTACTTTCAAATTTGTTTATAGCAATTCTCCAATGATACTTAGGGCATGTTTGTTTGGGATTTTTGGCTCTGGCTTATAAGCCAAAGGAACGCCTAAATAGTAGTGATAATGGTAGGATTATGGACTGATAAATCCATGAACAACCAAATGGAATGGTATTTTTCTTGAACTTTGACTTATATAAGTAGTTTGAAACTGGTGAAAGAAAACTCGGCCACTATAGTTGTTCCATATGATCTTCAAAGAGACATATAGGTATTGTAGGAAATACAACTGCCAACTGGGTATACTAAAGCAGGACGATATGCTGAACAAAAAGTAAATATGGAATATTAACGTTGTCTCAAGTGATTTATAGTGAAAAAGTGTGCTTTTGAATGCATCCATACTAAGTAATTATTAAATGTATATGTTTAAGTAATTTATTCAGTTGGCACTTTGATTACATATATCATCGAGTTATCTTCGACTATATGTACATGCTTTTTCACTTGTAAAGTTGTAATATGTCACCCTTTACTTTCAAATTTGCATATAGCAATTCTCCAATGATACTTAGGGCCTATTTGTTTGGGATTTTTGGCTCTGGCTTATAAGCCAAAGGAGCACCTAAATAGTAGTGATAATGGTAGGATTATGGACCGATAAATCCATGAACAACCAAATGGAATGGTATTTTTTCTTGAACCTGGACTTATAGAAGTAGTTTGAAACTGGTGAAAGAAAACTCGGCCACTATCGTTGTTCCATATGATCTTCAAAGAGACATAGAGGTATTGTAGGAAATACAACTGCCAACTGGGTATACTAAAGCAGGAGGATATGCTGAACAAAAAGTAAATATGGAATATTAACGTTGTCTCAAGTGATTTATAGTGACAAAGTGTGCTTTTCAATGCATCCATACTAAGTAATTATTAAATGTTATTCATGCTTTTCGCAGGCTGATAGAAAATGTCCCATTATCTGGAGCATGCATGTGTAGTTTAATCAACATGAGCTCCTAGGTGCTACTTACAGTGAATTTTCGGACTCACAATACAGTTTCGTAAATTTAGAGAAAAATGTCGGATCATATATAAAGTAGTTTTTTTCCAACAAAATATATAGTGTAGTCTTAATCAGAAATTTGAGAAAACCATATTTCTATCCAGGAAGATGAGAATAATATAATAACAAATATAAGTGAATATTACCTGAAAAGAGGGCATCATTGGTATTTTCTCCAACTTCTCTATTTCCTATTGCCTCCATTACCGTGGATGTGTTGCAATTTTCAAGGAATAATCATTCGGCTGCATTAGTGGTGTATGGGTGATGTGGTAACATGTGAAAACGCATAGGGAAATTCCAACAAAACTCATTGTGCAGTCGCCGTTTGCCCGCTTCTCTGCTTGATCAGCTGCATATTGGATTCCTTCAACAGACAAAAAAAATCAGAGTCTTGAGTTATAAGATGTCATATACAGTTAAAATATGTTTTCTATTATCCGCTGTATAGTCGTATTATGAATCTTTTTCTGTCACATCCAATAGAGTTCTTCCCTACTTTTCATATGAAATAGATAAACGGCGTGCTTGTAATGATTATAGCTAAAGTGTTGAGCTATAAGATGCATGTAACATACAGACAAAATCATCGAAAACGTGCCATATGGTATGCATCACATTAGGCCAATTCAGAAAGCCCATATATAGCTAGCTGTCATAGTACCATATCTAGAAAAGACATCCATGTTTAAAAAAATCAAGTACAGTAACTTCCTTTAGAATACTGCAGACATGCACAAACGAATAATTCTGCAATGGGCAATGGAGATGGAAGTTAAGAAAAATGTATTTGCTAATCTGCAAGGTGCCTGTCTCTCTATCCTAAGAATTGGTTTCATTGGAGAACATGTGAGTTAGGAGCATAAAGCATAGGCCCATTAGAGTCCAGCTGGGGGAAGGATCCGATTTGGGAAGAGAAAATGTAAATACTCTGTGTGAGTTAAATTGACGCTTCTTCAGGTCGATCGCGTTTCCGTTGAGGTCACTTGGAGAGGTTCAGGTCTGGCTGCTTGCTGGGCATGTGTTGTGCATGGTGACACGGACTGTATCTGTATGTTTCCCCATCTTCATGATGAGTCGGACCTTCACTCGAATCTCGGACTTGTCTCCATCTACCTTCTCTTTTTTTCGCCACGACGACCACAGCTGACAGCTCTGTATGTTTCCCCATCTTCATGATGACGTCTTTGCATCCGAATAAAAATAGACACTCCAAATTGAAGTGATCATTGTGGAGGCTCAAAGATTGCTTCGAAGTGAAAGTTTGTTATAGGCTGCCGCTGGATCCGTGCTTCCCCGTAAACTGCAAGGCATGAGAGAGGCACGGTGTGGTAGGAAATTGGGAAGAGAAGGATTGTGGATTTTGGTCGTGCTCTTTCGGATTTGTTTCAGAGCGGATGAATCTTTGAATTCTAGGATGGAAAGAACAGGACACATGTAGATTCAAAGGAAGAGGATGATCGGCGCTAGGCTCGCTCGACTACACACCCATACCATAGGGCAGATCGGCAGAAGATCTTTTCAGCGACGGGAGATTTTTTTTGGGTAAGGAGGGACGCACGTGGGACATCTCGCCGGGACTCTAAGACGCACTTCATCTAACGGTTGCAAATACCTCATATGCTGATCGGACGGATAATTAGCTTATATTTTTAGGATTAACGTGGAGGCTCGTACGGTGCCTCTAATTAGTAAATATAAGATGTGATGTGGTTCCTATGCAAGCATGTGCGCTTTTACTTGGTAGACCATGGCAATATGATACGAATTCTGTCCATCATGGTAGCACAAATCAATATTCTCTTGTTCATAATGATAAGCCAATTGTGTTACTTCCTATGTCTCCTGAAAATATTTTAAAAGATGATCTTGCTAGAGCTAGTAGAGCACATAATGAGGAGTCAAAGCTGAGTGAAAATCAGATTGTTGCTAACGAATTGATGCCATCTAAAAGTACTCCCAAATCTGCACCGAAACATGCTAATGAAATTCGTTTAAAAGTACTTGCTTGCTTGCTAGCAAATCTGATATTTCTGAAATTGATGTGAGTACTACTGCATGTTATGCTATCATTTGCAAAGAGGTGCTATTTTCTTTTGAGGACATGCCTCCTTCCTTGCCACCTGCGGTTGCTAACCTTTTGCAGGAGTTCGTGGACGTTTTTCCACAAGATGTACCTCCAGGATTGCCACCTATTCGCGGAATCGAGCATCAAATTGACTTAATTCCTGGAGCATCACTACCCAATCGTGCGCCATATCGTACCAATCCAGAGGAGACCAAAGAGATTCAGCGACAAATCCAAGCACTACTCGACAAAGGTCATATTCGTGAGTCTCTTAGCCCATGTGCTGTACCTATTATTTTGGTTCCTAAGAAAGATGGTTCATCGCGCATGTGTACTGATTGTAGAGCTATCAATAATATTACTATTTGATATCGTCATCCTATACCACGTTTAGATGATATGCTTGATGAATTGAGTGGCTCTACCATGTTCTCTAAAGTTGATTTGCGTAGTGGTTATCACCAAATTCGTATGAAATTAGGGGATGAATGGAAAACAGCGTTTAAAACTAAGTTCGGTTTATATGAGTAGTTAGTGATGCCTTTTGGTCTAACTAATGCTCCCAGCACATTCATGCGATTAATGAACGAAGTTTTGCGTAGTTTTATTGGCCGTTTTGTGGTTGTTTACTTTGATGATATTCTCATATATAGCACATCTTTAGAGGAACATTTGGATCATTTGCGTGCTGTTTTTACTGCTCTGCGCAATGCACGTTTGTTTGGCAATATTGAGAAGTGCACCTTTTGCACGGATCGAGTTGTTTTTCTTGGCTTTGTTGTTACAGCACAGGGTATTGAAGTTGATCCAGCCAAGATTGAGGCTATTTCGAGTTGGCCACAACCTAAAACGGTCACACAAGTGCGAAGTTTTCTTGGACTCGCAGGATTTTATAGGCGCTTTGTGAAAGATTTTGGATCCATTGCAGCGCCACTGAATGAGCTTACAAAGAAAGATGTTCCATTTGTTTGGGGAGATGCACAGCAAGAGGCTTTCATGTTACTAAAAGACAGGTTAACTAATGCTCCTTTATTGCAACTTCCTAATTTCAATAAGACTTTTGAACTTGAATGTGATGCTAGTGGTATTGGTTTGGGAGGTGTGTTATTACAAGAGGGTAAACCTGTTGCATATTTTAGTGAAAAACTAAGTGGGCCAAGTCTGAATTATTCTACTTATGATAAAGAATTATATGCGCTGGTTCGGACATTAGAGACTTGGCAACATTATTTATGGCCCAAAGAATTTGTTATACATTCTGATCATGAATCTTTGAAGCACATACGTAGTCAAGCTAAGTTGAATAAGCGTCATGCAAAGTGGGTTGAATTTATTGAATCTTTTCCTTATGTTATCAAACACAAAAGGGTAAAGATAATGTTATTGCTGATGCTTTGTCACGCCGTTATACCATGCTCTCTCAGCTTGATTTCAAAAATTTTGGATTGGAAACAATTAAGCAACAATATGTGCATGATGCTGCATTTAAAGATGTGTTGCAAAATTGTAAAGACGGCAAAAGTTGGAACAAATTCGTCCTCAATGATGGATTTGTGTTCCGTGCTAACAAACTATGTATTCCGGATAGCTCCGTTCGTCTTTTGTTGTTGCAGGAGGCGCATGGCGGAGGTTTGATGGGTCACTTTGGAGTAAAGAAGACGGAGGACGTGCTTGCTGCACACTTCTTTTGGCCACGCATGCGTAGGGACGTTGAGAGATTTGTTGGCCGTTGCACTACTTGTCAAAAAGCTAAGTCACGTCTTAATCCACATGGTTTATATATGCCTCTTCCTGTTCCTAGTGTGCCTTGGGAGGATATTTCTATGGACTTTGTTTTGGGTTTGCCTCGCACACAGAAGGGGAGGGATAGTATTTTTGTTGTTGTGGATAGATTTTCGAAAATGGCACATTTTATTCCATGTCACAAAACTGATGATGCTATGCATGTTGCTGATTTGTTCTTTCGTGAAATTGTTCGTTTGCATGGTGTGCCAAATACTATAGTTTCAGATCGTGACACAAAGTTTCTTAGCCATTTTTGGAGATGCTTGTGGGCAAAGTTGGGGACTAAGTTGCTGTTTAGTACTACATGTCACCCCCAAACTGATGGACAAACTGAAGTTGTAAATAGAACATTGTCGACTATGTTGCGGGCTGTTTTAAAGAAGAACTTAAAATTATGGGAAGAATGTTTACCTCATATTGAATTTGCTTATAATCGTTCGCTGCATTCTACCACAAAGATGTGCCCTTTTGAGATTGTTTATGGCTTTGTTCCTCGTGCGCCCATTGATTTATTGCCTTTACCATCTTCGGTGCAAGATAATTTAGATGCTTCACAACGTGCTGAATTAATTGTGAAGTTGCATGCTACTACGAAAGCCAATATAGAACACATGAATGCTAAATTTAAAGTTGCCGGTGATAAGGGAAAAAAACATGTTGTTTTTGATGTTGGAGATCTTGTTTGGTTACATTTGCGCAAAGATCGTTTTCCTGATTTCCGCAAGTCAAAATTGATGCCACGGGCTGCTGGTCCTTTTAAGGTATTAGAACGAATTAATGATAATGCATATAAACTTGAGCTTCCTGCAGAATTTGGTACGGTAAGTCCGTCATTTAACATTGCAGATTTGAAGCCATACTTAGGAGAGGATGATGACATTACGTCGAGGACGACTTCAATTCAAGAAGGGGAGGATGATGAGGACATCCCACATGTTGATACAACCACTGCACCTACAGCCACACACATACAAGGACCTATGACTCGAGCTCGTGCCAAACAACTTAATTATCAGGTACTTTCGTTTCTAGGAACTATTCCTCACATACATGAGAATATGATGCTGCCTAAATCAGATATGTATTTGTTACTCAGGAATATTGGATCTAGCATGGATGAGAAGGACAAGCATTGGAGCATGGCTATGCATGGAGGTGGCTGCAAGCATGTAAGAAATAAAGATGAGGCTACTTCTGAACTTTGAAGCCACCATGATGATGCAAGGAGGACATGGACGAATTATTCAAGATCATACATCATATTTGCGTCCATAGTCATAGTTGGTGCTGCGACACCTTATTTTATGGGCCAGGCCCATGTAATTTCGGAATAAATATTGTAGGGTTTTTTAGGAGTCCGTATATGTGAAGGAGGGCCCATCTAGGGTTATTTTCGGCCACCCCCCATGGGTTGGACGAAAATCCCTTCTCCTCTTCCATATATACCTCTCCTTAGCCGCCATTAGGACTCGGATTTTGTTTAGTTTAAGATTTAGCCATTGCTATTCTTCGCCATAGACAACAGTGTCGGTTCAGACCTTTTGTACTACGCACTTGCAGAATCCCATCTATAAAGCTTTCATCTTTAATCCGCAATATCTTGATTGCATCTATAATTCTTGCTAGTTCTTCGATTGCTTGCAGGAATTGATCTTCGGATCAGGTTGATCTAGCCCGGCGAGATCAATAGCCTCGGAAGTTGGTGTAGCGATTGCTAAGGCGCAACGTCCCGCACGTTTGTAGTCGGATCGTCAACGTCGACCTCCACCCAAATCGAGAGAAAACCATCTCATCGAAAGATCGGGCACCTTTACCCTATCATTTGGTCTCCTCGGTTGCTAGTCACCACCTGCTGCAGGGTAAGAACGGGTAAGAATATTGGTTTGCTTGATTGATTGCACATTGATTCCACCACTTTCCAGTCACCTATACACACATATTTCTGTGCTTTTTGCGTACTAACCATGGCAGGTTCTGGCACGGATGTCGACCCAGATAAGATGACCAACGCGAAGCTCCACGGCCACTTCACGCACCTCGTCAGCGACCATATGCAAGACGTAGATAAACGTTTTGCTGAAACCATGGAGAAGATCGAGGGCCTCGAAACGTCCTTCACCGACAAGCTCGACGCAAAATTTCGGGAGTTGCTACGCCGAATTCCACCCCCTGCGTATGTCGGCCGCGCCCAGCGAGTACCTCTCCCCCATGCGCACACATCTGCTGCGGGCGCTGCGGGTACCACGGCCACTGATGCGCGATATGAGGAGTATGAAGGGGAGGACGACTCTGACGGCGAAAACGAGGATGAGGGTGAGGTCCACCAACCGCCACCTGGACGTCCACGCGTCCTTCCACGCAATGCGCATCCGCTGGTACGTGACGATGACCATGTTGCAAAACTGAAGTTGAATGTTCCGCCTTTTGATGGTCGTTATAATCCCGATGCGTACCTTTCTTGGGAGTTAGAATTAGAACAACGTTTTGCATGCTTAAATTATCCTGAGGAGAGACGTGTTAGTGCTGCGACTTGTGAGTTCACTAGTTTTGCCTCCGTATGGTGGTCTGAATATTGTCGTTTGCATCATGCTAACCCACCTACTACTTGGACTGATTTGAAACGTGCTATGCGGACTCGTTTTGTTCCTCCATACTATCAACGCGATTTGCTAAAGAAATTAACTAGACTAGAACAAGGTAAAAATTCTGTAGAAGAATATTATCAGGAATTACAAACGGGCATGATTCGTTGTGGTATAGAAGAGGATACTGAAGCTTTACTTGCTAGATTCTTTGGTGGGTTAAATAAAGAGATTCAAACAATTCTGGAATATAAGGAATATACAACTATCACTCGTTTGTTTCATCTTGCTTGCAAAGCTGAATGTGAAGTGCAGGATCGGAGAGCGGCGACACGAACTAATTTTCCTGCAGGGCGTTCTACTTCATGGACACCACGGACGCCGTCTACATCGCCACGGACTGCTGCTCCGACTACTGCCACGCTCACCCCCACACGGGCTACATCGTCTACATTCCCACCATCTGCAGCCAAGCGTACACCCGCGGGACAAGCCCCAAGTTCTTCGTCATCAATGGCTTCTACAGGCAAAACCAGCGACATTAAGTGCCGCAAATGCAGTGGGCTTGGTCACTTCGCACGAGATTGCACCAACACTCGTGTGATGATTGCCCTTGACGATGGTGGATATGATTCCGCCAGTGATTATGATGAAGATACATTGGCTCTCATCGCACATGATGAGCAATTCGCGGAAGCAAACACGGCGCAAGATTCACAATACATGGCTGCGGAACACGCGGAGCAGTACCCAAGCTTAATTGCGCACCGAGTTTTGAGTGCACAAGTGACAAAAGCTGAACCTAGTCAGCGCAATAATCTGTTCCATACAAAGGGCGTTGTCAAAGATCGTTGTGTTCGCATTATTATTGATGGAGGGAGCTGCAACAATTTGGCGAGTATGGAGATGGTTGAGAAGCTTTCTCTCACGACACGACCTCATCCTCGACCATATTACATTCAATGGTTTAACAACAGCGGCAAAGTTAAGGTAACACGTACCGTTCGTGTGCATTTTACTATTGCTGCCTATTCTGATTATGTTGAATGTGATGTGGTTCCTATGCAAGCATGTGCGCTTTTACTTGGTAGACCATGGCAATATGATACGAATTCTGTCCATCATGGTAGCACAAATCAATATTCTCTTGTTCATAATGATAAGCCAATTGTGTTACTTCCTATGTCTCCTGAAAATATTTTAAAAGATGATCTTGCTAGAGCTAGTAGAGCACATAATGAGGAGTCAAAGCTGAGTGAAAATCAGATTGTTGCTAACGAATTGATGCCATCTAAAAGTACTCCCAAATCTGCACCGAAACATGCTAATGAAATTCGTTTAAAAAGTACTTGCTTGCTTGCTAGCAAATCTGATATTTCTGAAATTGATGTGAGTACTACTGCATGTTATGCTATCATTTGCAAAGAGGTGCTATTTTCTTTTGAGGACATGCCTCCTTCCTTGCCACCTGCGGTTGCTAACCTTTTGCAGGAGTTCGTGGACGTTTTTCCACAAGATGTACCTCCAGGATTGCCACCTATTCGCGGAATCGAGCATCAAATTGACTTAATTCCTGGAGCATCACTACCCAATCGTGCGCCATATCGTACCAATCCAGAGGAGACCAAAGAGATTCAGCGACAAATCCAAGCACTACTCGACAAAGGTCATATTCGTGAGTCTCTTAGCCCATGTGCTGTACCTATTATTTTGGTTCCTAAGAAAGATGGTTCATCGCGCATGTGTACTGATTGTAGAGCTATCAATAATATTACTATTCGATATCGTCATCCTATACCACGTTTAGATGATATGCTTGATGAATTGAGTGGCTCTACCATGTTCTCTAAAGTTGATTTGCGTAGTGGTTATCACCAAATTCGTATGAAATTAGGGGATGAATGGAAAACAGCGTTTAAAACTAAGTTCGGTTTATATGAGTGGTTAGTGATGCCTTTTGGTCTAACTAATGCTCCCAGCACATTCATGCGATTAATGAACGAAGTTTTGCGTAGTTTTATTGGCCGTTTTGTGGTTGTTTACTTTGATGATATTCTCATATATAGCACATCTTTAGAGGAACATTTGGATCATTTGCGTGCTGTTTTTACTGCTTTGCGCAATGCACGTTTGTTTGGCAATATTGAGAAGTGCACCTTTTGCACGGATCGAGTTGTTTTTCTTGGCTTTGTTGTTACAGCACAGGGTATTGAAGTTGATCCAGCCAAGATTGAGGCTATTTCGAGTTGGCCACAACCTAAAACGGTCACACAAGTGCGAAGTTTTCTTGGACTCGCAGGATTTTATAGGCGCTTTGTGAAAGATTTTGGATCCATTGCAGCGCCACTGAATGAGCTTACAAAGAAAGATGTTCCATTTGTTTGGGGAGATGCACAGCAAGAGGCTTTCATGTTACTAAAAGACAGGTTAACTAATGCTCCTTTATTGCAACTTCCTAATTTCAATAAGACTTTTGAACTTGAATGTGATGCTAGTGGTATTGGTTTGGGAGGTGTGTTATTACAAGAGGGTAAACCTGTTGCATATTTTAGTGAAAAACTAAGTGGGCCAAGTCTGAATTATTCTACTTATGATAAAGAATTATATGCGCTGGTTCGGACATTAGAGACTTGGCAACATTATTTATGGCCCAAAGAATTTGTTATACATTCTGATCATGAATCTTTGAAGCACATACGTAGTCAAGCTAAGTTGAATAAGCGTCATGCAAAGTGGGTTGAATTTATTGAATCTTTTCCTTATGTTATCAAACACAAAAAGGGTAAAGATAATGTTATTGCTGATGCTTTGTCACGCCGTTATACCATGCTCTCTCAGCTTGATTTCAAAAAATTTTGGATTGGAAACAATTAAGCAACAATATGTGCATGATGCTGCATTTAAAGATGTGTTGCAAAATTGTAAAGACGGCAAAAGTTGGAACAAATTCGTCCTCAATGATGGATTTGTGTTCCGTGCTAACAAACTATGTATTCCGGATAGCTCCGTTCGTCTTTTGTTGTTGCAGGAGGCGCATGGCGGAGGTTTGATGGGTCACTTTGGAGTAAAGAAGACGGAGGACGTGCTTGCTGCACACTTCTTTTGGCCACGCATGCGTAGGGACGTTGAGAGATTTGTTGGCCGTTGCACTACTTGTCAAAAAGCTAAGTCACGTCTTAATCCACATGGTTTATATATGCCTCTTCCTGTTCCTAGTGTGCCTTGGGAGGATATTTCTATGGACTTTGTTTTGGGTTTGCCTCGCACACAGAAGGGGAGGGATAGTATTTTTGTTGTTGTGGATAGATTTTCGAAAATGGCACATTTTATTCCATGTCACAAAACTGATGATGCTACGCATGTTGCTGATTTGTTCTTTCGTGAAATTGTTCGTTTGCATGGTGTGCCAAATACTATAGTTTCAGATCGTGACACAAAGTTTCTTAGCCATTTTTGGAGATGCTTGTGGGCAAAGTTGGGGACTAAGTTGCTATTTAGTACTACATGTCACCCCCAAACTGATGGACAAACTGAAGTTGTGAATAGAACATTGTCGACTATGTTGCGGGCTGTTTTAAAGAAGAACTTAAAATTATGGGAAGAATGTTTACCTCATATTGAATTTGCTTATAATCGTTCGCTGCATTCTACCACAAAGATGTGCCCTTTTGAGATTGTTTATGGCTTTGTTCCTCGTGCGCCCATTGATTTATTGCCTTTACCATCTTCGGTGCAAGATAATTTAGATGCTTCACAACGTGCTAAATTAATTGTGAAGTTGCATGCTACTACGAAAGCCAATATAGAACACATGAATGCTAAATTTAAAGTTGCTGGTGATAAGGGAAAAAAACATGTTGTTTTTAATGTTGGAGATCTTGTTGGTTACATTTGCGCAAAGATCGTTTTCCTGATTTGCGCAAGTCAAAATTGATGCCACGGGCTGCTGGTCCTTTTAAGGTATTAGAACGAATTAATGATAATGCATATAAACTTGAGCTTCCTGCAGAATTTGGTACGGTAAGTCCGTCATTTAACATTGCAGATTTGAAGCCATACTTAGGAGAGGATGATGACATTGCGTCGAGGACGACTTCAATTCAAGAAGGGGAGGATGATGAGGACATCCCACATGTTGATACAACCACTGCACCTACAGCCACACACATACAAGGACCTATGACTCGAGCTCGGGCCAAACAACTTAATTATCAGGTACTTTCGTTTCTAGGAACTATTCCTCACATACATGAGAATATGATGCTGCCTAAATCAGATATGTATTTGTTACTCAGGAATATTGGATCTAGCATGGATGAGAAGGACAAGCATTGGAGCATGGCTATGCATGGAGGTGGCTGCAAGCATGTGAGGAATAAAGATGAGGCTACTTCTGAACTTTGAAGCCACCATGATGATGCAAGGAGGACATGGACGAATTATTCAAGATCATACATCATATTTGCGTCCATAGTCATAGTTGGTGCTGCGACACCTTATTTTATGGGCCAGGCCCATGTAATTTCGGAATAAATATTGTAGGGTTTTTTAGGAGTCCGTATATGTGAAGGAGGGCCCATCTAGGGTTATTTTCGGCCACCCCCCATGGGTTGGACGAAAATCCCTTCTCCTCTTCCATATATACCTCTCCTTAGCCGCCATTAGGACGGGGATTTTGTTTAGTTTAAGACTTAGCCATCGCTATTCTTCGCCATAGACAACAGTGTCGGTTCAGACCTTTTGTACTACGCACTTGCAGAATCCCATCTATAAAGCTTTCATCTTTAATCCGCAATATCTTGATTGCATCTATAATTCTTGCTAGTTCTTCGATTGCTTGCAGGAATTGATCTTCGGATCAGGTTGATCTAGCCCCGGCGAGATCAATAGCCTCGGAAGTTGGTGTAGCGATTGCTAAGGCGCAACGTCACGCACGTTTGTAGTCGGATCGTCAACGTTGACCTCCACCCAAATCGAGAGAAATCCATCTCATCGAAAGATCGGACCCCCTTTACCTTATCACTATATCTAAGATCCGCTCAATATCGGGGTCCAAGACCCGTAAGTGACTAAGCATATGAGTTTTCCAAACATTAAAATTTGTGCCATTAAATCTAAACAAGGAATTGTGCACTAAATCCCTAGACGACATCTTTACTCTCTAGGCGGTAAAGCCAAACAAAAGAGACGAGGCTCTGATACCAATTGAAAGAACAAACGATGTCCCGATGTCGCCTAGAGGGGGGGGGGTGAATAGGCGATTAAAACTTTTTCTATTTAGGGGCTTGATAATTGAGGAATAAAACTATGTGTTTAAATTAACAAGCCAACAACCTAAAATTCTAGGTTTACCTAAAGTGCACCAACAACTTATGCTAAACAAGGCAAGCAACAAGGTGTTAGCTAGATATAGACTTCATACACGAAGGCTATCACAATGTAAAGTGCATAAGTAAAAGCTCGGGTATAGAAATAACCGAGGCACGCGGAGACGAAAATTTATTCCCGAGTTCCTCCTTGTTAAGGGAGTACGTCTTGTTGGAGGGGTGTGAGCTCGCCACAAAAGACCCACTCAAGATGCCACAAAGGCCTCACCCTATTCTCCGATGAACCGCACCCAAAGGTTTGGTTCACCTTCCCCTATCGGAATCCTTCGGGGCGGATTCCGGAGCCCTTACAACTTTTGGGGCACACACCCACAACTCAATTGGGGGCTCCCAAAGCGTGCCGAAGCTCCACAAGCCGAAGTCTTCACGGCACCACCGTCTAGGGTCCAATGACCCAAGAGTAACAAGCTCCCAACCTTCAATCCCACGAATCACCATGGGGAGCACAACCTGATGCAACAAATGCAAAAGGGGAAGATCACACCAAGTGGTCAAATCCTTCACCCCAAAATCCAACCAAAGCAACTAATGCTATGGAGGAATTTAGGAGGAAGAACGGAGGAGAAACACCAACAACCCCAAAATCTAGATCCCACGAGTTCCCCTCACTTAGAGGAGATTTTGTTTGGTGGAAAGATGGATCTAGATCTCCTCTCTTGTTTCCCTAAATTTGGGCAAGAATCATCGGAGGGAAGTGGACGAATCGAGCTCTCAAAATGTTGCAACAATGGTGGGGAGAGAGAAAATGGGCTCCACTCAAAAAATGAGGAAGAACCCCTTTTTATAGTGGGCCACGAAATGTGACTATTGGGGAAGAAAACGGAGGAAAAAAACGCACAGCAGGACACCCGGCCTGGGGCCGGCCTGCACGCCGGCCAGGCCGGCCGGAAAACTGTCCCGCGATCGAACCAGAGGAAGCACCAGTCGGCAGTATCAGCGGCAGCGCAGGGAGCCCGGCCCGGCACCGGCCATGGGCCGGCCTGGCAAGCCGAGTGGCCGGGCAAGAGGCCGAAGGTGCCGGCCTGCCCCCGGCCTAGGCCGGCCAGCCAGCGCGGGGTGGGCCGGGGAGGCACCCGACGCTCCCGATCTGGGCCCGGCCTCGGTCCGGCCAGGCCGGCCTGTCTCTTCTTTTCTTTTGTATTTAAATTTTCTGTCAAATAAAAGTTTCGAAATAGAAATGCAATAACTTTCGCCCACGAACGCCGTTTTCGATAATCTTGGACTCGTTGGAATCGTCACAACGAGCACAACAAGAATATGCAGACAAACATCATAGTCCAAGAATAAATTATAAAAATAAATGGGGAAAGTTTAAAACTCATTTTCGCAAATCGGAAATTCTATAACTTTTGCAAATGAAGTCCAAATTGTGTGAAACCAATTTTTTTGGAAAGAGGACGACAAAAGCAACACTTGGAAAAGTTAAAAAACAAGCAATGGTGATTTTGCAAATAAATGGAAGAGATAAATCTCCCGCACGGATGAACCGGCAAAATCCCCAATACCGAAACCGCAATAGAAGACGCATATGAAAACCGTTTTCGGTGAACTTAGCTTTGTCA
Source organism: Puccinellia tenuiflora (assembly GCA_012064385.1). Taxonomy (NCBI): domain Eukaryota; kingdom Viridiplantae; phylum Streptophyta; class Magnoliopsida; order Poales; family Poaceae; genus Puccinellia; species Puccinellia tenuiflora. Next base: position 2,809,978 of record QRDG01000356.1, read on the forward strand.
TGACGAGCACGACAAGCACCAAGACCACACCACAATTCGAGACAAATAAGAACCAATAAAGATGATTGCATGGATGCAAAGGTTTGTGCTCTCTACGGCTATATGATCACGATGTTCGGTCGAGAGCCCCTCTTGATAGTACGGTTATCTATCCTATAATCCGGTCTCTCACTAATCAATATGAGACCGGTAAAATAGAAACCCTATCAAGATCATACCTTTGCCTTGCGCATTAAACCACTTGAGGTCGATGAAGACAATCTTCAACTCCTCAAGACGCACCACCTTCCTCGATTGCGCTGCGGTGAAGATTCACATGATGCTCCCCCATACACCAAGATGGGAGACGCTCTCTTCGGCATATCTTCACTTGGACTTGGGTGATGATCAACCCGCACAAAGCCTTGATCAACACAAACTTTTCTTCTTCCCATAACCTTGACACCAACAAATGGAGAACAAGCAACAAATGGACAACCTACAATATAGCTCAATGCAAATATTAGTCCTAGAGATTGTCATTAATTACCAAAACTATGCATGGGGCAACCATGCACTTTCAATGTGTCACCTAGAATGTCCCCAACTCGACCCCTTGCTCCTGGCCCCACATCCTGCCCGCACTCGCCGTTGCCCTGGAGGCCGACCAAGCATCGAACAGTTGCCGTGCACACCATACCGTGGCCACCACGGCCCGACCAGCACGCGCCCGAGCCGGCCCCGACCACCACGACGCGCGCCACGCTCCCCTCGACCTCCTGGTGCCGCGCTCGTGCCTCCCTCGCCCTGCACGTCGCCGACCATGGACGGCCGCACGCCGTACGTGCCGCCCGCGGCATGGCCGCGCCTCCCTTTGCCGGCCTCGCGCCCGAGCCGCTCCGCCTATAAAAGGCCACCCTTCGGCCACTCCACTCACCACACCAGCACCGCACCACTCCCCCCCTCACCTAGGAACCACCCGAAGAGGAGCTCGGGAGCTCCACTTCAGGCAGCTCGGCCGCCGAGCCGTGCCGCCGCTGCAGCCCACCTCCGGCGACGTATCCGGTGCCAAGATGTAGCCCGAGCCATCCGCCATCGACCACCGCCCTCGCCGACGTCAATCGCCGCCGGCAGGTAGCCTCCCCAGCCGCTCCCCTTCACCTCTGCTTCTCCCTCCGCCGGGAGGTACAGGACGGCTGTGCGCCGTCGCTCTCAGGATCAACGGCCACAGTGCATTCCCACCCAGACTTGGAAAATCTGAAAATCTGCTAAGTCTGAGATCTGTGTTGACTAGCCCCCTTTGCATGCAAATTCTGGACAATCTACTTAACCAAATTTAGCACACTTTGGCTTGTTAGAAAGAGGGCTGTATGTAGTTTCTCAACCCATAGTTTGTTTTCCAAATCGAACAGTATAGCATGCTAGTTTAATTAGGAAAAGTAGCTAAGTCAGTGCTGTATTCAGATTTTCTCTGGAGTTGTTATAAACATGATGTTTTCACTGGATCATTGTCATCACCCCAAATTTTATTTGTGATTAATTATTTCTGATTTTAGTTAGAATAGCATGAGTACTATCAGCACCCAATAGTGGTATTTCAAAAATAATTTTATTTTGGTGGAGATCATCTAGGGAACATAGCTAACCAATGTTTCTGTAACATAAAATAATGAGGTTAGCCCTAGTTCAACGAAGATTCCCAGTGACCCATAGCGCTAAAAATAGTAAACTAAAATCCTATAGAAATTAAACATTGAGTACTTTGCATAAGTGCAAGCCATGATCAAATTGGATCTTTGGTTTGAGTAGGACAAAAATAACAAATTGCTATTCTGTAAACCTATAAACTCTCTTATTAAGTTATTTAAATTGATAGCACCTTTGGGGATTGTTTCCTAGAGTTTGGTTTATCCAAATATTCCAAACTAAAATTGTATCAAAAGTACTTCAACTAATCTTCACAATACCCCTGGTTTGATTCCATTTGGTGTTGTGGTTAAGTTAGTATGAAAATATCAAGCCAGATAGTTGTTAAACTTAAGTAGGGCTATCTGGGTGAATTTTCTCACTTTAAACCTATTTATCCAAATGTAGTGAATCCAACGCCATTAGCTCACAAATTTAAATATCTATCCAATGACACTGGTCTCATATTATTTAAAATTTTAGAGATTATTTGGTAGAGAATTTAGTATTCTGCCCATTAAATGATCAAACAGAAATATCTCTAAAAATACAAGTTCAAATGGTATCAAACCACTTCTGGTGATTAAGTGATCCCAAAACCCTTTAAATGTAACTGGTCCCATATTTTTGTGCTTAGCCTAGGTGGTGAAATACCATTAACTTAGAAAACAGTACTCAGAAATGCTTATCTTTAATTAGAAATCAATATCTAGAGTTTGGTAGATTCAAAAATTATGAAACCTTCACTCCCTGATGGCTTTTTAAATTATCCATCCAACAGCACTGGTCCCACATAAATGGAGTTAGTATTAATCAAATGGTAAATAAATTAGTACATGAAGTTTTGAATCTAAACTTGTTTGTTTCTGATGCTCTAAGTGTCCAAATGATTTAAATCCAACTTGGTTAGCTTAATTTTGTGAAACCCTAGTTACCCTTAAATTATCACAATTTTCTAATAAACAGAGAAGGAGTTGCCTTTAAATCTTGATTAACCCCCTTCTGTACTAAATCAATTATTTCTGTAAATCTAATAACTCAATTAGGTCAGATCCAATTCTGCTAGCTCCTAAACTACCAATATTAGCTGTCCCAAAAAAGGGCATAATATTCTGAACAACAGAAATTAAATCGTGAGTTAATTCGTGACCTAGCTCACTTCTGCCCTAGTGAAAATCAAAATTAAATAAGGCCAAATCATAATTTACCAAATCCAATTGTGTGGACCTTCTTAGGTCAATATAGTCATTAGGTTTGTAATTTTTTAGATGCTTTGGTGAATGGTTGTTTGATTGTGTGCACTTTTCTTTTCCGACGTTTAGACGATTACGACATCGGAGAGGATCTCATCCCGAAGGGAAAGGATTATCTTTATTACCACTACCTTTTATTGATCAAGAGTATCAAGACCAGGGACAAGTCGCTTACCAAGGCAAGCCATCCATTTGCTCATACCCCTTGTCCTACTATTTTTAGTAAGCATGTTTTACTTATGTTAAGATGCATGAAATGTTTTCAAGTGGTGTGTGCCACTAAAACCCTTTTAAAATATTACCTAAGTTATATGCCATGATTAGGCCCCCCTTATATAGTAGTGCTTAGCTAGAGAAATTCTAGGTTGGGAAAAATAAGTGTTCTATTTAAAAACCCTCCTTATGAAAATCCTTGGGTGAAATGGTGTTTTACCCAAGATGTTGCTAAATTTATAGCTTTGGAAATGAAGTAAAGTTGGAGTATGAAGGTGTTGAGAAAAATGCACATTGTGTCTTAGTACTTACGTCGACCAGCCGAAACATGTGCGACCACATTACCCCACATATGGGCACGGGGCTTAACTCGTAGTTTGTCCATGTTAGTATGAGGTGCCTCAAACTCCTCCTAAGGGTCCAAGGACCCTCGAACCGATTAATAAAAGTGTATGCGTATCATACCGGGTGACTACGGTGGGTTTCCCGTCGTGGCAGTGTGGAGTCCGGGTTTGATGAAAGGACGTGTGGAGTCCGGGTTTGATAAAAGGATATGTTGGATCCACACGGTGTGCCGGGGATGATAAACCCATTGAGAGGAACTTTGTACTAGCATGGACATAGCGAAAGGTTATGATCGGTTACTCAACTTCGCATACAACTTGTATGGCGGGACGTGGCTGACACGGTGAGTTTACCGGATGGTGTGGGTAAAGTGTGCAACCTCTGCAGAGTGTAAAACTATTCGAATAGCCGAGTCCTCGGTTATGGACAGTTGGAAGGCCGTCCAAAGACTTATGTGCAAAGCTTTATGTTTCTAAAATGGAGATGTTGTTGGAGTCATACCAAAGGATCGATATGAGGAGAAAGGAAGGAGAGGGATTCACGACAGGCCGTGATCCCACCGGAGGAGTTTTTGAAGAAAAACTGTCTTTATTGAAAAACTTCTTTTCAAATGCCTTACCTTTTTCAACAAAGATATAGAGATATCTTTCTTTTAAATAAAATGCTTTTATAAATCAAAGGACTACCCTTAGATCCTCCCACCATATTATTATGCATTAATCCTTCCAAAAATTAAATACCGGATGGTTTGCGAGTACATTCCAATGTACTCATATTGGTTTCGTCCCTGGCTATTGTCTTGGCCAGACTATGAGAATAAGTACAAGGAAGAAGATTGCGATGATGGCTATGCGGACTAGGACGTTCTCCTAGTCAGTTGCCTGTAGGGTTATGGCAAGATACTTGGGCTCCCCGCTATTTGATGATTCCGCTACAAGTATATGCCGAAGTTTATAACTTCACTCAAGTAAGTATATTTATTCGATACATATGGATGTTCTATTGATACCAGTTTGATTGTGCTCAGCGACACACTGATCATGGGATCGCTGATGTTGTAGGCACAAGGGTACTTCGGACAGCTAGTCCGGGGTCACCACACTGTCTTCTACTAACCATGTCAGGATCGGATGACGAATGGGAGAACCTGACGAACAAAGAGTTACACACTAAATTCGCCAAGATGTTGATGGATAACACATAGGACATCGACAAACGACTTGGCGAGGCACTTGAAAAGATAACCGGCCTCGAGCAATCTTTTGATACCAAGCTCGATGCCAAATTCAACGAGTTGCTCGCCCGTCTTCCACCACCGTCGGCTGCTAGTCGGATTGCTGCCAGTTTTCGTGTTCATCAAGGATAAAGATTGCTGCTCGTTGAAGACGGGCGATAAAGGACCTCCGCAGCAATCTTTATTCGATAAAGGACTCCACCAAGCTAGTCGTTTGCTCCGGAGGAGGTGCAAGTTCCTGGTTTGGAGAGTTTACATGAATTATATGCTAATGATCCTTCTCTATGCCTTTTACTAAGTGTTCTTCGGTGAAAGCATGGGATAAATTTCATATTCACGATGGATTTCTGTTTAGAGCTAACAAATTATGTGTGCCCGAGTCGTCCGTGCGTTTGCTATTATTGCAGGAATCCCATAGTGGTGGATTAATGGGACACTTTGGCAAAAAGAAAAAGAAAGTATCATCCCTAATAAAATAATAAATGAAAGTAGATTTACATTCTTTTTTTATTTCTAGGGGGAATGTTCAGGCAAACTTACGATGCTGACAAGCTGGTTAGGTGCCGAGTTGGATTAGACATCGCATGTTTCAGTTTATGAATTGGGAAGAGGTTGATTTGAAGAAAAAGATAGATTCTATAATTTGCGGGATGGGACTGGACGAAACGAGTACTTTTTTCTCCAATCATACTTCATCTACGACCAAAGAAGGGGACTAAGCATGGGGTATAGGGAAAAGGGACCGCCCCCGGGGGTGAAGGTATGAGCTGTGAGATTGGACTCGCTCGAAGGCTAGCCTAGCAAGGAGGTAAAAGGAAATAGGCAGCAAGGGAGTTGAACCAGGGGAGTTCCCTTGCTCCTGCTGCGCTGTGATAAGGGGTAGAAGTATTCGTGTGGGGTGGCGCGAGAAAACATTACTAATGTTGGTTGATCACTTCTACTGGCCACGCATGAGGAGAGATGTGGCCAGGTTTGTGAGGCGTTGCATCACTTGCAACAAGGCTAATTCCAAATTAAAGCCTCATGGTTTTGTATACTCCTCTTCCTGCACCTACTACTCCATGGGAGGATATTAGTATGGATTTTGTGCTAGGATTACCAAGAACAAAAAGAGGACATGATTCTATATTTGTGGTAGTGGATAGATTCTCTAAAATGTCACACTTTATTGCATGCCACAAGAGCGACGATGCGTCGCATATTGCTAATCTGTTTTTCAGGGACATAGTGAGATTACATGGCGTACCAAGGACTATTGTTTCTGATCGTGACGTGAAGTTTATGAGCTACTTTTGGAAGAAATTATGGGGAAAACTGGGGACAAAGCTGTTGTTTAGTACTACTTGTCACCCCCAAACTAATGGACAAACGGAGGTGGTGAATCGCACACTATCAACATTATTGCAAGCCATGATCGAGAAAAATCTGCGAGAGTGGGAGGATTGTTTACCGCATGTGGAGTTTGCTTATAACAAGGCGGTGCACTCAACTACTCAATTATGTCCGTTTGAGGTGGTGTATGGTTTCAAGCCCATCACACCACTTGATTTGCTGCCGCTTCCAATACAAGAAAGAGTAAACATGGAGTCATCGAAGCGTGCAGATTTTGTGAGGAAGATACATGAGAAGACCAAGCAAGCGATTGAGAAGAAAGGAAGATATGTTGCTGATCGTGTTAACAAGAAGCGCAAGGAGGTGATATTTCAGCCCGGAGACATGGTTTGGGTGCATTTTCGCAAAGACAGATTTCCCACATTGCGCAAGTCCAAGTTGATGCCACGAGGAGCAGGTCCATATAAAGTGCTTGCAAGGATCAATGATAATGCCTATTCAATTGATCTTCCTACGGATGCGTTTGGTGTTAGTAATTCATTCAGTGTTGCTGATTTGACACCATACTTTGGAGATGACCTTGCTGCGTCGAGGACGACGCCTTTTCAAGGGGGGGAGGATGATGAGGACATCCCTAGCTCTTCTACGCTTTCTCCAATTGAAGATGTTGTTGTTCAAGACAAACCCAATGAAGTGAGGATTGGACCAATGACAAGATCAAGAACCAAGTTATTAGAACAACAGGTGAACTCACTCTTAATAGAATTTGATGTTTGTGATTATGAGAATTTTATACTACCTAAGGTTATGCATTTATGTATGATCAGGGTTATTGATAACACAAGCATTCATGGAGGAGAGGAGCAGCAAGGCATGGAGGATCACATGGAGAGCAAGAGGGAATGCATGGAGGATACAATTCAGAACATCTACTACAAGTGCTTGAGGGAGGAGAGGGAGGCAGGAGCACATGGTGAGAGGCAAGAGGATGGCGCGCAACACAATGTTGGTGGCGCCAAGGAGGATTCCTAGTCACACCAGGACCAGGACCTGTGTGTCCTTTTGGGCCGAACCCAACATGGGTCGGTTTGTATCCAGTTGAGTCCAAACTTTGAGTCCAAACCGAGTAGGATTAGAGGAGGTGCGTTTTGGCTGGTTTGTGGCCGCACCCCCTCTCATATATACCTCCTTCCTGTGAGTTGGAGGCTTAGACGACGATAAAACATAAACCCTAGAACCTCTAGATTGAACTGCGAGAAGCATTCATCTTGAAGTATAAACCTTTGCAAATTCTGCATGTTATCTGCTGTTCCATTGGGAATCAGAAGTACAGGACCACTAGTAGTCGGTGGCTACTTGTGCAGGTGCGTGGAGTTGAGAATATCCAAGGGGTTGAGATCTGTTGCATTGGCAATCAGGGATTAGCCGGAGAGTTTTCAGCAAGACACAAGTTATCTACATCCATCTATTCATCACCACGAGCTCAACGAGAAGATCGGGCCACCCCTTATTATCATCCCGCCGGTGCTGAGCAGCTCCCTAGCCCATCCCACCGGTCCCCAACCATTAGATCTGGCGTTGTTCAGGATTTTTTTGGTCGGACGGGAAGAAAAGAGTAGTTGCTGCAGGTTGTCAGCCATCAGCCACTCCGGCGATCTCGTGTACCATCACCTAGAAATAAGAGAAAAATCAGATATGCAATCTCTGCCGCTCCGGCGATCTCACCCAGCAGCTACCGGATCTGCAACTCCCGATTTTTATTGAAGACCACTTGTATCCCACGAGTAGGCTGCGGAGAGAAACAATCAAGATCACCTCTGGCCACTTGAGACTCAAAGTTCAGAGATGTCAAAGTCGACTCTGAACCAACAGCCGAGGTTTGTGCCAAAGATGCCCGGAGAGCCACCCGAGGCAACAAGCCGCTTGTCGAAGCTGACCACTTGATGTTGGTCTGGATGCTGCCATTGGAGACTCTCGAACCGTGGCCCCTCCCTCTGCAGCGGTAAAGCTTGATGGCTAAACTGTCGTGGTATGGGCAAGGACCTCGATGGATCTGCTAAGATGGAGTACCTTGCAAGGTTGAAGAACTCTACAGATGCCCAGATAACCTTTGTTTCAGAAGTAAGAACATTGAGGTACAATTCTTCACAACTTAATTCTCGGATCAACATAGTTGATAGCTTTGTAGTTCAGTCCAATGGACGGTCGGGCGGGCTTTGGTTGATGTGTCTGATGATGTTTGTGTCTCAATCAAGTTGTCCAACCACGATTTGATTTTAGCTCTAGTTGTCCACAGAACCACTAATATAAAGTTTTCCCTGGTTTGTGTTTATGGAGATCCACATCATCGCCACACTAGGATGATATGGGAGCATATTGCAAACTTTGTCAATGATAACTTAGGGAAGACAGTTAGTTGTTTAGGAGATATGAATAATATCATGTGTGATGTGGACACCACTTCTATTAGTGTGAATAAATATCATATGCATGCTTTCTATTCTTATGTCAAGCAATGCGGTCTATTTGATTTGGGGTTTAGCGGACTGGCTTATACATGGACAAATATGCGCTTCTCCTCTAGACCTATCTTTGAAAGGCTTGATCGTTGTATTGCTAATGGTGTGATGTCTATCCAAATAAGAATGTCTTTAGTCTGCCAATTATTCCTTCTCTTAGTGAGACGCGCCTATTCTGCTCTCTACTCATTCCCAAATTCGTAGACCTAAACTTCATTTTAATTTTGAAAATTGGTGGAATTTTGAGGAAGACTTTCAAGATATTGCAAAAAATTCTTGGGCCTCTTCGTTCAACAGACCTTTCCAAGCTAGATCCACTAACCTTGCAGGAAGTTTGAAAAGGTGGTGCAAGAAGAAAAATCCACTACAGGAACAACTTCACTGTATTCAAAACCAGATCAACGAGATTCAAATGAAGCTGGTGCAACTCCAAGATCACTCCCTTCAGTCAAAGCTAGTTTCCCAATATGAAAACAGTTTGACAAAGCTAACTGAATTTTATCGCCAACATGCAAAAAAACATTGGGCAACCCAAGGTGATAGGAACACATCCTTATTTCACAATGTTGTTCAAAAGCGTAAGCGTCGAAATCGTATTGTTTCCATTAAGGATGCTCATGGTAATAATTAATCTGTTTGACCCGAATGATATTGCAATGGAGTTTGCTAAAGCTATCTTTCGCTCCTCCTCCACTAACAATGACAGGTCCAATGTGGGAGCAACGATGCCACGAGATACAAACGACTTCACCTATGCAATCCCCAAGAAGCAAGAGATGTGGGATATTCTCAAAGCCCTACAAAAGAATGCCTCTCCGGGACCCGATGGATTCAATGTGGGCTTCTATCTTTCAGCTTGGAGTTGGATAGGTGATGATGTCACCAACTTGGTAACGATCTTTTACACTACATGCATCATACCATCTCATCTCAGTGATACCAAAATTGCCCTTATCCCTAAGATACTTGTTTGCCATCTGCCTTCTGATTTTAGGCCCATAAGCTTGTGCAATGTCATTTATAAAATTATTGCTAAATCTCTTGCCAACAGATTGAAAGAACACTTGCCAGATTACATTCACCCTCCTCAACAAGCTTTTATAAAAGGTAGACGCATTAGCAATAATATTATAGTTGCTCAAGAAATTGCCCACTCTTTCTCTTTGTCAACTTGGAATAGCTTTGATTTTATGTTAAAATTGACTTAGCAAAAGCTTTCGACAGAATAGAGTGGCACTTCATAGTTTCGGCTCTCGCACGGAAAGGGCTTCATGATCATTTTATAAAACTTGTGCATGCTTGCATTTCTTCTCCAAATTTTTCTATCATTATTAATGGCCAATCTTTTGCAAAGTTCAAAAGCAGTAGAGGAATGCGACAAGGTTGTCCTTTGTCGTCATATCTTTTTGTCCTTGGAGTGAACGAACTATCTTTGAGGCTACAGGAAGCTTTGCAATCCAACAACCTTGCAGGTATTTCCCTTGGACCGAACTGCCTACCAATTCACTCCTTGATGTTTGCAGATGACTTGATTGTTTGTGGCAAAGCAAGTGTACAGGAAGCTGGAACTCTATCTAAACTCATTGACAATTTCTGCAAGGAATCAGGGCAGATTCCAAATTGGCGCAAATCTGGAATTTTATTCATCAAAAATGTTCCCTTGCAGGCCAAGCAAGATATCAAAAGAATCTTCCCAGCACCAAACATTGATGGCCCTTTTGTTCATTTAGGTCACCCACTTGTTTTGCCATCCAAGGATAGCTCAGCGACTTACCATTTTATTTACGAAAAATTCAAATCCAAGCTTAGTACTTACAAAGCCAATAGACTCTCACATGCAGCAAGACTAACCCTTATCAAATCAGTGTTTTCTTCCATCCCTGTTTACTATATGTCAAATATTTTTTTCTCAAAGAAATTTCACTCAAAACTAACGGCAATTATAAGAGATTTCTGGTGGACAGGTGTACACAATGATCAAACAACTAGAAGCTTGTGCCTTAGGGCATGGGCTGATGTTTGTATTGCAACAAATATTGGTGTTCTTGGTGTCAGGAATTTGCAGGCGGTTAATCAAGGTCTAATCCTTTCGGCGGCTTTGAGGCTAGCAAAGGAGCCACAAAGCCATCTGGCACAAATACTCAAGGAAACATATCATCATGACACAACCATTTGGAGAGCCAAGCCAAACAAACCAAAATCTACCTTTTCGACTGCAATTCTTAAGGTAAAACCACTTTTAAGTTCTGCTGCTATTTGTCAAATTGTCGATGCTAGCAGCTCGGTCTGAAGCTCTGATACGTCTCAAACGTATCTATAATTTTTGAGTGATCCATGCTAGTTTTGTGACGTTGACACATGTTTTTAATATCATATTACATCATTTTTATGCATTTTGTCGGACTAACCTATTTACAAGATGCCCAGTGCCAGTTCCCTATTTTTGTGCTGAAATTGCTGCAGAAAGTTACTTCTGGAAATATTCTCGGAATTGGACGAAAATTTACGACGATTTTTTATTGGACAAATGAAGACCGGAGCCAAAAGGGCGACCTGGGGGGCCACCCACAGGCCAGGGGCGGTCCCCTGCCGTGGCCCTAGGGCAGCCCGCGGGTGGGACCCGCCCCTGCCCTGTGGGCACCCACTCAGCCGCCTCCGACGCCTATAAAATCATCCCCGACGAAAAACCCTAACCCCTGAAGGATTTTCCCAAATACACAACAGAGCTTCGTCGCCATCCCTGACAAGTTTCGGGGGTTCCGAAGGTCCTGTTCCGGCACCCTGCCGGGACGGGGATCGACCGCCGGGGCCATCTCCATCAACACCGCTGTTCCCGCGATAAGGAGGGAGTAGTCCCTCACCGGGGCTGAGGCTTATACAAGTAGCTATGTGGTTATCTCTCTCTCCCATGATGTGATCTTTGTTGTGATCATGAGCTTTGTTAGTGTAGTTGAATACATGATGTTTCCCTATGTGTAATGGATATGATGTTGCTCAAGTGGTGTTATTTAGTACAATTTCCGGAGCCACCGTTGTGATCATGGTACCTCGGTGACAAGATGGGTGCCGTGTGTGACTCTATGGATAATAGATTGGAAGGATCTTCATCATGAGTTTGTTCTTTATTTGTTGGATTGAATAGATCATGAGGTTTCTTGATGCTTGTGTTATTGAAGAAAGAGAGTATTCAAGAAATAGGTTGTGGTGTTTGTTAGTACTATCTTTGGATGCGGATAGTGACAGCATGAAGTGTCCATAGATGTGGAATACGAACTTTAAGGCGTGCTTTTCGTAGCCCTACGCAATTATCATCCTATTTGATCCACAAAAGAATTATCTCCGAGTAACGTCTACCATGCATGTATTTTTGTGGGAACTATCATGTGTTTAATTATGTTAATGATGTTGAGAGTAGTCACTAGTGAAAGTATGAAGCCTAGACCTTGTTTCCAAGCATTGATACACCGTTTTTAGTCACTTTTGTCACTTGTTTGCTTGCTGCCATTTTTATTACAGAATTACAAAATCACCTTTTACCATCCATATCATTTGCATTTTACCATCTCTTCGCCGAACTAGTGCACCTATACAACTGACAATTGTATTAGGTGTGTTGGGGACACAAGAGACTTCTTGTATCTTAATTGCAGGGTTGCTTGAGAGGGATATCTTTGACCTCTACCTCCCGTGGATTCGATAAACCTTGGGTTACTCACTTAAGGGAAATGTGCCGCTGTCCTACAAACCTCTGCGCTTGGAGGCCCAACAAGTCTGTGGTAGGGCTAGGCCCGATCTTCACGGATTTGAGGGGGAAACGGGGATGAACACGAAGAACACGAGGGGAAACGAGGGAGATTCGTGGGCAAAACACAAGGATAACTAGCAAATCCTGCTAAGAACTCCACCCAACAACAAACCCTCAAAAAGGTAGCCTTTGGATCGAAGAATCAAAGCCAAACTTACTCTTGTTGAAACCGATTGCTCTTACCGGCCGGTCCACCGATCCAATAGAATCACCGCAGTGAAAGATTGGTTTGCACTACTAGAGACACCGCAGTGAAAGAGTAGCAACAACAAGATCTACCTCAACGAGGCACCCTAGCTACGAGGGAGGAGGAGCATGGCTCTCACAAGTCTCAGATTCAGTCTGGCCCTCCAATGGGGAAAGGGAAAGCTATTTATAGTCTTAGTACAAAACGAGGCAGGTAGGTGGGGAACCGGCCTGGAAACCGGCCTAGGCCGGCCTGGAGGCCGGCTGCGTCGGGTGGATGGCCGGCCTGGAAACCGGCCTAGGCCGGCCTGGAGGCCGGCTGCGTCGGGTGGGTGGCCGGCCTGGAAACCGGCCTAGGCCGGCCTGGAGGCCGGCGGCGTCGGGTGGAGGGCCGGCCTGGAAACCGGCCTAGGCCGGCCTGGAGGCCGGCAGCTTCGGGTGGAGGTCCGGCCTAGGGGCCGGCCTAGGCCGGCCTGGAGGCCGGCTGGCTCGGGTGGGGGTCCGGCCTGGGGGCCGGCCCAGGCCGGCCTGAAGGCCGGCTGGCTCCGCCTTGAGCCTTCGCCTCCTTCTTCCTCTTCTTGCCCATCTTCTTGGAGTTCCTCTTGGCCATCTTCTTGACTCCATTGTGGGTCATCTTCCGGGTGGATCCTGAGTATACATAAGGTAGTGGCATGAGGTAGCAAGCAATTCAAAGGAAGGTCGAGATCACACATCGAGAGGAGCGAGGTCACCTTTTCATGAAGAGCCTTGACTCTTGATCTTGTCATTGGGCCATTTGGCATGGTGTCCATGGTGTTGTCCACATGTGGGGCTACATCATCTCCCCCCCCTTCGGAAAGAGTCGTCTTCGACTCGTCATCCTCTTGAACGCTTGCATCTCCGTGGAAAGGGGATAGGTCGGCGACGTTGAACGTGTCATGCACCAAGTACTTTGAGGTTGGTATGTCTATCTTGTATGCGTTGTCGTTGATGCGCTTGAGCACTTTGAAAGGTCCGTCACCGCGAGGAGCAAGCTTGGATTTTCTTTCATCCGGAAAACGGTCCTTGCGGAGGTGTAGCCACACAAGGTCTCCTTCTTCGAATACCATGGGCTTCTTCAACTTGTTGATCTTGGTGGCTTGGCGCTTTGTGTGCTCCTCTAGAGTTGCTCGTGTTGACTCATGTAATGTCTTCATGTAGTCTGCTCTTTTGTCGACGTCCATGTCGGTGCGCTCGTGTAGAGGAAGTGGTAGGATGTCTAGGGCGGTGTTGGGGTTGAACCCATAGACAACCTCAAACGGGCTTCGCTTGGTCGCCCGGTGGGAGGCACGGTTGTAGGCGAACTCGGCGTGCGGTATGCATTCCTCCCAACCCTTGATGTTTGGCTTGATTAATGCGCGAAGGAGAGTTGATAAGCTTCGATTCACCACCTCGGTTTGGCCGTCTGTTTGTGGGTGGTAAGCGGTGGAGAAGAGGAGCTTGACTCCTAGCTTTGCCATCAATGCCTTCCAAAAGTAGCTTGTGAACTTGACATCGCGGTCCGAAACAATGGTCTTCGGCACTCCATGTAGACGAACGATTTCCCTAAAGAACAAAGTTGCAATGTGTGAAGCATCGTTGGTCTTATTGCAAGGAATAAAGTGTGCCATTTTAGAGAAGCGATCGACAACAACAAATATTGAATCTTTGCCATTCTTTGTGCGAGGTAATCCTAAGACGAAATCCATGCTAATGTCGGACCAAGGTGTGTGTGGTATTGGTAAAGGCATATAAAGACCATGAGAGTTCAACGTGGACTTAGCTTTGAGGCAAGTTGGACAACGGCGCACCAAGCGCTCCACATCACGCGTCATCCGTGGCCAAAAGTAGTGTGTAGATAGCATGGCGAGTGTCTTGTCACGTCCAAAGTGTCCCATGAGTCCTCCACTATGTGATTCCTGTAGAAGTAACAAACGGAGCGAGGACTCGGGAATGCATAGTTTGTTAGCCTTAAACAAGAAACCCTTGTGCAAGTAGAAATCATCGCAACCTTTGTCAATTGTGCACTTGGTAAGGATAGGACCAAAGAAAGAATCGGAGGCATAGAGTTCTTTAAGGTCATCAAGACCCAAAACATTGATTTCAAGTTGGGTGAGTAAGATCATCTTGCGGGAAAGAGCATCCGCAACGATATTGTCCTTGCCTTTTTTGTATTGCACCACATAGGGAAAAGACTCGATGAATTCAACCCATTTGGCATGCCTTTTGTTCAAATTGGCTTGGGTTTTCAAATATTTCAAAGATTCATGATCGGAATGGATAACAAACTCTTTGGGCCAAAGGTAGTGTTGCCACACTTCCAAAACACGTACTAAGGCATAGAGTTCCTTGTCGTATATTGGGTAGTTTAGGCGAGCACCATCAAGTTTTTCGCTATAATAGGCAACGGGACGGCCACATTGCATGAGGACGCCACCGATGCCAAGGCCACTAGCGTCACACTCAAGTTCGAAAGTTTTGGAGAAATCCGGCAAAGCAAGTAAAGGAGCTTCGGTCAATCTCGTCTTGAGTTCATTGAAAGCCGATTCTTGGGCATTGCCCCAAATGAAGGGTACATTCTTTTTGGTAAGCTCATTCAAGGGGCAAGCAATTGTGCTAAAATCTTTCACGAAGCGACGGTAAAACCCAAACAAACCAAGAGCGCTACGAAGTTGAGCAAGGTTAGTTGGCGGTGGCCAATTTGTGATTGCCTCAATCTTAGAAGTGTCAACTTCAATTCCTTTGAAGACACTACATAACCCAAAAACACAAGCTTGTCGGTGCAAAAGGTGCATTTCTTGAGGTTGGCAAAGAGGGAAGCATTACGAAGGGCCAACAAAACTTGCTTCACATGGTCGACATGTTCATGCAAGGATTTGCTATACACAAGGATATCATCAAAGTAGACAACCACAAACTTGCCAATGAAAGTGCGCAAGACGTGATTCATAAGACGCATAAATGTTGAAGGAGCATTGGAAAGACCAAAGGGCATGACAAGCCACTCGTAAAGACCAAGTTTTGTTTTAAATGCGGTTTTCCATTCATCTCCTTCATGCATACGGATTTGGTGATAGCCACTTTTCAAATCAATTTTGGAGAAGATAGTGGCACCACTAAGCTCATCTAGCATGTCATCAAGTCGCGGGATAGGATGTCGATACCTCACCGTGATATTGTTGATGGGACGGCAATCCATGCACATTCGGAGTGTGTCGTCTTGCTTGGGGACGAGGATGACCGGAACGGCGCACGGACTCAAGCTTTCACGAACATGTCCCTTGGCGAGGAGTTCTTGAATTTGGCGCTCGATCTCCTTTGTCTCCTCGGGGTTGGTGCGGTATGGCGCTCTATTGGGTAGAGGGGCGCCGGGAATGAGGTCGATGCGATGCTCGATTCCACGTAGGGGAGGAAGTCCTTGAGGTAGCTCATCCGGAAAGACATCTTTGAATTCCTGCAAAATAGACAACATAGACGGAGGAACTTGGGTTAAGTCGTTAGTGTCTTTGCCATCTCCTTTGCATAAGAGCACGAAGTGGAAAGTGGATGGGTTTGCTCTCACTTCCCTCATCTCACTTTTGGTGGCTAACAAGACTACGCCGGGACTCACTCTTTTCCCTTTCTCACTCATATTTGGCTTGTGGCTCTCACTCACGTGAATGTGGTTCGCTCTCTCACCACTCAACTCACTAGGGGATTGTTTTTCTTGCGCTCTTACAATTGTCTTGGCGTTGTCGGCGATGATTTGGCTTGGCGTCATTGGGCGGAGCACTAGGATCTTATTGTTCCATTTGAAGCTATAGTAGTTGGTGCGCCCATCATGAGTAGCGGCCTTGTCAAATTGCCAAGGGCGGCCAAGAAGTAAGTGGCAAACCGACATTGGTACCACATCACAATCCACCGTGTCCTCGTAAGAGCCAATCTTGAAGGATACTTGAACCGTGTGTTGGATCCTCACGGTGCCGGAGTCACTTAGCCATTGCACATGGTAAGGATTGGGGTGCTTCTTGTACGTCAAGTTGAGTTTCTCACATAGCTCCTTGCTTGCCAAGTTGTGACAACTCCCACCATCAATGATTACCTTGATTGATTTGCCGTTGATGCCGGCCTTGGTTTGGAACAAGTTGCATCTTTGAGCGTCATCACCTTGGTTGATTGTAGTCAAGACTCGAGTGACAACTAGAGTGGGGTTGGGGTCACCATCACAATAGATGTAGTCATCGTCGTCATCCAAGCTTTGCATCGTGGCCACCTTGTTCAATGCGTGGTACTCATCTTCACTCATGGACTCATAATCTCCATTGTCATTGACTATCATCACCTTCTTGTTGGTGCATTCAAATGACTTGTGCCCTTGACCTCCACACTTGTAGCAAGTGATATATGACTTGACGGCTTGTGGTGAGGGCGTCGTCTTCTTGGAAGTGGTAGTGGGTTGCGGTGTAGAACTTTTGGCATTGCCTTGAGCTTGGACTTGAGTCATGGGTTGTGTTGATGATGAAGCTCTAGTGGCGAAGAAGGACTTGGCCTTGACATACTTGAGCTCTTCGGCGACTTGGCGCTCGGCCTTCATGGCTTGATGAACGAGCTCAACAAGGTTCTCATAAGGTTGGAATTCCACTATCTTCTTGATGGGGTACGTGAGGCCGTTCAAGAAACGTGCCATTGATTGTTCCTCGGACTCTACAATGTGTGCACGGGAGAGAGTGGACTCCATCTCCTTGTAGTACTCGTCGACCGTCTTGATACCTTGCTTGAGTTCTTGTAGCTTCTTGTACAAATCTCGCGCATAATGATGTGGCACAAAGCGCTTGTGCATTTCCTTCTTCATGTCATTCCATGTATCGATTGGGTCTTCAAAGGATGATTGGAGTTGTTCCCACCATAGTTGCGCATAGCCTTCAAACTCGAGGGATGCGAGGTCGACTCGTTTGTCTTGCGGCACCTTGTAGACTCGAAATAGTTTGGAGACCTTGGATTCCCATGCAATATAGTCTTCCGGGTCGTTGGTGCCATGGAACTTAGGAATGACGAGCTTGGGAGGATTGAAACGGTTCTTGCGATCATCCTCATCATCATCATCATGGTGGTGATGGCGGTCTCGGTGACGATGTCGTGGGTGGTGGCGTGGAACATAATCCTCGTCATCTTCAATATCAACATGATTGTCGGCCAATGGCACTCGGCGGGCTCGATGTGGAGGTAGCTCATGACGATGATGTCGATTGTCCTCATGTATGTGTAGGGGATCCAAGTTAATTTCTTGTCGAGGACGAGCTTGATGAAGTGGAGGGTCGATGTTCGCTAGAGGGCGAGGCGCTTCGTGACGATGTTCGTCGTGGTGTTGGTGATGGTCCAAGTTCGCTTGTGGAGGAGGTATGTCGTGGTGTTGACCTTGACCAATCTCACTTGGACCTTTGCTTCTTGCGTTGGAACGATGGGAAGACCTTGAGCTTGATCTCGAAGAGTGCCGTTGTTGTCGTTCGAGAAGCTCCTCGAGACGAATGGAACGCGCCTTGTTCTCACGTTGATCGTCTTGTATTTGAGCGAAGCGCTCAGCGTTTTCACGTTGTGCGGCTTGATGGCGCTCCTCGTAGCGGCGGAAGTTGTCGTCCATGTACCTCCTCAGGGCCTCCGCTTGTTTGCCGAAGTCGGCATCTTGTTCTTCCCTAGCCATGACAAGCAAACACAAGTGATATGTGGAATATGTGGTGGCTAAAAACCGCTCTTACCTTTGGTTGATAGTATTGGACAAGTGGGCTTGCCGTCCGAGACAAAGGTGTTACAAGAGTAAGAGTGTTTGATTAGCAATCCAAAAGCGACCCACACACACGCTTATGAGGAGCTTGGGTATGGCAAAGTGGCAGGAAATCGAAACGAAACCAACGAAAAGGCTATTGCAAGAAGTGGAGGATAACCACAAAGACCACGAAACAAAAGAGACTAACCACACAATCCGAGAAACAAAAGAGACTCACACGTGGAGACAAACGTGGATGGTGCGACTATAGGGAGGAGCAACTTGGACCTAACGAAGACTATGCTCGTGCCGCACCACCTCTCGAAGGACAACTAGCTCAAGTGTATGGGAAAGAGCAACCGATTTGCACAAGTGTACCCATTTCTCTATTGGTTATTGGAGCTTGAGGATGACTAGGATCACGGCTCGGCTTTTCTCTTTTTTTTTTTTGAATCTTTTCTATTTCTCTTTTGCTTTTATGCTTTTGCCCGAGCCGAGTCCGCTACAACTAGATGCTCACAAGATTATGATATGGTTACTTGGTGTCACACAAGTGCAATGCTCACACTATGAAGAGCTAGCTCCTAGGAAAAAGTTTCGCGAAATGGAAAGGGATGTGTCGGAAGCTATACCTTTGATGTCGTCGAGGTAGCGATGAAGCGACACGAAGATGAAGTCGGTGAATAGTCGTGCGGCGGTAGCACCGGCCGAACGGGCGGTAAGACCGATTGCGGGCGGTAGTAACGGCCGTTCGGACGGTAGTACCGCCGGCGACGAATTGCGCGGCACGCTTGGGCTTGGAGCGGAAAAAGGCCTCCGGAAAACACCAACGGAAAGTGGGGAAAATGTCTTAAGCACGAGATCCGTGGATCAAAACCACAAATCGCTCACCAAATCGAAAGATCGAACGAAATCCATATGGGCTATTTTTTTTATTTTTTTGAATTTTCGAAATTGGTATGGGAAAGAAAAATTTTGGTGGAAAATGGCTAATAAACGGTGGAAACACGATCCAAATCCGTGGAAACCCTTGCTCTTGATACCAAATGATGTAGGGCTAGGCCCGATCTTCACGGATTTGAGGGGGAAACGGGGATGAACACGAAGAACACGAGGGGAAACGAGGGAGATTCGTGGGCAAAACACAAGGATAACTAGCAAATCCTGCTAAGAACTCCACCCAACAACAAACCCTCAAAAAGGTAGCCTTTGGATCGAAGAATCAAAGCCAAACTTACTCTTGTTGAAACCGATTGCTCTTACCGGCCGGTCCACCGATCCAATAGAATCACCGCAGTGAAAGATTGGTTTGCACTACTAGAGACACCGCAGTGAAAGAGTAGCAACAACAAGATCTACCTCAACGAGGCACCCTAGCTACGAGGGAGGAGGAGCATGGCTCTCACAAGTCTCAGATTCAGTCTGGCCCTCCAATGGGGAAAGGGAAAGCTATTTATAGTCTTAGTACAAAAACGAGGCAGGTAGGTGGGGAACCGGCCTGGAAACCGGCCTAGGCCGGCCTGGAGGCCGGCTGCGTCGGGTGGATGGCCGGCCTGGAAACCGGCCTAGGCCGGCCTGGAGGCCGGCTGCGTCGGGTGGGTGGCCGGCCTGGAAACCGGCCTAGGCCGGCCTGGAGGCCGGCGGCGTCGGGTGGAGGGCCGGCCTGGAAACCGGCCTAGGCCGGCCTGGAGGCCGGCAGCTTCGGGTGGAGGTCCGGCCTAGGGGCCGGCCTAGGCCGGCCTGGAGGCCGGCTGGCTCGGGTGGGGGTCCGGCCTGGGGGCCGGCCCAGGCCGGCCTGAAGGCCGGCTGGCTCCGCCTTGAGCCTTCGCCTCCTTCTTCCTCTTCTTGCCCATCTTCTTGGAGTTCCTCTTGGCCATCTTCTTGACTCCATTGTGGGTCATCTTCCGGGTGGATCCTGAGTATACATAAGGTAGTGGCATGAGGTAGCAAGCAATTCTGATAAGGACCAAGGGGGTTGATCCTATGATTGTTGTCCCGATCTTTCACAGCGAGTAAACCGGATAGATAAATCCTTCCAACAACGTCGATGAACGTCACCTGAAGGTGGGGAATAAATCCAGCGAGCAACGTGATGAAGATCACCACGCCTCTAGCCTGAGCACGATAACACTTGATGAACACAAGCACCCTCGCAGCAATCTTTATTACAAACTGATAAACGGCATCGCCGTCCCCGGAGGGATGCTTCACCAACGAGCTCAAAGTCTATGGACTGTTTTTAATCTAAACTCAAGCTAACCCTAAAACGATGCCTAGCAGCTCCTTATATGAGGGATGCTACAGTACCGCGCTACAGTACCGCCCCACTAATGGGCCCAACGTTGACTTGGTTGGACAGGCCCAAACCAAGCCCAAACTCATAATTATTAAAAACTCTAATTATTTAAAATAGCAACACACGACGAATACATCTAACTTGGTGGAGTCCGATCAAGGGGGTTGATCCTATGATTGTTGTCCCGATCTTTCACAGCGAGTAAACCGGATAGATAAATCCTTCCAACAACGTCGATGAACGTCACCTGAAGGTGGGGAATAAATCCAGCGAGCAACGTGATGAAGATCACCACGCCTCTAGCCTGAGCACGATAACACTTGATGAACACAAGCACCCTCGCAGCAATCTTTATTACAAACTGATAAACGGCATCGCCGTCCCCGGAGGGATGCTTCACAAACGAGCTCAAAGTCTATGGACTGTTTTTAATCTAAACTCAAGCTAACCCTAAAACGATGCCTAGCAGCTCCTTATATGAGGGATGCTACAGTACCGCGCTACAGTACCGCCCCACTAATGGGCCCAACGTTGACTTGGTTGGACAGGCCCAAACCAAGCCCAAACTCATAATTATTAAAAACTCTAATTATTTAAAATAGCAACACACGACGAATACATCTAACTTGGTGGAGTCCTGAAATTGGGCTGCACCTCCCCCGTCGTGCCCATATCAAATTCAAAGGAAGGTCGAGATCACACATCGAGAGGAGCGAGGTCACCTTTTCATGAAGAGCCTTGACTCTTGATCTTGTCATTGGGCCATTTGGCATGGTGTCCATGGTGTTGTCCACATGTGGGGCTACATCAAAGTCTACAAGAATAGAAGTGTGTAGTAGACATCAAGCTAATTTCTGGCACCGTTGCCGGGGAGTTAAGGTAAACGGTACTCGCACTCCGGCAACGAAGCTAATTTCTGGCGCCGTTGCCGGGGAGGTGAGCGCTTGAAGGTATCTTCTTTAGATTCTACAGTTATATCTTTTTGTTTATTGTTTTTATTTCACTAGTTTGGCTTATGGAACGTTGTTCTTTGAATTTGCTTTTTGAGAGTGACCTCTCCACCACTCCCATGGTGGATAAGGTTACTCCACATACTGAATTTATTCCTTTCAAGATACCGATGGGGATAATTGATCGTGTTATGAGTAATTGCTATGCAGGAGATGGAGCTATACATCTAGTTATCATCTGCTTTATATTAAAGAGTTATGTGAGTTGTTTGAGATTGCAGGTGTATCAAGAGAGGTAATCATGAGGAAATTATTTTCCTTATCACTGATGAGGACATCCCTACTGTAGATGCAACCGCAGCTACTACACCATCTCCATTACAAGGACCTATCACTAGAGCTCGTGCACGACAACTTAATCAACAGGTACTTTCGTTTTTACAAGCTACTCCTAATATACATGAGAATATGATGCTGCCTAAATTAGATGTATTTGTCTCTCTTAGGAATGATGGACCAAGCATGGATGCGAGGGACAAGCTATGGAGCATGTACATGCAAGGAGATGGCAGCAGGAGTGCTCATGATGGAGATGATTATACCACCAATGGAGAAATATGATGATTGAAGACTTGGACGAAATATTCATGCCTATACTTCATATTTTCGTCCATAGTCCCATATGGTGCTGCGCCACCTTTATTTATGGGCCAGGGCCCATGTAAATTCGAGTCAGACTTTTTAGTGCGTTTTTAGAGTCCGTATGGAGGAAGTAAAGTCCACTTAGGGTTGGATTCGGCCACCATCCCTTGGTTGGCCGAAATCCCTTTCTCTCCTCCTTATATACCCCCCTTAGGTCATCGTTTAGACTTGGATTTTGTTTAGTTAAAAAGAACTCAGCTTTTGCTAGTCTTCGCCATAGGCACGAGTGTCGGCTAGACCTCCTGTACTACGCACTTGCAAGATCCCACCTTCATCAATAAAGTTCATCTTCCATCCGCAATTCTTGATTGCATTATTGGTTCTTACTTGTTTCTCGATTGCAGGAAGAACTAGATCTTTTAGATCAGGCCGATCGTGCTTTCGCAGGATTGGTAACTCCCGGAGATTGGTTTAGCGATTGCATTGGCGCTGCGTACGTGTGCGTAGAAGTCGGATCGCCAAGGTCAAACTCCACCAAAATCGACTTATCACATCTCATCGAAAGATCGGACTACCTTTGCCCTATCAAGTGGTATCAGATTTCAGGTTGATCGGTGAGATTTACAGTTTTACTAGTGTAGATTGCATCTGTTTTATTCATACCTACAGTCCACGAAAAAGCCAAAAAAATATTAGGGTTAGATCATCCCGTCCTAAAAACCAGTCCGGGCCTGTTGCATAATCTTTTCAGTGTATTGCATCGTTGAGTCTTCGTCTGCATCGTTGATGTAGGGTGTTGCCCGATCTTCACGGATTTGAGGCGGGGAAGAGGATGAACACGAAGAACACAGAGGTGGAAACGAAGAACACGAGGGGAAAAAGGGCAAATCGTGGGGATAACTCGCGAAGCCTACAAGGGAGAATCACCCGGCAACAAACCCTAAGCGGAGCAGCCTCCGGATCCCAAAACCCAAGTCAACAACACGCTTAATGAAACCGATTTCTCTTACCGGCCGGTCCACCGATCCAATAGAATCCACAAGGGAAAGATTGGTTTGCACTACTAGAGACACCTCAGTGAAAGAGTAGCTACAACAAGAGATTCATCATCCTCCTCGGAGGAACCCATCACGGGAAGGAGCAACGCTCAACTCTAGTTCATTCTTCTCTACCTCAAATGGAAAAGGGGGAAAGCTATTTATAGTTTTAGTACAAAGGGGGGGAGTAAGGTGGGGGTCCGGCCTGGGGGCCGGCCTGGGCCGGCCTGGAGGCCAGCGGTGTCTGGAGGAGGCCCGGCCTGGGAGCCGGCCTAGGCCGGCCTGGAGGCCGGCAGCGTCTGGAGGGGGACCGGCCTGGAGGCCGGCAGCGTCTGGAGGGTGCCCGGCCTGGGAGCCGGCCTAGGCCGGCCTGGAGGCCGGCAGCGTCTGGAGGAGGCCCGGCCTGGGGGCCGGCTGGCTCCTGCCTTGTGCTTTTGCCTTGACGCTTCCTCCTCCTCATCCACGCGCACGCCTTGGATGAAATTAACTCTTGGGCTTCCTCGGCACCTCCCATCGGCTTCGTATCCATCGTGTCAAACCTAGCAATGCAAAGGGGCGGATGCTCAAGTAGCATACCATTCCAAAGGGTAGGAAATGAGATCTCGAAGAGGAAGGAGTTCACCTTTGATGCCCTTGGTGACTTGGCATGTGTCGGGTGGCTTGTCATGGTGATGGACGTGGGTTGGGCTACATCATCTCCCCCTCCTTCGAAAAGCGTCGTCCACGACGCTAGCACGTCCTCATCAAGTGAAGGAGATAGATGTCTTGACGTTGAAGTGGAAGTCACCATGCCGCTATTGATACCTATACGCACCAAAGACCAAGCAAAATATGTGTGTGCATGATAGAGGAGCACATCATTGATGACATGTCCAAATTTGTTCATAACACCATTAGCACAACACAAATATATGGAATGGAATACAAATGCAAGGTCAATGTGCAAACAACTCGTCCAAACATCCTCAAAATTTGGGAACACAAAATCTCCAAGAAAATTTGAGAAGGCTAAGGTAGCTATCTCATTTTGAACCATATGATGTTCATTGCATTGAAAGCGTCGGAAAGAGAGGTTTGTGAACCACACAAGGTGAGAGAGGCTCTTATCATCGCCATCATGGGTGCAAACAAAGCAAAGAGAAGAGCAAGTGTTCATCAATTTTGTTGCAACACCAAGAAGATAACATCCCAAGGCCTCATGACAAGACATGCTCAAAATATCATTATGGTGACCAACAAACATAAGGAAAGAGAAATTGCTCATCAAGTTTGCGGCAACACATAAATCATCTGCAAGGAAGATCAAGGGAGCATGAATGTCACAAAGGAAAACCAAAGCACTCACATGTTTGCACGCGAACCAAAGGAGAGAGCAATTGTTCAATTTGTTCGATGCAAAACATGGAAAAGGAAATAGAGGATGGTCGGAGCCACAACTCTCATGGTAAGTGCTCTCAAGAGCTCTTTTTGTCAACTCATGTTCAGTTGAAGTTGACATTATGAAGCATGAGCCATTACACACGAAATTCCATAAAAAGAAATTGTGTGCATGGTACATGAATGCATCATCCATCATGATGCGTCTCTTCATTTGCACATCACCAAACACACCACGTTCAAAATGGAAGTGTGAAGTATGCGGATGGTCAACATGCAAAATGAAGGAAGGAAAATTCTCAACATAGCAAAAGGAACCATCTCCAAAAATTGAGAATGCTATGGGGGCAAACTCATTATCAAGCATTTTATCATCATTGCAAGCAACACATAGGAAAGAGAAATTGTTCGACATATTGCATGCAACAATGGGAGAAAATTGGAAAGATTCATAGCAAGGCATGCATGTGGCAAGATCATCACACATAGGAAATTCCACATGATCAACATTGGTTTGGAACAAGGTATCACATGGGAATATGAAAGAATCATAGGTGACATCGAAAGAAACATCCACATCATGCAAGCAATCACAAGTCATCATGTCCACTAGTGGGATCATGGCATCATCAACACCCATATGCATACCTTTGTAGTCCCGCTCAAAAGAAGTAGGTGTTGTGGTAGAGGTAGCGGCGTCCATGTAGCCGACTTGTACATCTTCATGTAAGCATGGGGTGGCATCGTCTTCATCCTCCATGTACATCTTCTCCATAAGAGGCACCATCATGGCGAAGCTTGGCGTCTCATCATCCATGGAACCTAGTAGAACATGAGAGAAAACACTAGAGGTAGAGGGTAAGTTGTTAGAAATCGAAATGTCCTCACTTGACCTATCAACTACCTCTCCCAACTCAAGTGGTGTATCCCTCATTCCCTCAAAATGTAAGCACTCAATCTCGGATATGGTGGAGGCACTCAACTCACTTGCACTCTCACTCAAGTGGGCTAGGTGGCTCTCATTCTCACATGGGATTGGTACCATCTCATCATTCAAGCACATAGGGATAGGCTCGGTATGCTCAACTCCAATCGCCACCTTGGTTGAAGGGAAACTCCCATGCTCAACCTCCTCAACCTTTTCGCCTCCAAAGGTGAATGCCGTAGGGTGGGCATCATCACTCGACTCCTTTGCCGAAGGGAACATCCCATGCTCGGCATCTCCACTTGACTCGACATCCATAGTGGAAGCATCCTCCATGCTCGCCTCCTTGGTCGAAGGGAAAATCCCATGCTCGACCGTCTTCTCGCCATCTTCTTGGTCACCAACTTGTAGTGGCGTCGACGATAAGCTCGGTGAAGAGTCATGTGAGGGCGTGAAGAACTTGGATAACCCGGCAACGAACTCCTCGCGGATGGTCTTGAGGTCGGCCATGAGCTTGTCGCAATCGGCGTCGGCCTTGAGCTTGGCTTGCTCGAAGTTGGCATTTTCGGTGTCGCGCTTGGTCTTCCACTCGTCGAGGATGGCCTTGAGTTTGTCCAATTCCTTCGTGTAGCTTGATCTATGCTTGGACGCTCTTTTGGTTGTGGCGCGCGGAGGAGACTCCCTATGATGTGTACTTGCCGCCATCTTGGAAGTTGATGTAGATGCGTGATGGCGTGGCCTTGAGTAGCTTGAGTCCTCATAGTGGCGTCGATGATGATCATGAGTAGACGTACGCCGATGAAGATCCTTGGTGTTCCTTGACAAAGACTCATGTGCATAGGCACTTTGTGTTGGCCGCCGTCTCGAAGGTGAGGTAGCTTGACGATGAGGAGGAGGGCGAGTCTCCTTGTCCTCTAGGCGAAGATGCCTTGAGCTCCATCTTCTTGAGCTTGTAGGTGCTTCATGGCGGTGGCGCTCTTGAGTTCGTGGCCTTGAGTATCGTCTAAGTGGGGGCTCATCGTCGGTGTCGTCGTCCACATGATGTGTAGCGCGTGGCAGATCCTTGACGTGCCTTGAGGAGTCGTAGTCCATGTAGGGTCCCGCCACATCATTGGAGTTGTAGTCGTTGTAGTGGTCCGCCATGATGTTGATGCTTGAGGGCTCGAAGTCGGTGTAGCTCGCCATGTCGTGGACGGTTGCGGCGTCATAGTCGTAGTAGTGGTGGTGCTCCGCCATGTAGTCCATGCTCGTGGAGGTGTCGTCGATGTCGTGGTCCACCATGTCATCCATGCTCGGGGTGCCGTAGTCGTTGTCGCTCATGATGTCATCCATGCTTGGCGCACCGTAGTCGTTGTCGCTCATCATGTTCTCATCATCATGGCCTCCATAGGATGCTCCGCTCTCACTAGACATGGTCAATCACAAGACAACTGTATATATATGTGGAGTGGGAGGAACTAAGAAACCAACCTCACCTAGTAGATAGTATTGGAACTAGTGGACCATGCCAAGAGAAACCGATACACAAGAATGCGGGTGACTTGAATTTCAAAGATCCAAACGCAACTCCAAAACACACACGGCTTATGAGTGGATAGGTATGAAATGTGGAAAGCAAATGGAACAACCGGAAACCAAGATATTGTAAAGGCAAGTAGAGAACCACGATGACCACAAAGCAAATACAAGTCGATCTCAAAGGATATGAGTGAAGCACATAGAAACACACGCTTTGATAAGTGGGACTTGTGCAACCAAAAATGAGCTAGTGATGGACCTAGCAAAGACTAAAGCTCAAGGTGCACAAGTACAAGAGAAACCAACTCGATTGCAATTATTGGTGGGCTACAAGATTTGCATAAAGATACCACACCTATGAATTTTTCATCGAGCTAGCGCGACCTACAAGAGATATGGCAACGAGGCTCTTTTTTTTTTTTGATTCTTTTCTATTTCTCTTTTGGCCTCTTATTCTCTTTTCTATTTTGCCTCTCACTTTGCTTGCCAACGACAACTATATGAACTAGCGCATACAAGGTTTGCTCGGAACACTACGAGGTATCAAGTGTGCAAAGCCCAAGCAATCATAGATGAGCTAGTCTCAATAGGTAAGATAAGCACAAATGGCTTGGCTAACAAGTGATGCAAGGTGGGAGAAGGCTCGGGGATGTTATACCTTTCGTCGACGATCTTCACCCGTTGGAGTGGAATGTCCCTTCCTTGCTCACGAAATTTGGTGGCAATAGATGATGGATCAACCGCCGTGGTGATGTAGAGCTTGTCCGTAGCTTCGATTAGAGACGAAAATCACCAAAAACGGAGTCCGGAGTGAAAAGTTATGGCCAAAACAAAATTTCAGCAGGGGAACCGGCCTGGGGGCCGGCCTAGGCCGGGCTGGAGGCCGGCGGCTTCTGCCGGGGGTCCGGCCTAGAGGCCAGCCTAGGCCGGGCTGGAGGCCGGCCGACACTACCTTTCCGGGACGCGAAAATGGGCGATTTTGGGTGGAAAACGGCCCGAAAAACACCAAATCGGAGGGGAAATCAACGGAATTTGGCCATGGGAACGCAAAGGAAGGTAGATCAACAAGTATAGCAATGGATCCACGGATCAAAACCTACCAAAACTCACAAGAATCTCAGATCGAACCAAAAGCAATTTGAGGCTATTTTTGGTGGAAATTTTCGAAATTAGCAAAATCAAAGAAAATTTTTGTGGATATGGGGGTGGAAACTAAGGCAAATCCGTGGCAACCCTTGCTCTGATACCATATGATGTAGGGTGTTGCCCGATCTTCACGGATTTGAGGCGGGGAAGAGGATGAACACGAAGAACACAGAGGTGGAAACGAAGAACACGAGGGGAAAAAGGGCAAATCGTGGGGATAACTCGCGAAGCCTACAAGGGAGAATCACCCGGCAACAAACCCTAAGCGGAGCAGCCTCCGGATCCCAAAACCCAAGTCAACAACACGCTTAATGAAACCGATTTCTCTTACCGGCCGGTCCACCGATCCAATAGAATCCACAAGGGAAAGATTGGTTTGCACTACTAGAGACACCTCAGTGAAAGAGTAGCTACAACAAGAGATTCATCATCCTCCTCGGAGGAACCCATCACGGGAAGGAGCAACGCTCAACTCTAGTTCATTCTTCTCTACCTCAAATGGAAAAGGGGGAAAGCTATTTATAGTTTTAGTACAAAGGGGGGGAGTAAGGTGGGGGTCCGGCCTGGAGGCCAGCGGTGTCTGGAGGAGGCCCGGCCTGGGAGCCGGCCTAGGCCGGCCTGGAGGCCGGCAGCGTCTGGAGGGGGACCGGCCTGGGGGCCGGCCTGGGCCGGCCTGGAGGCCGGCAGCGTCGGGAGGGTGCCCGGCCTGGGAGCCGGCCTAGGCCGGCCTGGAGGCCGGCAGCGTCTGGAGGAGGCCCGGCCTGGGAGCCGGCCTAGGCCGGCCTGGGGGCCGGCTGGCTCCTGCCTTGTGCTTTTGCCTTGACGCTTCCTCCTCCTCATCCACGCGCACGCCTTGGATGAAATTAACTCTTGGGCTTCCTCGGCACCTCCCATCGGCTTCGTATCCATCGTGTCAAACCTAGCAATGCAAAGGGGCGGATGCTCAAGTAGCATACCATTCCAAAGGGTAGGAAATGAGATCTCGAAGAGGAAGGAGTTCACCTTTGATGCCCTTGGTGACTTGGCATGTGTCGGGTGGCTTGTCATGGTGATGGACGTGGGTTGGGCTACATCAATCGTTGTGTCGAGTTGCTGGTCTTAGTGTCTAGTCCCTTAGAGTTTTCGAGTTCGAATCACATTTAGTCATCGCTGCTGCCGCACCATCTTCCACGCTTGCAGATCACCGCCTTCCATCCACCAGTACTTCCGCCGCCACTACCAACATCCACCACTACTCTCCGCCGCCAAACTCCCTCCACAGCTACTCCATCACACCACCGCCTCGCCGCTATACCCTCTCGCCGCCACATCCGTTGTTGTGCCGCCATACCAAGTAGGGTTAGGGTTTTGGAGATTCGTTTTCAGTTTGTTTCCTTATCCGCCAAGTATACCCTAACGAGGTAGAGTTCATCTCGGTTAATCCTTGCTCGCGTAGCCCCACCCATCCGCAAAAAAAAAAAAAAATCAAAAACAAATTTCGCACGCTTTTCAGAGCACTTTTGGAAAAAAATTTGAGCCTACCCTCGTTTTTCAGTGCGGGGATTCTTTTGAGACAGTTGCCATCATAGTGATATTTTTGCGACTTTTCGCGTTTTCAGCGCGTTGAACGCTTCGCAAAGCATACCATCTCGCTCTCGTGCATATTGTTGTGGGTATCTTACTCACGTATCCGTTACTTTTCTGTGATCATCACTTATATCTTGCTGTTACGAGCTATCCTTTTGTGCTTGTTGTTGCCACGCCTTGACTTTGTTGGTGATATCGGCTCGCGTCTCTAGTACGGTCTAGCCTAGGACCAGCACAGTACCATCTTTGAGCGTTGCTTCAACTTGCATTCCTGATTTGATTATTGCTAATCCACTATATTGAAGCCTTCCAACAGCTCCACATACTTTCTACTACGTGCATTGTACCTCGCCTAGTAATCGCTTTGTCCAATCATCGGAGTACTAATCTTTGTGGTCGCCGTGACGCTCTCCTGCTTGGTAAGACACTTGTAAGAGCCTTATATTTTGCTTGACGGATTGCGTATTTTCCACCACATCCTAGTAGTTGATAGGAACATATACTTGTATTTGTTTCTTGTTTTCTACTAATCATGTCAGGGGACGAGAAGGCCGAGATGACCAACAAGGAGATGCAGGAGCACTTTGAGAAGATGGTTACGGACCATGCTTTGGACACTGAGGATCGGATCCGTGGTGCTATGGACAAGATCGATGGCTTGGAGGTTGCTTTCAACGCGAAGTTCGACGATGTCAACACCACCTTGGCTGGCCTGTCCAGCAAGTTTGATCGCTTGTTGGGACAATTACAGCCACCACGCATACCGCCTCCCGTGCTGCAAGGCAACACCGTTCCACGGGCAGGTCGTGTACTTCAGGAGGATCCACAAGGTTCGGTTGCGTCGGCTGCTGCTCATGTCGCCAATCCTGGTGAGCATGGCGACGGATACGCGGCTGACGCCGACTATCCACCGGGTCGTCCACATGTACATCCACGCAACCTTGCACACCGGCAGCAAGCGCAGGTACGCGAAGATGAACATGTTGCTAAACTGAAATTAGTTATTCCACCTTTTGAGGGTAGATATAATCCTGATGCTTATCTTACATGGGAACTAGAAGTGGAACAACGTTTTGCATGTTTACAGTATCCCGAGGATAGACGTGTTTGTGCTGCCACTTGTGAATTCACTGGTTTTGCTTCCGTTTGGTGGTCTGAATATTGTAGATTAAATCATGATAATATTCCTAATACTTGGGATAATTTAAAACGTGCTATGCGTACTCGTTTTGTACCTCCTTATTATCAGCGTGAAATGTTACAAAAACTCACCCGTCTACAACAAGGTAAAAAATCTGTAGAAGAGTATTATCAAGAATTGCAAACTGGTTTGATTCGTTGTGGTGTTATTGAGGATAATGAAGCTATGTTTGCACGCTTTTTGGGTGGGTTGAATAGGGATATTCAAACAATTCTTGAATATAAGGAGTACAATACGATCACCCGTTTATTTCATCTTGCTTGCAAAGCTGAACGTGAAGTGCAGGATCGTCAACCGCGGACAAGGCCTAATTTTTCTGCAGGTCGTACGTCTTCATGGACGCCACGCCAACCGGATGCCAGCTCCCGTGGTTCTGCACCTCCTCCTTCGACCAACAAGTCTAGCATGCCACCATCACGCACACCAGCACCGAGTCCTCCATCAACATCTAATGGGCCAGCTCGGAGTTCGGTGTCCACGGGAAGAACAAGGGATGTGCAATGCCGCCGTTGTTGGGGATATGGTCACATCGAGAGAGAGTGCAAGACACAGCGTGTCATGATCGTGCGCGAAGATGGAGAGTATGATTCTGCAAGTGATTATGATGAAGAGACTCTCGC
Organism: Puccinellia tenuiflora; assembly: GCA_012064385.1. Classification (NCBI taxonomy): domain Eukaryota; kingdom Viridiplantae; phylum Streptophyta; class Magnoliopsida; order Poales; family Poaceae; genus Puccinellia; species Puccinellia tenuiflora. Next base: position 2,841,545 of record QRDG01000356.1, read on the forward strand.
GCTTATTTCTGCACAACAAGAAGATAATGAAGATTCGGAGCAGGACATAGAGGTCATGGGTGCTGAGGATGCTGATAATTATAGGAGCTTGGTTGCACATCGCGCTTTGAGTGTGCAGCTTAGTCAAGAACAGAATCAACGCCACAACTTGTTTCACACACGCGGTGTTGTGAAGGACCGTGCTATTCGAATCATCATTGATGGTGGAAGCTGCAATAATTTAGCAAGCATTGAGATGGTGGAGAAGCTTTCTCTCCCTACACGGCAGCACCCCCACCCATACCATATTCAATGGTTCGACAACACAGGTAGACTAAAGGTAACACGAACTACACGTGTGCATTTTTCTATTGGGACATATTCTGATTTTGTTGATTGTGATGTTGTACCCATGCAAGCTTGTTCGTTGTTACTTGGTAGACCATGGCAATATGATAAAGAATCTGTGCATAATGGTAGAACTAATCATTACACTCTTATGCATGATGGAAAGAAAATTGGTCTTAAACCTATGACTCCTGAACATATTTTGAAAGATGATCTTGCTAGAGCTAGTAGAGCAAAAAATTAGGAGAAACAAAAGAGTGAAAACCAGATTGTTGCTAATGAAGTGATGCCACATAAGAATACTACTAAATCTGGTTCCAAATTACCTAATGAAATTCGTTTGAAGCATCCAACTTTACTTGCTACCAAATCTGATATTTCTGACTTGGATGTGAATACTTCTGTTTGTTATGCAATCATATGCAAAGAGGTCCTGTTTTCTTTTGAGGATATGCCTTCCTCTTTGCCACCCGCTGTTGCTAACATTTTGCAGGAGTATGCGGACGTTTTTCCCAAGGAGATGCCACCGGGGCTGCCACCTATTCGAGGAATAGAGCACCAAATTGATCTCATACCGGGTGCTTCGCTTCCAAACCGTGCAGCCTACCGTACCAACCCTGAGGAGACGAAAGAGATTGAACGACAAATTCAAGAACTACTCGACAAAGGTTATGTTCGTGAGTCTCTTAGTCCATGTGCTGTTCCTATTCTTTTGGTGCCAAAGAAAGATGGTTCTTCTCGCATGTGTACTGATTGTAGGGCTATTAATAATATCACAATTCGTTATAGACACCCTATACCATGTTTGGATGATATGCTTGATGAATTGAGTGGCTCTACCATGTTCTCTAAAGTTGATTTGCGTAGTGGTTACCACCAAATTCGTATGAAATTAGGAGATGAATGGAAAACAGCATTCAAAACAAAATTTGGTCTCTATGAGTGGTTAGTGATGCCTTTTGGTTTAACTAATGCTCCTAGTACTTTCATGAGATTAATGCATGAAGTTTTGCGTGCTTTCATTGGACGTTTTGTGGTGGTTTACTTTGATGATATATTGATTTACAGCAAATCTTTAGAGGATCATGTGTCTCATTTGCGTGCTGTTTTTGATGCTTTGCGTGCTGCACGTTTATTTGGTAACCTTGAGAAGTGCACCTTTTGCACCGATCGAGTTGTGTTTCTTGGCTATGTTGTTACCGCGCAGGGCATTGAAGTGGATCCCACAAAGATTGAGGCGATTTTGAGTTGGCCGACTCCACTAACGGTCACCCAAGTGAGGAGTTTCCTTGGCCTCGCTGGGTTCTACCGGCGTTTTGTCAAAGACTTTGGGTCTATTGCAGCGCCGCTGAATGAGCTAACAAAGAAGGACGTGCCCTTTGTTTGGGGCGATGCACAACAGGAGGCTTTCATGCTATTGAAAGATAAGTTAACACATGCTCCTTTGCTCCAACTTCCTGATTTTAATAAGACTTTTGAGCTTGAATGTGATGCTAGTGGAATTGGGTTGGGAGGTGTGTTATTACAAGATGGAAAACCTGTTGCATATTTTAGTGAAAAATTGAGTGGGCCTAGTCTGAACTATTCTACTTATGATAAGGAATTATATGCTCTTGTTCGGACTTTAGAAACTTGGCAACATTATTTATGGCCTAAAGAATTTGTTATACATTCTGATCATGAATCTTTGAAGCATATTCATAGTCAAGCAAAACTGAACCGTCGTCATGCTAAGTGGGTTGAATTTATTGAGACTTTTCCTTATGTCATTAAACACAAAAAGGGTAAAGACAATGTTATTGTTGATGCTTTATCACGACGCTATACTATGTTGTCTCAGCTTGACTTCAAAATTTTTGGATTGGAAACCATTAAAGAACAATATATACATGATGTTGATTTCAAAGATGTGTTGCAGAATTGTAAAGAAGGGAGAACTTGGAACAAATTCGTCCTCAATGATGGATTTGTGTTCCGCGCTAACAAACTTTGCATCCCAGATAGTTCCGTTCGTCTTTTGTTGTTGCAGGAAGCGCATGGAGGAGGATTGATGGGACATTTTGGTGTGAAGAAGACGGAGGACGTCCTTGCTGCACACTTCTTTTGGCCACGAATGCGTCGGGATGTTGAGAGATTTGTTGGTCGCTGCACTACATGTCAAAGAGCTAAGTCACGTCTTAATCCACATGGTTTATATATGCCTCTTCCTGTTCCTAGTGTGCCTTGGGAGGATATTTCTATGGACTTTGTTTTGGGATTACCTCGCACACAGAAGGGGAGGGATAGTATTTTTGTTGTTGTGGATAGATTTTCGAAAATGGCACACTTTATTCCCTGTCACAAAACTGATGATGCTACACATGTTGCTGATTTGTTCTTTCGTGAAATTGTTCGCTTGCATGGTGTGCCAAATACTATAGTTTCAGATCGTGACACTAAATTTCTTAGCCATTTTTGGAGATGCTTATGGGCAAAGTTGGGAACTAAGTTGCTGTTTAGTACTACATGTCATCCCCAAACTGATGGACAAACTGAAGTGGTTAATAGAACTTTGTCTACTATGCTAAGGGCTGTGTTAAAACAGAATTTAAAAAAGTGGGAAGAATGCTTACCTCATATCGAATTTGCTTATAATCGTTCAATGCATTCTACTACTAAAATGTGCCCTTTTGAAGTTGTGTATGGTTTTATTCCTCGTGCACCTATTGATTTATTGCCGCTTCCATCCTCGGTGCCAAATGGTCTAGATGCTACACAACGTGCTGATTTGGTGTTAAAGTTGCATGCCACTGTTAAAGAAAATATTGAACGCATGAATGCAAAATATAAAATGTATGGGGATAAGGGGAGAAAGAAAATTGTGTTTGAACCTGGAGATCTTGTATGGTTACATTTGCGCAAAGACCGTTTTCCTGATTTGCGCAAGTCCAAGTTAATGCCACGGGCTGATGGTCCTTTTAAGGTGTTAGAGAAAATAAATGATAATGCATACAAACTTGAGTTGCCTGCAGATTTTGGGGTTAGTCCCACATTTAACATTGCAGATTTGAAGCCATACTTGGGAGAGAATGATGAGATGGCGTCGAGGACGACTTCAATTCAAGAAGGGGAGGATGATGAGGACATCCCTACTGTAGATGCAACCGCAGCTACTACACCATCTCCATTACAAGGACCTATCACTAGAGCTCGTGCACGACAACTTAATCAACAGGTACTTTCGTTTTTACAAGCTACTCCTAATATACATGAGAATATGATGCTGCCTAAATTAGATGTATTTGTCTCTCTTAGGAATGATGGACCAAGCATGGATGCGAGGGACAAGCTATGGAGCATGTACATGCAAGGAGATGGCAGCAGGAGTGCTCATGATGGAGATGATTATACCACCAATGGAGAAATATGATGATTGAAGACTTGGACGAAATATTCATGCCTATACTTCATATTTTCGTCCATAGTCCCATATGGTGCTGCGCCACCTTTATTTATGGGCCAGGGCCCATGTAAATTCGAGTCAGACTTTTTAGTGCGTTTTTAGAGTCCGTATGGAGGAAGTAAAGTCCACTTAGGGTTGGATTCGGCCACCATCCCTTGGTTGGCCGAAATCCCTTTCTCTCCTCCTTATATACCCCCCTTAGGTCATCGTTTAGACTTGGATTTTGTTTAGTTAAAAAGAACTCAGCTTTTGCTAGTCTTCGCCATAGGCACGAGTGTCGGCTAGACCTCCTGTACTACGCACTTGCAAGATCCCACCTTCATCAATAAAGTTCATCTTCCATCCGCAATTCTTGATTGCATTATTGGTTCTTACTTATTTCTCGATTGCAGGAAGAACTAGATCTTTTAGATCAGGCCGATCATGCTTTCGCAGGATTGGTAACTCCCGGAGATTGGTTTAGCGATTGCATTGGCGCTGCGTACGTGTGCGTAGAAGTCGGATCGCCAAGGTCAAACTCCACCAAAATTGACTTATCACATCTCATCGAAAGATCGGACTACCTTTGCCCTATCAATCACGTAAGGAGAAAGCATTGGAGTGGTATAGGCTTCTTGATGAGGACATCCCTAGTACATTTGTTATTCCTCCTATTGATGATGATGTTGCTGTTCAAGAGAAACAAGATGAAGTGAGGATTGGTCCAATGACTAGATCAAGAACCAAACTAATAGAACAGCAGGTGAACTCACTCCTATTAAATTATGATGTTTGTTCTTATGAGAATTTTATACTACCTAAATCCCTGCATTTATGTATGATTCAGGTTATTGATAACACAAGCATTATTGGAGGCAAGGAGCATGAAGCCATGGAGCCAAGCCTGGGAGAACACAAGGAGAGAGTTGATCATGGCAGCACAAGCAAGAAGGAGAAGCCAGGAGCTGAATTGGTTGGAGTTGGAAGCGACGATGTCACATTTTATTGCATGCCACAAGAGCGACGATGCGTCGCACATTGCTAATCTGTTTTTCAGGGACATAGTGAGATTACATGGAGTACCCAAGACTATTGTTTCTGATCGTGATGTCAAGTTCATGAGTTATTTCTGGAAGACACTATGGGGGAAGCTGGGTACAAAGCTGCTGTTTTCTACTACTTGTCACCCCCAAACTGATGGACAAACGGAGGTGGTGAATCGCACATTATCCACATTGCTGCGAGCCATGATTAAAAAGAATCTGCGGGAGTGGGAAGAGTGTTTGCCTCATGTTGAGTTTGCATACAACAGGGCTGTACATTCTACTACTCAGCTATGCCCGTTTGAGGTGGTGTATGGTTTCAAGCCCATAACACCACTTGATTTATTGCCACTTCCTGTACAAGAGAGAATTAATATGGAGGCTTCAAAACGAGCTGATTATGTGAGGAAGATCCATGAGAAGACCAAGGAAGCAATTGAGAAGACAGGAAGACATGTTGCTGCGAGGATTAACAAGAAGAGGAAGGAGGTACTTTTTCGGCCAGGTGATTTGGTGTGGGTACATTTTCGTAAGGACAGATTTCCTACATTGCGCAAGTCCAAGTTGATGCCACGAGGTGCTGGCCCCTATAAAGTGCTTCAAAAGATTAATGACAATGCATACAAGATTGATCTTCCTAGTGATGAGTTTGGTGTGAGTAATTCGTTCAATGTTGCTGATCTATCACCATACCATGGAGAGGACCTTGATGCGTCGAGGTCGACGCCTTTTCAAGGGGGGGAGGATGATGAGGACATCCCTAGTACATTTGTTATTCCTCCTATTGATGATGATGTTGCTGTTCAAGAGAAACAAGATGAAGTGAGGATTGGTCCAGTGACTAGATCAAGAACCAAACTAATAGAACAGCAGGTGAACTCACTCCTATTAAATTATGATGTTTGTTCTTATGAGAATTTTATACTACCTAAATCCCTGCATTTATGTATGATTCAGGTTATTGATAACACAAGCATTATTGGAGGCAAGGAGCATGAAGCCATGGAGCCAAGCCTGGGAGAACACAAGGAGAGAGTTGATCATGGCAGCACAAGCAAGAAGGAGAAGCCAGGAGCTGAATTGGTTGGAGTTGGAAGCGCTGAGGACATGTCCTATGGTGCACCAGCCCACAATTAATTGTGCTGCGTTTTATATGTTATTGGGGCCACCAAGGACATGTCCTAGGTCCTCCCACACGTGTGGAATAAGGGCCTGTGTGCTCAAGTGGCCGAATCCCTCTATGGGTCGGTTTGTACCCCTTAGGTTGAGTCCAAACATGAGTTGGTTCGAGTCCTAGTCAGGATAGGGGCTGGTGTTTGCGCAACCCTAGTTGTGGCCGCACCCCCCCTCTCATATATACCTCTTCACCTGCGTGAGAGAGGTTTAGACTACCTTTACTCATAAACCCTAGAACTCCATTGTTGATTGCTGAAGCATTCATCTGGAATTGATATTCTGCAAGTTTTGCGTGTTATCTGCTATTCCACTGGGAATTAGTTGATACAGGACCACTAGTAGTCAGTGGCTGCTCGTGCAAGTGTGTGGATTTACGAATATCCAAGGGATTGGTTGCTGCTGCAATTGGCATCAGGAATTAGCCGGAGAGTTCGTGGAGAGACACAATTTATCAGATCCCTGTTATCGTGTGAGTTCATCGAGAAGATCGGGAAACCCCTTATCACTTCTAGACAATTCTCACTTGTTGGATTGGAAGGAGCTTGTGTCTCTCTTTTATTCTAAATTTTATCCTCTTCATGAAATTCATCGAGATAGAAATTACATCTACAATTTTTGGCCACATGACGGAGAGAGCATTGCTCAAGCTTGGGGAGATTGAAATCATTAATGCTTAAATGTCCTAACCATGATCTTTCCAAGGATATTATTGTTAACAATTTTTATGCAAGGCTATCTCGTCATGATAAGGAAATACTTGATGCTACTTCTATGGGTCCTTTTACAAGTAAGAAGATTGATGTTAAATGGGATCTTATTGAAAAGATTCAACAAAACAGTGAAGATTGGGAGATCGACAAAGGTAAAGAGTCAGGTATAAATTATGAGTATGATTGCATTAAGTCTTTTGTTGAAACTGATAGTTTTAATAAGCTTAGTGCTAAGTTTGGACTTGACTCTCATATAGTTGTTGATATCTATAAATCTTTTGCTTCTCATATAAATATTCCTAAAGAGAAATGGTCTAAGCATCATGAACCTTTCAAAGACATTTGCAAACAAAATGAAATTGTTAATGATGATTGCAATAGACATGATCCAATCTCTACAAATAATGTTCCATATAATCATGTTAATTTTTGTGGAGTGCATAGACCTTGTGAAACCACTCGGGTTGAAGAAGAATATTGTAAGCAACATAAGCATGAAAGAACTAGCAAATGGCTTAAGGATTTATGTAAATTTGCTAGAGAATTAAATGACCTCTATACTTTTATGTGTGAACTTTGCAATGAAGAAGGTCATTTTAATTTCCAATGCTCGTACTTTAATGATAGAATTATTAGCCAGTTTTGTGATAACATGATCACCTCTAGTCTTTAGGATGAGCTTAAATTATTTTTGGGGTGTGAAGAGTTATCAGAAAAAACTTCTTGGTTAGATAGTAGTACTTTTCGGAAAAGTAGCATTCTCAAGGGAGCTTATCATTATTGTGTTGTGAATTGCCGTGACAATGCTTACATTGCAAAAATTAGAAAGAATATCACTTCACCAAAGTATAAAAGGACATATGTTTCTTATGTTGCCAATAATGAAAGGGAGAGATTCTCCCGAGTTTCTCCTGTCTTTTCTAATAATGAATCAGATTATGTGGAGAAGCTCCCTTTCCAACCACTCCCTCCTAAGGTGATGAGGACATCCCTAGTCCTTTACCATTTTCTTCTATCGACGATGTTGCTGCTCAAGACAAGCCCAATGAAGTGAGGATTGGACCAATGACAAGAGCTCGTGCCAAGCTACTTGGACAACAGGTGAACTCACTCTTAATTGAATATAATGTTTGTGATGTTGAGAACTTTATACTGCCTAAGTCTATGCATCTGTGTATGATCAGGGTTGTTGATAACACAAGCATTGGAGGAGGACCCGAGGAGCAGCAAGAATCGGAGCACAACGACACCTATGGCGCGAGGGAGGAGCGGGAGGAATGCGCAAAGGAGGAAGAAGAAGAACTGGCAGCCCGGCCTGAGGCCGGCCTCAGCCCGGCCAGGCCGGCCAGGCACCCGAAGGCCCCGGCCTCAGAGGCGCAGGAAGGCCGGCCCAAGCCCGGCCTAGGCCGGCCAGGTGGCCGAAGCATCCGGCCTCCGCCCGGCCTCAGGCCGGCCTCAGACGAGTTTAGGCCGGCCATGTACCCGAGCCGGCCGGCCTCAGCCCGGCCAGGCCGGCTAGGCATGTCATGCGAATCCTGGCCCGGCCTTGCCCCGGCCTAAGCCCGGCCTGGACCCGGCCTGCGTGCCAGATTTCGGCCGAACCCACTTTTGGGTCGGTTTGTACCCGTTCGAGTCAGAACCAAGTTAGGTTTTCCGTGTTAGTTCGGTTTGGCCTCCTATATAAGGATAGGGGCGGCTGTAGTAGAGGGGTTAGACCACGTTTTTGATTAAACCCTAGATTGGATTGCTACAAGCATTCATCTTTTGCCGTGTTCCTCTTTGTTGCGATCAGGAATACAACCCCTCCACTTTGTTTCGATCTGGAGGTTCTTGCTACCAAAGTTAGAGTGTGATCTGTTGTTCCATTGGGAATTAGTAGATCGCAGAAACCGCTTCGTGGCCGGCGGCTACGTTGCATCGGTGTTGATGTAGGGCTAGGCCCGATCTTCACGGATTTGAGGGGGGAAACGGGGAGAACACGAAGAACACGAGGGGAAACGAGGGAGATTCGTGGGCAAAACACAAGGATAACTAGCAAATCCTGCTAAGAACTCCACCCAACAACAAACCCTCAAAAAGGTAGCCTTTGGATCGAAGAATCAAAGCCAAACTTACTCTTGTTGAAACCGATTGCTCTTACCGGCCGGTCCACCGAACCAATAGAATCACCGCAGTGAAAGATTGGTTTGCACTACTAGAGACACCGCAGTGAAAGAGTAGCAACAACAAGATCTACCTCAACGAGGCACCCTAGCTACGAGGGAGGAGGAGCATAGCTCACACAAGTCTCAGATTCAGTCTACCCTCGAAATGGGGAAAGTGGAAAGCTATTTATAGTCTATTACAAAACGGGGCAGGAAAGGTGGGGAACCGGCCTGGGGGCCGGCCTGGGCCGGCCTGGAGGCCGGCGGTCTCGGGTGGGTGACCGGCCTGGGGGCCGGCCTAGGCCGGCCTGGAGGCCGGCCGGCTCAGGTGGGTGACCGGCCTGGGGGCCGGCCTAGGCCGGCCTGGAGGCCGGCTGGGAGGCCGGCGCGGGGGCCGGCGGCGTCGGGGTGTGGCCCGGCCTGGGGGCCGGCCTGGGCCGGTATGGAGGCCGGTGGCTTCTGGTGGGTGCCCGGCCTGGAGGCCGGCCTGGGCCGGTTGGGAGGCCGGTCGCCTCGGGTTGGGGCCCGGCCTTGGAGCCGGCCTAGGCCGGCTGGGAGGCCGGCCACCCTGTCTTCGCATCTTCCCTCCTCTTCTTGTCCATCTTCTTGGATCTCCTCTTGTCCATCTTCTCCATCATCTTGGACCTTCTCTTGGTCATCTCCTTGACTCCATTGTGGGTCATCATCCGGGTGGATCCTGAGTATGCATAAGGTACCGGCATGAAGTAGCAAGCCATTCAAAGGAAGGTCGAGATCACACATCGAGAGGAGCGAGGTCACCTTTTCATGAAGAGCCTTGACTCTTGATCTTGTCATTGGGCCATTTGGCATGGTGTCCATGGTGTTGTCCACATGTGGGGCTACATCATCTCCCCCCCCTTCGGAAAGAGTCGTCTTCGACTCGTCATCCTCTTGAACGCTTGCATCTCCGTGGAAAGGGGATAGGTCGGCGACGTTGAACGTGTCATGCACCAAGTACTTTGAGGTTGGTATGTCGATCTTGTATGCGTTGTCGTTGATGCGCTTGAGCACTCTGAAAGGTCCGTCACCGCGAGGAGCAAGCTTGGATTTTCTTTCATCCGGAAAACGGTCCTTGCGGAGGTGTAGCCACACAAGGTCTCCTTCTTCGAATACCATGGGCCTCTTCAACTTGTTGATCTTGGTGGCTTGGCGCTTTGTGTGCTCCTCTAGAGTTGCTCGTGTTGACTCATGTAATGTCTTCATGTAGTCGGCTCTTTTGTCGACGTCCATGTCGGTGCGCTCGTGTAGAGGAAGTGGTAGGATGTCTAGGGCGGTGTTGGGGTTGAACCCATAGACAACCTCAAACGGGCTTCGCTTGGTCGCACGGTGGGAGGCACGGTTGTAGGCGAACTCGGCGTGCGGTATGCATTCCTCCCAACCCTTGATGTTTGGCTTGATTAATGCGCGAAGGAGAGTTGATAAGCTTCGATTCACCACCTCGGTTTGGCCGTCGGTTTGTGGGTGGTAAGCGGTGGAGAAGAGGAGCTTGACTCCTAGCTTTGCCATCAATGCCTTCCAAAAGTAGCTTGTGAACTTGACATCGCGGTCCGAAACAATGGTCTTCGGCACTCCATGTAGACGAACGATTTCCCTAAAGAACAAAGTTGCAATGTGTGAAGCATCGTTGGTCTTATTGCAAGGAATAAAGTGTGCCATTTTAGAGAAGCGATCGACAACAACAAATATTGAATCTTTGCCATTCTTTGTGCGAGGTAATCCTAAGACGAAATCCATGCTAATGTCGGACCAAGGTGTGTGTGGTATTGGTAAAGGCATATAAAGGCCATGAGAGTTCAACGTGGACTTAGCTTTGAGGCAAGTTGGGCAATGGCGCACCAAGCGCTCCACATCACGCGTCATCCGTGGCCAAAAGTAGTGTGTAGATAGCATGGCGAGTGTCTTGTCACGTCCAAAGTGTCCCATGAGTCCTCCACTATGTGATTCCTGTAGAAGTAACAAACGGAGCGAGGACTCGGGAATGCATAGTTTGTTAGCCTTAAACAAGAAACCCTTGTGCAAGTAGAAATCATCGCAACCTTTGTCAATTGTGCACTTGGTAAAGATAGGACCAAAGAAAGAATCGGAAGCATAGAGTTCTTTAAGGTCATCAAGACCCAAAACATTGATTTCAAGTTGGGTGAGTAAGATCATCTTGCGGGAAAGAGCATCCGCAACGATATTGTCCTTGCCTTTTTTGTACTTCACCACATAGGGACTCGATGAATTCAACCCATTTGGCATGCCTTTTGTTCAAATTGGCTTGGGTTTTCAAATATTTCAAAGATTCATGATCGGAGTGGATAACAAACTCTTTGGGCCAAAGGTAGTGTTGCCACACTTCCAAAACACGTACTAAGGCATAGAGTTCCTTGTCGTAGATTGGGTAGTTTAGGCGAGCACCATCAAGTTTTTCGCTATAATAGGCAACGGGACGGCCACATTGCATGAGGACGCCACCGATGCCAAGGCCACTAGCGTCACACTCAAGTTCGAAAGTTTTGGAGAAATCCGGCAAAGCAAGTAAAGGAGCTTCGGTCAATCTCTTCTTGAGTTCATTGAAAGCCGATTCTTGAGCATTGCCCCAAATGAAGGGTACATTCTTTTTGGTAAGCTCATTCAAGGGGCAAGCAATTGTGCTAAAATCTTTCACAAAGCGACGATAAAACCCAAACAAACCAAGAGCGCTACGAAGTTGAGCAAGGTTAGTTGGCGGTGGCCAATTTGTGATTGCCTCAATCTTAGAAGTGTCAACTTTAATTCCTTTTGAAGAAACTACATAACCCAAAAACACAAGCTTGTCGGTGCAAAAGGTGCATTTCTTGAGGTTGGCAAAGAGGGAAGCATTACGAAGGGCCAACAAAACTTGCTTCACATGGTCGACATGTTCATGCAAGGATTTGCTATACACAAGGATATCATCAAAGTAGACCACCACAAACTTGCCAATGAAAGTGCGCAAGACGTGATTCATAAGACACATAAATGTTGAAGGAGCATTTGAAAGACCAAAGGGCATGACAAGCCACTCATAAAGACCAAGTTTTGTTTTAAATGCGGTTTTCCATTCATCTCCTTCATGCATACGGATTTGGTGATAGCCACTTTTCAAATCAATTTTGGAGAAGATAGTGGCACCACTAAGCTCATCTAGCATGTCATCAAGTCGTAGGATAGGATGTCGATACCTCACTGTGATATTGTTGATGGGACGGCAATCCATGCACATTCGTAGTGTGTCGTCTTGCTTGGGGACGAGGATGACCGGAACGGCGCACGGACTCAAGCTTTCACGAACATGTCCCTTGGCGAGGAGTTCTTGAATTTGGCGCTCGATCTCCTTTGTCTCCTCGGGGTTGGTGCGGTATGGCGCTCTATTGGGTAGAGGGGCGCCGGGAATGAGATCGATGCGATGTTCGATGCCACGTAGGGGAGGAAGTCCTTGAGGTAGCTCATCCGGAAAGACATCTTTGAATTCCTGCAAGATAGACAACATAGACGGAGGAACTTGGGTTAAGTCGTTAGTGTCTTTGCCATCTCCTTTGCATAAGAGCACGAAGTGGAAAGTGGATGGGTTTGCTCTCACTTCCCTCATCTCACTTTTGGTGGCTAACAAGACTACGCCGGGACTCACTCTTTTCCCTTTCTCACTCACATTTGGCTTGTGGCTCTCACTCACGTGAATGTGGTTCGCTCTCTCACCACTCAACTCACTAGAGGATTGTTTATCTTGCGCTCATACAATTGTCTTGGCATTGTCGGCGATGATTTGGCTCGGAGTCATTGGGCGGAGCACTAGGATCTTATTGTTCCATTTGAAGCTATAGTAGTTGGTGTGCCCATCATGAGTAGCGGCCTTGTCAAATTGCCAAGGGCGGCCAAGAAGTAAGTGGCAAACCGACATGGGTACCACATCACAATCCACCGTGTCCTCGTAAGATCCAATCTTGAAGGATACTTGAACCGTGTGTTGGATCTTCACGGTGCCGGAGTCACTAAGCCATTGCACATGGTAAGGATTGGGGTGCTTCTTGTACGTCAAGTTGAGTTTCTCACATAGCTCCTTGCTTGCCAAGTTGTGACAACTCCCACCATCAATGATTACCTTGATTGATTTGCCGTTGATGCCGGCCTTGGTTTGGAACAAGTTGCACCTTTGAGCGTCATCACCTTGGTTGATTGTAGTCAAGACTCGAGTGACAACTAGAGTGGGGTTGGGGTCACCATCACAATAGATGTAGTCATCGTCGTCATCCAAGCTTTGCATCGTGGCCACCTTGTTCAATGCGTGGTACTCATCTTCACTCATAGACTCATAGTCTCCATTTTCATTGACGATCATCACCTTCTTGTTGGTGCACTCAAATGACTTGTGCCCTTGACCTCCACACTTGTAGCAAGTGATATATGACTTGGTGGCTTGGGGTGAGGGCGACGTCTTCTTGGAGGTTGTAGTTGTTTGCGGTGTAGGACTCTTGATATTGCCTTGAGCTTGGACTGGAGTGATGGGTTGTGTTGATGAAGAAGCTCTAGTGGTGAAGAAGGACTTGGCCTTGACATACTTGAGTTCTTCGGCGACTTGGCGCTCGGCCTTCATGGCTTGATGAACTAGCTCAACAAGGTTCTCATAAGGTTGGAATTCCACTATCTTCTTGATGGGGTACGTGAGGCCGTTCAAGAAGCGTGCCATTGATTGTTCCTCGGACTCTACAATGTGTGCACGGGAGAGAGTGGACTCCATCTCCTTGTAGTACTCGTCGACCGACTTGAGACCTTGCTTGAGTTCTTGTAGCTTCTTGTACAAATCTCGTGCATAATGATGTGGTACAAAGCGCTTGTGCATTTCTTTCTTCATGTCATTCCATGTGTCGATTGGGTCTTCAAAGGATGCTTGGAGTTGTTCCCACCATAGTTGCGCATAGCCTTCGAACTCGAGGGATGCGAGGTCAACTCGTTTGTCTTGCGGCACCTTGTAAACTCGAAATAGCTTGGAGACCTTGGATTCCCATGCCATGTAGTCTTCCGGGTCGTTGGTGCCATGGAACTTAGGGATAACGAGCTTGGGAGGATTGAAGCGGTTCTTGTGATCATCCTCATCATCATCATCATGGTGGCGATGGCGTTCTCGGTGACGATGCCTTGGGTGGTGGTGTGGAACATAATCCTCGTCATCTTCAATATCAACATGATTGTCGGCCAATGGCACTCGGCGGGCTCGATGTGGAGGTAGATCATGACGATGATGTCGATTGTCCTCATGGCGGTGTGGGGGATCCAAGTTAACATTTGGAATTGGAATTTCTTGTCGGTGGCGATCTTGATGTTGGTGATGGTGTACGATCGCGTGGGGGTGCGGCTCTTCTTGACGATGTTGGTCTTGGTGTTGTTGAGGATCCATGTTCGCTTGTGATTAGGCATCTCTTGGCGATGGCGATGCCCTTGATCATTCTCACTCCGTGCGTGGCTTCTTGCGGTGGAGTGGCGAGAGCTTCGTGAACGTGACCTTGAAGAGCGACTATGATCTCGCTCGAGGAGCTTGCTCATGGAATCTTGGATTTGAGCGAAGCGCTCATTGTTTTCATGTTGAGCGGCTTGATGGCGCTCCTCATAGCGACGTAAGTTGTCGTCGATGTACCTCCTAAGGGACTCCGCTTGTTTGCCGAAGTCGGCGTCTTGTTCTTCCCTAGCCATGATAAGCAAACACAAGTGATATGTGGAATATGTGGTGGCTAAAAACCGCTCTTACCTTTGGTTGATAGTATTGGACAAGTGGACTCGCCTTCCGAGACGACGGTGACACAAGAGTAAGAGTGTTTGATTAGCAATCCAAAAGCGACTCACACACACACTTATGAGGAGCTTAGGTAAGGCAAAGTGGCAAGAAATCGAAACGAAACAAACGAAAAGGCTATTGCAAAAAGTGGAGGATAACCACAACGATCAAGAAGCAAAAGATGCTTACCACACAATCCGAGAAACAAAGAAGACTCACACGTGGAGACAAACGTGGATGGTGCGACTATATGGAGGAGCAACTTTGACCTAACGAAGACTATGCTCGTGCCGCACCACCTCTCGAAGGACAACTAGCTCAAGTGTATGGGAAGGAGCACCCGATTTGCACAAGTGTACCCATTTCTCTATTGGTAATTGGAGCTTGAGGATGACTAGGATCACGGCTCGGCTTTTCTCTCTTTTTTTTTTTGAATCTTTTCTATTTCTCTTTTGCTTTATGCTTTTTGCCCGAGCCGAGTCCGCTACAACTAGATGCTCACAAGATTATGATATGGTCACTTGGTGATGTAGGGCTAGGCCCGATCTTCACGGATTTGAGGGGGGAAACGGGGATGAACACGAAGAACACGAGGGGGAACGAGGGAGATTCGTGGGCAAAACACAAGGATAACTAGCAAATCCTGCTAAGAACTCCACCCAACAACAAACCCTCAAAAAGGTAGCCTTGGATCGAAGAATCAAAGCCAAACTTACTCTTGTTGAAACCGATTGCTCTTACCGGCCGGTCCACCGATCCAATAGAATCACCGCAGTGAAAGATTGGTTTGCACTACTAGAGACACCGCAGTGAAAGAGTAGCCAACAACAAGATCTACCTCAACGAGGCACCCTAGCTACGAGGGAGGAGGATGAAATGGCTAAGGTAGTCCGATCTTTC
Source organism: Puccinellia tenuiflora (assembly GCA_012064385.1). Classification (NCBI taxonomy): domain Eukaryota; kingdom Viridiplantae; phylum Streptophyta; class Magnoliopsida; order Poales; family Poaceae; genus Puccinellia; species Puccinellia tenuiflora. The sequence goes on from QRDG01000356.1 coordinate 2,857,057, forward strand.
GATGAGATGAGATACGTCGATTCTGTGGAGTTCGACCTTGGCGATCCGACTTCCACGTACAAGTACGCAGCGCCTATGCAATCGCTAAACCAATCTCCGTGAGTTACCAACCTTGCAGCAGCACGATCGGCCTGACCAAAAAGGTCTAGTTCTACCTGCGATCGAGAAACAAGTAAGAACCAAAATTGCAATCACGAAATTGCGGATGAAAGATGAGCTTTATTTAAAAGGTGGGATTCCGAGAAGCGGTCTTGATCTGGTCGTTGGACACAAACCGAGTACACGAAGTTGCAGCAGTTGGCTAACTTTTAACTAAGCAAAATCCGAGTCTAAAGGACGACCTAACGGGGGTATATAAGGAGGAGAGGTGTGGGATTTCGTCCAGCCATGGGGTGGCGGCCGAATCCTACCCTAGGAAGGCATTCCTCCTTAGATACGGACTCTAAAACTGCCTATTAAAAGGTATCTCGAAAATACATGGGCCTGGCCCAAAACGAGGTGGCGCAGCACCTAAGAAAAGCCTTGGACGAAATTCATTAATTGATATCTTCTAAAATTCGTCCAAGCCTTCAAGCATCTTTATGGTGGCTTCAAATCACGGTAGTCTCCATTGGTAGCATCATCATCTCCGTTGGTTGTACTCCTGCTGCCATCTCCTCCAACGTACATGCTCCATAGCTTGTCCCTCTCATCCATGCTTGGTCCATCATTCCTAAGACAAACACATTTGATTTAGGCAGCATCATATTCTCATGAATATTAGGACTAGCTTGTAAGAACGAAAGTACCTGTTGATTAAGTTGACGTGCACGAGCTCTTGTCATAGGTCCTTGTAATGTAGGTGGTGTAGTAGTGGCGGTTGCATCTATAGCAGGGATGTCCTCATCATCCTCCCCTTCTTGAATTGAAGTCGTCCTCGACGCCATCTCATCATTCTCTCCCAAATATGGCTTCAAATCTGCAACGTTAAATGCGGGACTAACCCCAAAATCTGCAGGCAACTCAAGTTTATATGCATTATCATTTATTTTCTCTAACACCTTAAAAGGACCATCAGCTCGTGGCATTAACTTGGACTTGCGCAAATCAGGAAAACGATCTTTGCGCAAATGTAACCACACAAGATCTCCAGGTTCAAACACAATTTTCTTTCTCCCCTTATACCCATACATTTTATATTTTGCATTCATGCGTTCAATATTTCTTTAACAGTGGCATGCAACTTTAACACCAAATCAGCACGTTGTGTAGCATCTAGATCATTTGGCACCCGATGATGGAAGAGGCAATAAATCAATAGGTGCACGAGGAACAAAACCATACACAACCTCAAAAGGACACATTTTAGTTAGAATGCATGGAACGATTGTAAGCAAATTCGATATGAGCAAGCATTCTTCCCACTTTTTTAAATTCTGTTTTAAAACAGCCCTTAACATAGTAGACAAGTTCTATTAACCACTTCAGTTTTGCCCATCAGTTTGGGGATGACATGTAGTACTAAATAGCAACTAGTTCCCAACTTTGCCCATAAGCATCTCCAAAAATGGCTAAGAATTTAGTGTCACGATCTGAACTATCGTATTTGGCACACCATGCAAACGAACAATTTCACGACAGAAAACAAATCAGCAACATGTGTGGCATCATCAGTTTTGTGACAGGGAATAAAGTGTGCCATTTTCGAAAATCTATCCACAACAACAAAAATACTATCCCTCCCCTTCTGTGTTGCGAGGCAATCCCAAAACAAAGTCCATAGAAATANCGTCCCTTTTATCGAAACTTTGAAGTTGAAAACATGCTCCTCTTGCTTCCCCATTTTTTCGGGGATGATCATCATCACCACCATGTCAGCATCTTTGTCGCCATCGATTTCGGAACCGCACACATCGATGAACTCCTTGAATATGAACTCATCAACCTCCTTGTAATCATACTCATCACCAAAAATTCATAATTTGTATACAAATGAGCAAAATAATATTGAAAACGGCTCCGATAGTTTCCTAAAAAATGGCGGTCGGGGTGTATGTCCAGAAGAGTAAGACGTATCCGGATGTGGGGGCCGGGTGTGCGGCGGCGTCCGTGTATAAGAATGGTGAACATGTCCACAAAGGGGTTTTGGGACAGTGGTTTGGCTCTGCGGGTTCTATGCGATGTGGAGCTATGGTGGAGTTAGGCATGGGGCGCTGTGAGGGACTCAGAAGGGAGAAAGAGAGATTCAGACACGTGGGTCAGCAACGATTTAGAGAGATTTGGGTGGATCCAGTCTGGCGAATCCGATGTGGCGGAACTGTACGGGTGCGTCTAGCAGCCCTAAATCCGCCCCACATATGCACGAGATATAAGGGTTGTCGCACAATCCGACCATTTGATCTACAAATGGAGGGTTGGATAACGTTTCTTTTTTGTCCGAGCCACGTCCGGACTATCCGCCGGAACCTATCCCCTGGAATTGTGCGCTGCAGCAGTGTTCCGTCCCTAGCCTACCGACCTGTCACCTGCGAGCTTCAGAAGAACTGATGTCCAGGGCGGCGAGATCGACGAGGACAAGGAAAGCATAGACCACCGAAGGGACAACGAGATGACAACTCTCTGACCAACACACGCTGCTGCAGTGTGCAACAGAATGTTGTAGCTAGGTCGACCGATCATGCATGCTGCCCACGTCGTACCTACAGTAGCTAGCTAGCACTCGCTTGTCCATTTCAGAGCCAGAACAATAATGTAGCCAGCCGTTGGCTCTATGCTTAAGCCACGTCATCTAAAGCCAGCTCAAACAACAAGTCATAATAGCTATAAGGTGGAATCCAATGATGAGCACCCATACCCAAAACCCTTTTCCAAGGTCAAAAATTTCAACTATGAATAGTTAACATATTTCATGTCACAAAAAATTCCAGTAAAGACATTTTGTGCAACCTGTGCAAAAAGACATCGATTGCTACGAAGACTTTGACGAGACATGGTTGTTTTTTGCAAGACACAAAATGTCTTTTACAGGAAATTTTTGAGATGAAAATGTTGGCAATCCGGATTTTTTTTGCGAAATTTTGACACATTAAAAAAAATAAAAATGTTCTCTATGGCCATCGCACCACGAGCCAAAACGGCCTCCATAGCCGAGATTTTAATATTAATAATTGAGTACTATACTGCGCAGCTATGAGGCGGAGCGACTGCTATGCGCCTGGCCGGCGTGCGTGTACATCTCGTTTTTGTGCTCGGGGCAATGACCCGGCGTTCTTCTCTCCTTTCTCTCCAGCTCAGATTTCTGTGACGTGGAGTAGCATAGAGCCGGCTGACTCATACCTATTGTACCTGCTCTCAGGCTGTGTACTGTGTGCATGGGTTAGGAAATCGACGAGACCGTTACCAAACCGCGCCAGGAAATTCCAACGACGACGCCGACCGTTTCGCCTAAAACCTGCCCTGCCCCCACGCCATGACTTGCGATCGAGTTTGGCTTGGCGCCGCTCTCGGGCCGACGAGAGAACATTTATAATTTCCTAAGCACAAGTGTACGTCTGACACTACGAGATGCTATAATCCCACTGCTTTGACAACGGGTTTGTTCGCAACTGATTGCCCCGTTAATTAACGGAAAACTGGCAGAAAATCGTCGCAACAATCTCACATATCAACTATTACAAAAGGAAGAAACTCCACGATCGACTTGGCAGACCAACAAACGCTTCTTTAAATAAAAGGCACTGGCCCAGCTTTATAGATAAAGCACCACCACATACGGCTTTCAAGACGCTACATCCCCAAACCTCCCTAAGACGGGGCACCACATCGCAAATGAACCCCATATCATTAAGAAAACATGAATAAAGAGACCGGACATGCATGACATCCATCCAGGTGCCCGATTTCGGTTTTACACTTATCACTACAGGAACGGATGGCTATGCCGACGGCCTTTTGCCGTCGGCACAGGCTAATTTGCCATCGGCATAGCTTGTGCCGACAGCGGCCGTCGGCGTATTGCCCCATAGGCATAGGGCCTTTTGTCGTCGTCATAGAGCAAGGCCGTCGGCATTTTGTTTTCTAAAATTATTTTTTCCAAATAAAAAATAAAAAATAATTTTTTTTCAACTTTTTTTTTCAAATTATTTGTTCCAACTTTTTTTTTCAAATTTCGATTTTTTCAACATTTTTTTCAAATTTCGAATTTCCCACTTAGCCACACACTTAATCTCAGGTCAAAATACTTACCTTAATCAAACTTCTCGTTCGGTCACCAATCTTCAAATTGCTCCAGCCCAAGCACGCTTAACTCTTGAGTTCCTTCCAAATTAGCTTCTAGATGAGATGTTAGAACTTACTGATATTAGTATCATATCAACCATATTAACCCATGGGTCATTATGATACACTTTTTATTGATTAAATTTTGAAAATTTATTTGAATAAGTAACAATGATTATGTAATAACATTTTTTGAATAAATAACAATAAAATTTATTTTACTTTATTTTCTCCTTTTTACATTAATATGGAATAATTATTATCTTTAAATCTGTAAATCAAAATTTAACAAATAAAATGTCTAAATCGATTAGAAAATGAGAGGAATCCAAATATGACATCCATATCATATTTTTCATCATGTATAGGACTTTTTGCAACATATTTTTGGTACTTGCTTAATAAAAAAGTCATTTTTGACACTTAAAAAATGAAAAAAAAATGATATTTATAAAAATATTTTAAACAATAATTTTGACAACAATGTTTGCCATATCAAGACACACCGATGTGTCAAATATGGGAACATTACCACAAACTATGGCACGGGGATGATCATATCTAGGTCATTTGACTCGAAACTGATACATGTCTATAGATGATTCACCTTTTGTGAATAAGTTTTTTGGAAACTTTGTCAAAACTCAGGTTTATCATTTTTCCTAGCAACTAGTACACATAAAAGGATTCCATGCCAAAGAATTTCACTTTTTGATTATTTTTTTACTTTCTTTTATTTTGTTCAAAAAACGGTCATAATGGTCGTCGTGCCTGTTAATCCAAAGGGGTCTCATTTTTCAAAATTATCGATGGTTCTGTGATATAACCACTACTGGTGTATCTTAAAATGATTTTTGTAAAATTTTCAGAGCAAACTATCACACTGTTCAAAATTGAATTACTTTCGAAAAATAGGCATAAAGTCATTTAAATAGGCGAAATGAGGTAGAAACTGAGAAAATTCCTAATATTGATGGATTATCGATAAAATATGGCCTACTTTGTGTGAAAATTGTATGGGCGCCATTTTGCACCATATTTGTCGTACTTGCTTCACAAAAATGTCATTTTTTACAATTAAAAAATGAAAAATGATATTTATAAATATAATTTGAAAAAACTCAGCTCTGCAACATTGTTTGTCATAACAAGACACACTTATGTGTCAAATATGGGCACATTATCACAAATTATGGCATGGGGATGATCATATCTAGGTCATTTGACTCGAAACTTATACATGTCTATAGATGATTCACCTTTTGTGAAGAAGTTTTTTGGAAACTTTGTCAAAACTCAGGTTTATCATTTTTCCTAGCAACTAGTACACATAAAAGGATTCCATGCCAAAGGATTTCACTTTTTGATTATTTTTTCACTTTCTTTTATTTTGTTCAAAAAACGGTCAAAATGGTCATCGTGCCTGTTCATCCAAAGGGGTCTCATTTTTCAAAACTATCGATGGTTCTGTGATATAACCACTACTGGTGTATCTTAAAATGATTTTTGTAAAATTTTCAGAGCAAACTATCACACACTTGTAGGTCAAAATTGAATTACTTTCGAAAAATAGGCATAAAGTCATTTAAATAGGCGAAATGCGGTAGAAACCGAGAAAATTCTTAATATTGATGGATTATCGATAAAATATGGCCTACTTTGTGTGAAAATTGTATGGGCGCCATTTTGCACCATATTTGTCGTACTTGCTTCACAAAAATGTCATTTTTTACAATTAAAAAATGAAAAATAATATTTATAAACATAATTTGAAAAAATTCAGTTCTGCAACATTGTTTGTCATAACAAGACACACCTATGTGTCAAATATGGGCACATTATCACAAACTATGGCACGGGGATGATCATATCTACGTCATTTGACTCGAAACTTGTACATGTTTATACATGATTGACCTTTTTGTGAAGAAGTTTTGTAGAAATTTTGTCAAAACTCAAGTTTATCATTTTCCCTAGCAACTAGTACACATAAAAAGACTCCATGCCAAAGGATTTCACTTTTTGAGTATTTTTTCACTTTCTTTTGTTTTTTTGAAAAAAAGGTCAAAATGGACCCCGTGCCATAATTTGTGATAAGGTGTCCATATTTGACACATAGGTGTGTCTTGGTATGGCAAACGTATTTGCCAAAAACAATTTTTGAAATATTATTATAATTATCATTTTCCTTTTTTAAGTGCAAAAAATGACTTTTTCTATTAAGTAAGTACCAAAAATATGTTGAAAATTTGATATACATGATGAAAAAGATGATATGGATGTCATATTTGGACTTCTCTCATTTTTCTAATCGATTTAGACATTTTATTTGTTAAATTTTGATTTACTAATTTAAAGATATGAATTATTTCATATTAAATGAAAAATAGAAAAAAACATATCTATGCCGACGGCTTTGCCGTCGGCGTAGCCCAGAAATATCTATGCTGACGGCGCCGTAGCCTAGCATACCTATTCCGACGGCTTTGCCGTCGGCATAGCCCCGTACGCCCACGGCTAATCTGAGCAGTCCAACTCGGCCGGCATTTCCACAAGCATTGAATTTCTGGAGGAACTAAAGTTGCCTCTTTCAGTGCACATTCATTGCTCCCGATTTGGGCATTTCCACAAGCACCTAGAGTGCATGTTCCATGGAGAGGAGGGAGGAGGAGGAAGATGGCAGGGAGGGAGGAGGGCGCAGGGCGAGAGGAGGGAGGAGGAGGGAGGAGGGAGGAAACTACGAGGCCATCCGGGGCGGGCGTCGGGCATGGACGCGTCGGGTTGGTCCGAGCGCGGCGGCGAGTTGCAGAGGACGGCGACGGCCGGAGTATCGGCAGCCGACGGCGGTGAGTTGGAGGCGGGGATGGGCGCGCGTGTCCTCTGGCGGCCGGCGGCGGTCGACGGCGAGCGAGTTGGGGCGCGGCGGCGAGTTACAGAGGGCGGCGAAGAGTTGCAGACTGCACGCGGTGGTGAAACTGCTAAGTGAGGGAGGCGCGGGCGGGCCCCACATGTAAGTGGGGGAAAGGAAATTATGTGGCGCATCCTTGCTGGCATGCGCCACAGAATGCCGAGATTCTGTGGCGCACCCCTCACGGGTGCGCCACAGAAATGTCATATTCTGTGGAGCATTCCAGCAAGGATGCGCCACAGAATTGTGTGGCCTCATATTTAAAAATAGTATTTTGCTGTAATATTACAACAACACACACATAGCCCAGTGGTTTGCTGCACTTTGTACTTGGGTGACAGCCAGGTTCGAATCCTGTCTGTCCCAAAAAAAAATTTATTTTAATTTTTTTGGTTAAATTTAAATATAGAACACAAACACATTTGTTATTCTTAAAAAATATTTTTGGTCATATTGAAAGAATGAACATACACACATTTTAAAGAAATTAAAGACGAATATACACACAATTGTTAGTAGATCACACATATTTTATTCATGGTATATATATATTCTTGTCTCTCACACACACACATGGTATATATATAATATATAGTAGCTAGACCACACATATTTTAATACACAAAAAAGTCTTTAATTTCTTTAAAATGTGTTTGTGTTCTATATTTAAATTTACACAAATTTTTTTTGGTTAAATTGAAATATAGAACACAAACACAAACACATTTGTTATTCTTTAAAAAAAACATTTTTGGTTATATTGAAAGAAAAAAATCGTTTAATTTTTTTTGGTTAAATTTAAATATAGAACACAAATACATTTTAAAGAATTAAAGACGAATATATACACAATTGTTAGTAGTAGACCACACATATTTTATTCATGGTATGTATATATATTCTTGTCTCTCTCACACACACATGGTATATTAATTTCTGCATATGCTGCCACTTTTTTGTATTAATTTCTGCACAGCAATTCTGTGGCGCATGGAACAAGATGCGCCACAAAAAGAGGCTGTGGCGCATCTTGTTCCATGCGCCACAGAAATGGCTCCCTTAATTTTTTGTGCCGGGGCCCACCCATATTTCTATGGCGCATGGGTCCAGATGCGCCACAGAAACACATATTTTTGTGCCGCATCCTTCTCCATGCGCCACAGAAAAGGTGGGGTAGGCTGCAACCCAGCCGTTGGTTGTGGGGCCGACCAGTTTTCTGTGGCGCATGGGCGTCGGTGCGCCACAGAATAACATATTTCAGTGGCGCATCTCTTAAATATGCGCCACAGAAAGGGGAGGATTTCTGTGGCGCATCACCAAAGGTGCGTCACAGAATATTATCAGTGGCGCACGGCAGGTTTGGTGCGCCACAAAAACACCTTCCACCTATAGCTAGTTACCTAGTAGTGGCCCCTATGCCGACGACCCCGATAAAAAGCCGTCGGCGTAGGCGGTGGCCGTCGTCGTAGCTACGCATTCTTGTAGTGTATGCGGTTTCTCCCGATTTTTCATAAATTAATTGGGTAATTCTCTTGTTCTTAACTGGGGTCAAAAAAATTGCCACCTAACTTATGGACGAAACTGAGCTGACGGGGAGAGAAGCCTCAGATTTGGTACAGATGGATCAAAGAGGTTGCATGTTGTAGATGGATCAGCTGGGTCACGTACTCACGTGTGACCATGTGATGATTTACTTCGCGACATCCGCAACATCCGCTGATCCGCTCCCTCGACCGAGAGCATACCAGACCAGAGGAATTGATTCGATCCATCGTCGCCGAGCCGGCCAGAATACGATGTAGAGGATCGATGTGATCACATCTACACATGCACATCGTCAGTAGTCCAGTAGATTATATGCATATCTCGTAGACATACAGCAGGAACCGATCCGACCAAGACCTAATTAACGAGCTATCAGCACGCACTACAGGAACGGCCTAATGTGCCGACGGCCAGTTTCTACGCCGACGGAAAAAGGTCGGGGCTGTCGGCGTAGACTCCTGACAGCCCAGCCGACCGAGGCAGCCCTCGGCACAGAAATGACCGTCGGCGTAGAATGTTGGAAACTCCCACATGGGGCGAATCTTTGCAAGAGTTGGGGCATATGTGTTTTTTTCTTGTACCTAGTGACTAACCTAACCCAACCAAGCAAAAATATCCACTGAGCTACCCCTTTCGACGCCCGTACCGGTCGTAGACGGAAAAGATAGGGTTTTCTCCAGCGGGTTTAGGGTTTCGCCGGAGAGGTGCTCCGGAGCATCGGAACCCCACCAAAAGCTTCTTTGATCAGTTAGAGGATTTGAGAGTATTGAGTACTCCAGAATTTAACTTCAGGAATATTGTAAAGGCCCACATCAAGAAGTTGTTACAGATTCAGTCTGATTATTGGAAACAGAGATTTACAATAAGGTGGGTTAAGCTGGGAGGGGAGAACACTAAATTCTTCCATGCTAAAGCAACTGAGAGGCACAGACATAATGTTATTCCCTCTATTATAGATAGCAATGGCAATATCTTGGAGGATCATCAAGATAAAGCTGCCGCTTTCTGGCATAGTTTCAAAGGGAGGATGGGAGTTACTTTTAGTACTAATGATGAAGTTGATCTTACAAGGTACTTGTCAGTAGTACCTGGACTAGAAAATCTTGCTGATGCCTTTACTGATGAGGAGATAGATGGAATAGTAAAGCATCTCAAACCTGACAAAGCCCCTGGACCTGATGGGTTCACTGGATTGTTTATCAAAAGGTGATGGTCTATCATACAGAGTGATTTTAAGCAATTATGTGCTGACTTTCATGATGGAAAGATTTCTCTGGAAAACATTAATGGGTCCTATATCACTTTGGTTCCTAAGAAGCAGTCTCCTGAAACTGTTAATGATTTCAGGCCTATTTCTTTGACCAATACTTCCCTAAAATTTCTCACCAAGCTGGTGGCAAACAGGTTTCAATCTATCATCTCCAAATGCATCCATGATAACCAGTATGGCTTCATTAAATCAAGGACAATCCAGGACTACTTAACATGGTGTTTTGAATATATTTTCCAGTGTAAACAATCAAGGAGAAAGGTGGTGGTTGTGAAAATTGATTTTGAGAAGGCCTTTGATACAATTGAGCATAAGGCCATTCTGCAAATAATGGAATGCAAGGGGTTCCCCCCCATTGTGGTGTCCTGGGTCAAAGAGGTGCTTAGTTCTGGGACCTCCTCTGTTCTGCTCAATGGAGTACCTGGAAATAAATTTCATTGTAAGAGGGGAGTCAGACAGGGTGATCCTCTCTCCCCAATTCTATATGTACTGGGAGGAGATCTTTTGCAGAGCATTGTTAATTTGGCTTTTGAGCAGGGAAGGCTGAAATTGCCCATTCCTGTTGAAGGAAAGTTCCCTGTGGTACAGTATGCTGATGATACTTTGGTATTTTTACCAGCTGAATCAGATCAGCTTCAGATCTTTAAAGAACTGCTTGATCTTTTTGCCTCCATTACTGGGCTCAAGGTGAATTATCACAAATCCTCTTTGGTGCCAATCAATATTTCTTCTGAGACGGCTGTGTCCTTAGCTGGTATTCTGGGATGCCAGATAGCTGATATGCCATTCCCTTATTTGGGTCTTCCTATGGGCACAACCAAACCGGCAATGAAGGATTTTGCCCCCCTAATAGACAGAGTGGAAAGGAGGTTATCTGTCACAGCTTCTTTTTTATCCTACGGTGATAGTTTGGTTCTGGTAAACTCTGTGTTATCATCCCTGCCTACTTATTATATGTGTTCACTTGTCATTCCAAAAGGGGTGATTGAGGTGATTGATAAGGCTAGGAGGAGATGTCTTTGGAGGAAGGATAAGCATAAGGAGAGAGTTAATTCCCTGGCTGCATGGGATATGGTATGTAAACCCAAAAAGAAGGGGGGGCTGGGAATTGTTAATTTGCATGTGCAGAATAAGGCCCTACTGATGAAACACCTTGATAAGTTCTATAATGACGCTGATCTTCCATGGGTGAAATTAGTCAGGAATTCTTATTATCATAATTCAGTGCCCATGTAGTCACTTTGAGTGGTTCTTTCTGGTGGAGAGGGGTTTTTAGTCTTGTGGACGAATGGAGGGTGATCACTAAGTGTGAACTGGGTGGTGGAAGCTCCATTCTGCTCTGGGATGATTTGTGGAGGGACAAGTTGTTATCTCACCAATTTCCAAGACTTTTTTCTTATGTCAAGGACAAATTGATTTCGGTCAAAGAGTATCTGAGGCTCGAAGATCCAACTGCTGCATATTATTTGCCTCTTTGTGTGGAGGCTTATCAGGAATATATTGACATGACACTGTTGTTACAAGGTGTGGTTCCTAGTGAGTCTTCTGACAAATGGATCAGTTGTTTGGCAAAGGGGAAATACACATCAAGCAGTTTCTACCAGTTTTATTTCTCTGGTATCACAACTTATATGCCCTCTTGTTGGATATGGAAGTCAAAGTGTATGTCCAAGCATAAGGTTTTTTCTTGGCTCATACTGCATGACAGAATCAATACAAAGGACATGTTACTGCGCAGGCATTGGAATGTCACAAACAATCATAATTGTGTGCTCTGCCCACAGCATCATTATGAAGACTGGGTACATTTATTCTTTCAATCTACTTTCAGCCAAAGAGTATGGTCATATTTGCAGATCAGCTGGCGTGATGCTCCAATATTGGAAAATCTGTTGATTGCAAGAAAGGGTTTTGAGGGACCATGTTTTACTGAGATTGTTATTTTGGCTTGCTGGAATATTTGGAAGCAGAGGAATGGATACATTTTTAAGGAGACTTTGCCTACATTCAGAAGCTGGAAGGCTGGTTTCTTTGTGTATGTCACCTTGCTTGGGCATAGGGTGAAAGACTCTGTTAAACCTCATTTGTCATCATGGCTTGACAACTTACAATAATCTTTGCATGTAAATTTTTGTAATTATTGCCTGTACAGTTGTTCTTTATTTCAATAAAAGGCTGTGGGGGTCTCCCCTACAGTATTTAATTTCAAAAAAAAAGCTAGGGGGTGCCATATCACATGTGTACAAGTGTGTTTTGGGTTGTAGATATCCAAGATCCTTCCCCGAGGTGTGACCGGCTTCACGAGCGTCACTGTTTCCTTAGCGAGTTTCTAGGCATATAGCTGGAAACTCCCACATGGGGCGAATCTTTGCAAGAGTTGGGGTATATGTGTTTTTTTCTTGTACCTAGTGACTAACCTAACCCAACCAAGCAAAAATATCCACTGAGCTACCCCCTTTTGACGCCCGTACCGGCCGTAGACGGAAAAGATAGGGTTTTCTCCAGCGGGTCTAGAGTTTCGCCGGAGAGGTGCTCCGGAGCATCGGAACCCCACCAAAAGCTAGGGGGTGCCATATCACATGTGTACAAGTGTGTTTTGGGTTGTAGATGTCCAAGATCCTTCCCCGAGGTGTGACCGGCTTCACGAGCGTCACTGTTTCCTTAGCGAGTTTCCGGGCATATAGCTGGAAACTCCCACATGGGGCGAACGGGGGGGGGGAATCTTTGCAAGAGTTGGGGCATATGTGTGTTTTCTTGTACCTAGTGACTAACCTAACCCAACCAAGCATTAATATCCACTGAGCTACCCCCTTTCGACGCCCGTACCGGCTGTAGACGGAAAAGCTAGGGTTTTCTTCAGCGGGTCTAGGGTTTCGCCGGAGAGGTGCTCCGGAGCATCGGAACCCCACCAAAAGCTAGGGGGTGCCATATCACATGTTTACAAGTGTGTTTTGGGTTGTAGATGTCCAAGATCCTTCCCCGAGGTGTGACCGGCTTCACGAGCGTCACTGTTTCCTTAGCGAGTTTCTGGGCATATAGCTGGAAACTCCCACATGGGGCGAATCTTTGCAAGAGTTGGGGTATATGTGTTTTTTTCTTGTACCTAGTGACTAACCTAACCCAACCAAGCAAAAAAATCCACTGAGCTACCCCCTTTCGATGCCCGTACCGGCCGTAGACGGAAAATCTAGGGTTATCTCCTTCGGGTCTAGGGTTTCGCCGGAGAGGTGCTCCGTAGCATCGGAACCCCACCAAAAGCTTGGGGGTGCCATATCACATGTGTACAAGGGTTTCGACGACCGTGGAAGGGGTAGACGACACGGTTGACTTTCGGTCACCTGTTTAGGGTTTCGCCGGGGAGGGGCTCCGAAGCGTCGGAATCACGCCGGAATAATTTGCGTGTGTCTAAATTATAATTTTTAAAATATTAATAAAACTGTATAAATTTATAATGGATTAAATTCTAATGTTTATAAAACATTAATAAAATTGCTAATAAAAAAACTATGCCGACGGCTTTGCCGTCGGCATAGATTATGTCTTGTTGTGCCGACGGCTAAGCCGTCGGCATAGGACCTAAAATTCTAAAACCCGGCCCACCCGCGTTCGCAGCTCCCTCTCCGCACATCTCCCTCCCCGCATCCCCGCGTCCCCGCCCCTCCCCCGCATCTCCCTGCCACCGCCGCCGTCCTCGCCTCCCCGCCGCGTCCCCGCCCCTCCCCTGCTCTCCTCCGACCACGCCCCGCCCCTCCCCTGCTCTCCTCCGACCGCGCCCCCGCCCCCTCCGGTCGCGCCCCGTCCCCTCCGGCCGCGTCCCCGGCCAGCTCCCCTCCGTCCCGCTCCCCTCCGCCGCCCGCATCTCGCCGTACTCGAGGTCGGGATCCTCTCCTCCCCGCTCCCCTCCGGCCACCCGCGCCCCGAGCCCGCCGCCCCCTACCGGCTCCCCTCCGGCCCGCCGTCCGCGCCCCCTACCGGCTCCCCTCCGGCCCATCGTCCGCCGGCCGCGCCCCTCCCCGCTCCCCTCCGGCCCGCCGTCCTCCCCTAGCTCGCGCCCTGGCCACCCGCGCCCTCCCCTGCAGGTGAGCCTACCCGAGGCTATTTTTTTAGGTTTTGTTTAATTTTCTGTTAATATTTTAGGAGTGATAGTTAATTTTCTGTTAATTAGTTTTTTAGTACTGTTAGTATGTTAGTGTTAGCTATTATGTTTAGGGGTGGGCATATTAACCGATGATCGAAATACCGAACCGAAAAAATCGAGACCGAATCCGAATAGACCGAAACCGAAAATGTGTTAGCGTCTTGTTATTCATTGTAGAATCTGATTTCTATTGCATCCAATGTTTGCATCGTGTTTATTTGAAAATCCATCTGAGAAGTGTGTATGTTTTTGTATCATTTTTCAAATCAATCGTTCAATTCGGTCATCATATTTTAACAACCGAATTTCTTTAAAATCCGATGTACCGAACTGATCGGTTCGGTCTAACCGTACGCCCACCCCTAATTATGTTAGTGTTATCAAATTTTCTGTTAATTAGTAGTGCATGCTTTATTTTTTAAATACAAAAATTGCTTTGATACTTCAGAGGTTAAGTGTTGAAATTTAACAAAATTAATTTCTCTTATTTTTCAGATGTCGTAGATTCCTGCCGCCCACAGCCGCTAGTACCGTCGTTGCGAGGCTTCTTTCGGAGCTGAGGAGGGCCGTCTCGATGCCCCTGTTCCGTCGCGACCTCCTTGACCATCTCTCCCCCGTTCACGCTTCGAGGGTATAACTCTTTCGCCTCTCTTGCTGCATAGGTTTATGTTGGTCTAGATCACCAAGTCAGTCGCGCAACCGAGTCAGATCCCATCTGGAAGGGTTACAAATTTATAAATATGCAGGATTGTCCATCTCTGCATATTTATAACCGTAACACTTCCGGATTGTCCATGTTGGACAGTCCGAGTATGTGTAGATCGGGTCGTGTCCCATGTTCTACCCCTTCCTGAGACGGAATTTCGGCAGCACCTCCCCGTTGTTCTTCGGATGCACACCCTCTCGGCTTGACAAGCTCGAGACGTGTATTCTGAAGAACAGCGGGGAGGTGCTGTCGAAATTCCCTCTCGGGTCGGGGTAGAACATGGGACACGACTCGATCTACACGTACTCGGGCGGGATAGGCCTACCTATTAGAAGTGTAGGTGAACCCTTGCATGGTGTAAAAGATAAAATTTGGTCGTAATTAATCTTGGTGTCATTGAATAAATTTATTAGTACTTGCTGCATAGTATGAAATGCGTTGTTGTTTGGCTCCCAATAAAACAGAGGATGGCAGATAATGGGTGGATGTACAGTGGCCGTATCAGTAAGACTGAAAGAACAGATGAGTGGGAATGGAAGACTGACTTATTGGTGAAGGAGTTAGGGCGTGGTTTAAAAAAGTCAGGAGTTCGTCCAAGATGCCCTTGCACTAATTGCAAGAATCGTCACCGTCAGGGAAAGGATGACATGAGTAAACACCTTTGGTTGAATGGGTATATGCCTAACTTTGTCACGGCTGTCGACTTTGCTCAATACGAACATGACAGAGGTGAGGTGATGCGGCAGGGGATCGATGGCAATGAGTACGATGGGATTAGAAATTTCCTAGATGATCTCCGCGATGCCGACATGCCGGATTCGCCACCTCAAGGGGAGGAACCGCCAGAACCGGAGGAACCGGAGCCAACCGCGAAGGCCTTCCTTGATATGATGGCCTCGGCTAAGAGGCCTCTATACGAGGGTGCAAAGATTTCTCAGCTCGATGCCATCTCTCAACTACTAGCCGACAAGGCCCAGTACTCCACCACCCGTGCATGCTTTGAGAAAAATCTGATAACACATGGTAACATGTTGCCTGAAGGGCATTGTCTGCCTAAAACCTTGCCTGAAGGGCTCAGCATGAATTATGAAAAGATAGATTGCTGTCCAAAAGGTTGCCTTTTGTTCTGGAAACAGTTTGCGGATGACAAGTACTGTAGTATTTGTCGGGCCTCTAGGTATCATGAGGTAACGGGAGCCGATGGTCAGGTGAAGCAGAAAAAAGTCGTTGCGAAGATTCTTCGGTATCTCCCATTCATAAAAAGAATCCAGCGGCTTTACTTGTCCGAGGAGACTGCCATACAGATGACGTGGCACAAGAAGGGGAAGAGATACTCGGACAAGCTCAGACGGAAAACGATGGGACATCCATCTGATGGTAAGGCATGGAAAAACTTCGATGATAAACACCCCGTTGAGGCAGCAGAGGCTCGAAATGTCAGAATTGCGATAGCGACAGATGGATTCAATCCATATGGTATGTCGACTGCCTCATACAGCTGCTGGCCCGTGTTTGTTATCCCGCTCAATCTCCCTCCCGGAGTCGTAATGCAAAGGAAGTTCATATTTTTGTCGCTGATCATTCCAGGGCCCGATTACCCAGGGAAGAATTTGAGTGTCTACATGCAGCCGCTTGTGGATGATTTGAACCACTCTTGGCACCATGGGACGTTGACATACGACCAAGCATCGAAGAGGAACTTCTTGATGAGAGTGTGGTTCCACTATTCCATGCACGACCTACCCGGGTACGCCCTATTCTGCGGATGGTGTACAGCTGGCAAGTGGCCATGCCCAGTGTGCAGGAACCGACTTGAGTTCCTTTGGCTAAACGCAGGTGGCAAGTATGTCGCGTTTGACAAGCACCGACAGTTTCTCAAAAGAAGGCACCGGTTTAGAGATGACAAAAAGAACTTCACGAAGGGCAAAGTTGTGCATGAAGAAAAAGAGATACCGACGTTCGATGGTGCAACTGTTGATGCCGAGCTACGTGCTCTCGTGCCTGCTGTGGGAAATGGCCCACGATATGTAGGATATGGTGAAACACACAACTGGACTCACGTGGAAGGCTTAACCCAGCTCGTGTATTACAAGGACCTCGAACGTCCCCATAACATCGATGTGATGCACACGGAAAAGAATGTCGGAGAGTCCCTCTTTCACACAGTCCTGAACATTCCTGGCAAGTCGAAGGATAATGTCAAGGCTAGAGTCGATGTTGAGAAGCTGTGTGATAGGAAGAGCTTACACATGTAGCCTCCTGACCGCCGCCGAAAAAATTGGTTCAAGCCAAATGCCGACTACTGCCTTGATAGTACCCAGAAGAAGGAGGCATTCAAGTGGCTCAAACACGTCGTGATGTTCCCTGATGGTTATTGTTCGAATATAAGTAAGGGAGTCAATCTTGTAACGGGAAAAGTCACCGGGCTCAAGAGTCAGGACTATCATATATGGATTGAGCGGTTGATGCCAGTGATGGTTCGAGGGTATCTCCCCGAGCGTGTCTGGCAAGTGCTTGCGGAGTTGAGCCATTTCTTCCGCACGCTATGTGCTAAGCAGATATGTCCCATGATTATTAAGAAGCTGCATGATCTTGTGCCGGAGTTGCTATGCAAGTTAGAGATGATCTTTCCGCCAGGCTTCTTTACTCCGATGGCACATCTCGTTGTGCATCCCGCGAACGAGGCACTCTTGGGTGGACCGGTGCAGTTTCATTGGCAGTTTTGTATTGAGAGAGTTTAAGTATATTCGAAACATAACTGGAAACAAAGCTAAGATTGAAGCATGCATAGCTAAGGCAACAGTACTTCGGGAGATGGCAGACGCCGCGACAACGTACTATCCCGATGATGTTCCCACTCTGCATAACCAGGTCTCTCGGTACAATGTCGACGAGCCCAAGCGTGATCCCAAGCTCAAACTCTTCCAATCTCCCGGTGGCAAGGCCGGTGGCCGGGAAAAATATACGTTGACCACGGAAGAGAAGAGTTGCATAATGCTCTATGTGCTTATGAACATGACAGAAATGGTCGATTTCATCAGGTAAAATGGTCGATTTATGCTTATGAACAAATTACTTTGCAACTAATAACTCGGTTTCGGTCTAATACCTATTTTCTCCTTTTAGAGAATTCAAGGATGAAATGTGGTCGGGAGCGGAGGATCCATCTGTCGCGGAGATGGATACTCTTCTGAAAGAGGGTGCTCCCGGGAAGAATTCATTTGTGTCCTGGTTCATGAAAAAAGTAATTTCTAACCTGTCCCTCTTAGCTTGCAATCAGTGACTTGTCCCTGCAATGACACATAACTAATGCACAAAACAATTTGAACTCTACTTGTAGGGAGCTGATTCTAATGTTGAGATGACGGATGAGTTGAGATGTGTTTCCCAAGGTTTTAGCCGTACCGTCATGAAGTATGAGAAGTATGATGTGAATGGGTATCGCTTCCATACAGAGTATCACCAGAAGATTCGGCCGAATGCAAAAACCATAAATACCGGTGTCTTCATCAAAGGAGCCGATGCCGTTGATTACTATGGAAGGTTAGAGAAGGTGTACGAGCTGACGTTCAATCGTACGAACTTAGAACTCAAGCTCGTTGTGTTCAAATGCCACTGGTTCGACCCACACACAGGACCACACGGTGGACAGAGAAGTACCCCTTCCATTGGGTTAGTCGAAGTTAGGCCTTCAACCACCTATAGCGGAGCCGATGTCTTTATTGTGGCTCACCAAGCCAAGCAAGTTTATTATTTGCCCTACCCATGTCAGAAAGAGGGACTCAAGGGATGGGAAGTCGTGTTCCAGGTATCACCAGATGGTAATCTACCCATGCCCAATGCTGACGATTACAACAACATTGACCCTGTAACATACGAGGGAATTTTCTATCAAGAGGAAGTGGACTTTGGGGACTTTGATTTACAACCGGGTGGTCTTGAGAATCTCGAGAACGATGCACAAACTCGTGGTGAGTCAGTGGACAATCTAAAGGACATAGATATGCTCGAGAAGTTTCATGCGGGCAAAGTCAACGATGATGAGCCTCCACCATGCGAGGAGCCTCCAACTTACTACTCACGTGATAGCGATAGTGATAGTGAGAATGAGAACCAAGCTAATTATGAGAGTGATGATTCGAGGTGAGGGTATATATTTTATTATGTCTTTTTACTTAGTGATGATTCGAGTATTTATCTTAGTGTCTACATTTATGCGTCTCTATGCTTACACGTCTTTATGCTTAGTGTCTACATTTTTGAATGTCTTTTTTGCTTAGTATTTATCTTTTAACATGCTTGTTAATTGCATTACGTATTTATGCTTACTGTCTACCTTTTATTATGTCTTTATGCTTAATTGTTTTCTCTTTCTCAATGCAGGTGATTCAAGAATATGAGCCAAGGCAAGGAATCTTCGGCGTCCTTGCTTAGGTCGCTGAGGCAAAAGAAGGTTACGCGAAGTGGAAGACCATCAATTCCCAATTCGCGTTACCCCGAGACCAGCGATGCGAGAGGAGGACGAGGACGGTGAGGACGAGGACGAGGAGGACGAGGTGGCAGGGGAGGTGGAGTAGACTTGGAGCCACCACCCTCCGCTTCTGGCGACGTGGCTTCCCAGTTGAAGTTGGAGGCCTCGTCTAGAGACGAGCCGGAGACGGAGTCTAGAGACGAGGCGGAGTCTAGACCGGAGGCGGAGGCGGATGCCGAGGCGGAGGTGGAGGTGGAGGTGGAGGCGACAGGGAAGCTGAGGATTCGTGGGGAAGCGAGAGTCCCCGGTCAGGCACAGGAGCCTACTACCGAGGAGGGCCAAAGCCCTCATCCAGCCTAACTGCAAAGAGTAAGTGTACTAATTTTGTATTTTTGAACATGTAATTTCATTTTGGTCATAACAATTTGGTATATGTACTAATGTTTGATATTATTGTGCAGCAATTGGACCTATCCCAAGGGGACTCGCCAGCCTTCGAGTTTGCTTGGAGCTCTTATTCGGCACTTTTGGCCGGGCTTCTACACTCCTGCCGGCGGCCTCGAGAGGAAGCTAGCCATTACTTGGCTTGACTACGAGGGTGCTCCGTCCCCGGGTTTCCACAGTGTTGCTGACGCTGTGATCACCAAGTTTTGGGTAAGACATATTTCTCGAGTTTCGTTCATACTTCATTAACCCACCGTGCTAACTCATGACTCCCACAATTTCTTTATGCATATTTGAAGTGCTTTTACCGGGTGCTGGAGGAGCACAGGGCCGAGGCGGACAGGAATTTGCACAGGGCTTGTGTGAGGTTGACACGGCAGCAGTGGTACAACCAAAAGCACACATCCATCAGCGCTTTCTGTTCTGAGAGGGGCATGAGGGTCTACAAGGCGCAGATTGTCAAGAACCCGCCGCAGTTGACCGTCGAGGATTACATGTCGGTAAGTAAACTGTCAATGAAATTCTATATTGCATATTGCATTTTCAATGATATTACATTATCTGTTCTTTACTTGAGTATTACATTTTTAGGTAATGCCCCTGTGGGTGATGGAAAAGATGATGCATGGGAGGCGCTGGCTAAGAGGTGGACCAGGGAAGACGCTGAGTTCGCCGCCGTGAGCGAGCGGAACAAGAAGAACCGAGGCACCGATGGAACACACAGTGGGGGAAACCTCAACCATGGGCGTTTCAAGGAAAGGCTGGTATGTATATACATGGAGCTACCTGCATTTATTT